>QKWP01000672.1:18620-148700 GCA_003550325.1 Gigaspora rosea
AGTTTATATCGTAAGCCGATATTTAGTTGTTATATCAACCTTAATAATATCGGCCTTTTTTTGGTTTATATTTTAAAAAATTAATATGTCAACAAGATATCGGATGGCAGATATTTATATGGTTATATTAATTAGCCGAATATCTTTTACCCGATTTTATAATGTTTGGTTTGTTACATATTGCCTATAATCTTCTCAATATCGGCCTATCATATTAAAAAATTTCGACCAGTGCAGATAATGTTTTACGTTTTTGGCGTTCAAAGTTTTTTTTGGACATACTCCCATGTTCGAACATATCAAGTTCTGAAATACCTAAAATATTTAATAAATGGAATTTCTCTAAATAATTTTGCTTAGAAAATTAAAACCGTTTCCATAAAAAATTTTGGTTCTTTTTGTCATTAAAAATGCCCGATACGATTATAAAATATCGATTCATATTTTTAATTCATTTTTGCCCTAGCAATACTGGGTTATTATTCAAATAAAGTCTAATATCGTGATTCAAATTAAAGCTCCGTGACATAATATAAAGCTCTAATCTAGAACCCTAATTACTCGGTCTAAATCTATCCACGCCTCTTAGCTTGCCTATATTAAGGGATTAGATTAAATAAGTTTAATGTGGCATTTTAATAGTGTTAATTTATTTTTATTGTGTGATACATATCTCAGTATTCATCGGCTCTAGTACCAGCCCGCTTTTTACAATGTACTATAAATATTGCAATGCTGAAGACATAGATGAATTTTGAATAAACTAAGTTGATGCAAATATTCTGTATCCACCTACAATTATTACTTGTAAATAACAAAATATCTGCAACGTAGATAATATAATTAACAGTTATCAGGTAATATATGGGTGATATTGGTTAACGTCATTAAGTTTTCATTTGTTTGCTCAGATTACTCCGCCAAAGCGGCATGATCTAAGCCAACATGTGAAAGCTAAATTATGCTGACCAAATTGACACATCTTACCTCATACTGATATTACCCGGAAGTGTTTATTGATCATGTTACTCATATTAATTAATTTAAAAGTAGAGTTTTCATAAAGTTTAGTTTATCACGAGGTTTCTTTTAACTTTTATCCGTTAGTTTTTTTTATATATAATCAAAAATATAAACATTCCGGATCAGTCCTAATGTGGAATAAATGTTGATATACCGTGATATTGATATATAATTAATATAAGTTATCAATAGTAACTGCTGGATAATTAATATTATAATCTAATCTTATTTAAATTTTCTTTGCAGAAACTGCAAAGTAACTATATAGTAATTTATATATATAGTTACTATAGTAATAAATCTCAAGTTTCTGTAAAGCTATTGTGATACCTCTACTGTATCTTGATTTGATAACTGTGTTTAGATTTGGAAAATTCTTTAAAGAAAAGCGGTACAGTAATTTTTTATTTGTTTTTGCTTGTGTAACGTTACATTCTTTAAAAGTTAAAACTGTGTAAATACTAAATACAATTGCAAGTGATTGACAGAAGAATCTTCTAAATCGAAATCAACTTAATAATGCATTTAATATTGAGTTGTAATGAAATTTTAAATTCATTCAATTTGGTAAAGAATTTTAAATTAGAGTTAATTCCGCAAATTGTGCAATGTGACCCGATTTTTTTTCTTTTTTTTTTTTTTTTTTTTTCTTGGATCGTTCTAAGTTGAATTTAACAATTTAGTCAATTGAATTCGTCAAATTAAACTCGGCCAATGGAATTCGTCAAATGAACAAAAAATTTTCGATCGATTAAATTAAGTCAGATTTTGTCTTAATCAAACGGAAATTTACAGTGTTACAAAAGATTTTGTGCATTAAATATTATTAAAAATGGGGTTCCTTATCATTTTCCCGATAGTTTTTTCCCGACTGAAAAAATTACCCCGACAATCATTTCCCCGATATTTTCATGTTTCCCCAACAACAATTCCTCGACACTTTCATTTCTCCGGGAAATAAAGCATCAAAGAGATTAAGGTACCGGGGAAGTATTCTCGGGGAAATAATTGTGCCGTATTGTCGGGAAAATGATATGTAACCAGAGATAGGCAGTTGATGATATGTCATTGTTACTTATTGTTAACAAAATATCATCCAAATTTTTTTTTATCTAACAATAAGTAATTGTAAAATATTCATTATCGGGTTTTATCATTCCGAATGTATTTATGAATAATAACCAAATATAATAAACAATGATTAGTAATATTAGCCGATATTATATTTGCATTTATAAAAAAACTAATAAAGTTACGAATCCTTTATTTATTATTAATATTTTTTAAACTACATGATTAAAATTTTATTTCATGAAACATCATTTCTTTTATTTGACATTCATAATTTTCTAATTCAATTAATTTTTAAACACGTATTGGTGAATTTAAATTTTTTATACTCACTAGTTTATCATAAATAATTATAATGTATTTATATTAGCATAAATTTTTTATAGAAATATCGTACCTCATTAAAATTAAACAATAGAAATTTTAAGAAATTTATAGTAAAATCTGATAAATTAAAAATATAAAATTTTATTGTTATAATTATTTGTACCCACATATAAATGTTTATAAAACGTGGCGTGGTTACTTTCTAAATTTTCAATTCATTGATATGATGTTACGCAAAAGTATGAATTATAAATTATGCCTAATATAGCTATGTGCACAATGTACATTTATATGCTCGTTTCTGGTATAGATAAATAATATCAAATTTTAAACTATTGACATGATGTACACCAAAGTATGAACTATAAATTATTATAAACCAAACCATTTTTATGCACGTTTCTAGTATATGGATAAGTAATGAATTATAAATTAAATTATAAAGTGCATAATTGTTTTGACTAAAATTCTTGGCACGTAATAATCTAATATATCGATTTAATGTTATCAATGTTGGAATTTCAAATTTGTTTTCGGTAAATGCTTTATCCCGATTATTATTGACTGAAAATTATTATCACTAATTCGATCGTATATAAAATGAACGTTTTCCTCTTTTTATCTTTGGTTGTTATTTTCCCTCTCTTAACTTTCCCTCCTCAAATTTCCCCCTTAAATTCCCCCCTTAAATTCCCCTCCCTTAAGTTTCCTCTTCATTCCCTTTAATTTCTTCTTCTCATTTCCGCTTAATTTTCCTCATCACTCAATTTTCGTCATCACTCAATTTTCGTCATTATTCCCTTTACCATTTCTAATCATTTTCTTTTGCAGTAAGATGTATCTTTTTAAGCTTCTTCCTATTTTTTTAATCACCATCGGTGCTGTGATGGCTAAGGATGATGATAAATCAGAAAAATCAGAAAAATCAGGAAAATCAGGAAAATGGTTCGACCGCATGGTTGTGGTCGTGTTTGAAAATACAAATTTTACTGAGGCCATTGCAGAACCCTACTTTAAAGAATTGACTCTTCGTCCCAATGGAGTTCTTCTTTCTGACTTCCATGGTGTAGAACATCCATCTGAAGTATGTACTCTGGTTTTGATTATATAACTTTATAAATTATATATTTATATTCTGTAAATTAAATAAATTTTTATTGTTTCTCTTAGCCAAATTATGTTGCTGAAATTTCTGGTTCAACATTTGGTATTAAAGATGATGCTAATTACAACATTGATGCAAAGACCATAGTTGATCTTTTTGAAGCAAAAGGAATTTCTTGGAAAGGTTATATGGAAAATTATCGTAAGTTTCCATTATAAAATTGTTTTTTTTATTACTATTATATTTTTTCAGATTTAAGATTAATAATTTATCAATTTTTAGCTGGAAATTGTAACTTGATTTCTGCTACTGGTGATAGTCCTGTAACTGGCAGGAAGAATAGGCTCTATGCACGAAAGCATAATCCATTTTTTTCATTTACTACAGTTACTAAGAATGCTACCCGTTGTGCAAAAGTTGTTAATGCTGATGAATTTGATGAAGATTTAAAAAATGATAATTTACCACAATTTGTGTATTATGTACCAAATCAAGATAATGATGGTCATGATACTAATGTAACTTTTGCTGCAAATTGGTATAAAGGTTGGCTCGAACCAAAACTTAAAAATAAAGCTTTTACCAAAAAAACTTTAATCTTTACCGTTTTTGATGAAGATGAGTCTACTCCTATTAATCATATCTATGCTAGCATTCTCGGCGACCCAGTTCAAAAAGGTAATAATAATCATAACGATACTACCTTCTATAATCAGTACTCTGTTTTAAGAACTGCTGAAGATAATTGGAATTTGGGCAATTTGGGTAGAAATGATACAAAAGTTGCGGCGTTTACTAAATTTTTGAAAGGAAATGATGGTGAGAAAGGAGATGATGAGCAATAAGAAGAATAAAGACGCTATATACCAAAGAAAATTTACTATCTGAATTAACATCTTTCTTTTCTTCATATATATATATGTAGTTATTTATTTTAACTTTTTTGTTAAATTAAATTACCTAATGTATTTATTATTGCAAGATAGGTTAATTTTTTTTTATAAATACGATCAGATCTCCTTAAATGTACATATAGAGACCAAACTTTTAATAACGTGCATTTAGAGTAACAATAGGAAATGGTGCATTTGTAGAGGTCAAGTATATATTTAGGTTAGAGTTTGTATGGTCATTTTAATTTGTGTGTATATATGTATATATGTGTATATTCACGCAATCTACTACTAGTTTTTAAATTAATAAATAATATCGACCCTGTTTTAATAATTTTTCAGTACCTATATAATTTTGCTTGACGCTTATTTCAGATATTATTTACGTAATTTAACTTTGCAACATTTCTCCGGATTTACTAATTTTCCCATGTACCCTAATTTGTCATATATAATATTTCTTATATAATGTGACGAATTATTTTTATTTGTTTTTGTTTTTATGATGTAAATATTTTTAAATCATGTATACAAATAAGGTCATACAATGAGGCTTGGTAGCGTAGTTGCTTAGCTACCGCGATAACGCGGTAAATACAGCGAAATCGCGGTAGATACAGCGAAATCGCGGTAAATGCAGCGAATTCGCTGCAAACGTCGCGATGACGCGGTAACAATTTAAAATGTATATAAACCTTTCGAATTCAATAAAGTTCGATATGAAGTCCAACGTCCATTTTAAAATAATTCATATAATAAAAATAAATACTTATCTTTTGAATTCGACTTTAACCTTAATAAACTTTGCGAGACTCAATTCGACGGATGAATTGACTTGTAACTTCGTGTTGGCTTATTATAACTCGAATTCTGCGTAAACGAGTTTAGTTAATTCTTTTTAAGTTACTCACGTGATATTGACCCAATTTGGACTTTGTACGAATCCTCCGTGTCGTGATTATTCCGATCATCAACCCAAATCCTAGATACTTTTAAGCACACTATCATCGATATCACATATTTTCATCAACCCTTATCACCCTTATCACCTAGTATCGTTTCGTCTATTTAACCTTTTCCTGTTATAAACTCTCCCATTACGATCGCATTATTTCTCTCATCACGTAATCGGTTGGAGCTTTAAATTGGCACGATTGTCTATATTGTTTTATGGCTCTCCCAACTCAATCGTTACAATAGTTATTCATCACTGCCTCCTTTTTCATTAATGTAAGGTTAGTTCTGACGTATTAAGAGCAAAATGTTATGACGTGTTAAGTTGTAAATGAGGTTTTGTCAATTGAGGAGAGGTGTCATTGAAAAAGTCTTTAGTGATGACAGATGGAGGCTATCCCGACGATTTGTGTTAGGGATGAAATTCTAATAGCAACATGTATAAAAACCCATTGAGTTTGTCTCTGTATTTCAGTATTTTCTTCAGGTCCTTTCTGATTGATCCTTGCCTTTGCAAATAAAATCTTCTGAGTGATTTCAAAGTATACCCTTTCTACTTCATATATCTCTACTTCGTTTATATAAAATTTTGTTTATAGGTACGGAACATTTTTGTATATTATTGTGAGCATACACTTAGAAACTTCCAAAAAGGAATTGTTTATTCATTTTTGTTTGTACTTGTGCGTATGTACGTTGATGAAAGGCAAGATTGTCTCCCCGATATTACTGCGGAGGTTGGTGGAACGAATTCCTGGAATTCTCGGAATTCATGGATGGAAAGAATGGGAGAAATGGAAGGAATGTGGGGAAAGGTGGGAATGACGAGAATGTGAAGGATAGTAAAAATAACTAGAATTCAAAGAATTCCATTATATGCAGTTAAAAGTATATAAGCGGCCCAATCCCACCTTCAATAAAATTAACTCAGTTTTATAACCTTCGAAATCAGAGTAAAAATGTTATCTCAAAGTAGTATTTCTTAACCCAAAATATTCGTCATTACTGAATCCATCTTTTAATTCCAGCTGGGTTCACATGATTACGGCTAATTTAATGCTAATTCTGGCCAAATCGAAACCAATCGAAATTTTTGGCTAATCAATCGAAATTTTTGCTTAGAATCAAAATAATACTTGTGCCTGATCGGCATCAAAATTCACCACACGTATCAGTGTTGGGTTTAAGTTATTATCGCACAAGGAAATCTTTTTTTAGTTTTCTTATGCAAATTTGAGAAATAAGCTTTTACGTTTTGAGATGAAATTTCCTGATCGTGTCACATTACACCAAATTATGGTCCTTTATTGGACAATAATCACGTGGGGTGAATTTTTGTTGGGATACTGGGGTAGTTCGAAGTTCAGTTCGGGAATTTTGATGGCGATGTAGGGGTAGTTGAAGGATATGGAACAGAATACCAAATATCAACTGGAAATTTGAAAAGGTAGGATTTAAAGATACAATTACCCAATCAGTAGAATTAAAGTTTAATTCATCCTAAATTCTAAATAATTTTAATAAATTTTAATTAAAAATTTTTTAGTTCATAGTAAAATTTTAATTAATAAATATTACTTCGAGTTTATTATTATCAATTTATTTAAGTATATTAAATATTTCTTTAATATGTGCTTTTATAGTAGCACTAGAAATTTCCTTCACTAATTGTTTTATATTTTCATTATGTTCACAATTCTAAATACTTTTAAAAAATTTAATTATTAGTCCATACAAAATTAATTCTTGGATTTCATAACCCGGTCGGGTCTAAAAATCAAGAATCTAAATTTCAATTTTTTTAAAAAAATTAGTAATAGAAATATACAGCAATTACTGCCGTAAATCCTGTGTGGGAAGCTTAAAAATTTAAGACAATTACTACTTAACGCCATAAATCTAATTCAGAGTTAATGGTTAATTAACATCAATTGTGCGCTTTAATATTTTATTATAATATATTTGTACCTTTCAAATCATACTTACTTTTATTGTTACGATTTAATATATGTTAACATGTGCAAGTCATGCATATGATACGCACAATTAGCACGGAATGGCTCAAAATGTTCAAAATGAGCGATATTTTTTAAGAGTTAGGCGACGGAATGGCTCAAAATGTTCAAAATGTGCGATAGTTTTAAGAGCTAGGACGGAATGGCTCAAAATGTTCAAAATGTGCGATATTTTTAAGAGTTAGGCGATGGAATGGCTTAAAATGTTCAAAATGTGCGATATCTTAACATTAATTGACTAAGCAGACTAAGGATGTTTTGTAGCATCGACTTAGTTTATATCAGAGATGGCGCCGAAACCTTTTTTGGCGATTCCGAAAGTTTCGGGTTTCGGATTATAGCTTCCGAAACCTTATCCGAAACTCAAAACCTCAACCGAAACCCGAAACCTCAACCAAACCCCGAAACCTCAACCGAAACCCCGAAACTGCAAACATCAATAATTTATTTGTTTATTCTCTCAAAGTTGGCGCCGAAACCCTTTTGTGCCAAATCCGAAAAGTTTCGAGCTTTGGATTATAACTTCCGAAACCTTAGCCGAAGCTCGAAACCTCACCCGGCACCCGAAACCTCATTCGAAACCCAAAACCTCACCTGAACGCCAAAAACTACCCAAACTTCCATATACGTTTATTGCATTAATGTATTATATATCTCTTTCAAATGCACTGATGTATGCTATGTATCTCTTCAATATACATTAATCGCATTGATGTATGTTATATATCTCCTTACAGCTGATTTGAAAATTAGTGGGACACTTGAAAAATTTTCTTGTTTTTGAAACCTTTCGGTTTCGTCTTATGAATCATCTAACTTTTCGGAAACCATGTCACAGTCTTCGGAACTTCGGTCCGATAATGGCGATGTGATTTCCGAAGAGTTATATGATTCATAAGACGAAACCGAAAGGTTTCAAAAAGAGAAAATTTTTCAGGTGTCCCACTAATTTTCAAATCAGCTGTAAAGAATACAATAAAATTTGAATATCCAGCGCCATTTGGGCTGGAATGCATCCAACAATTTATTGCATGCGTGCAGTCCTTTTGTTGTTATTATTCACAAGTATAACATGAAAGGTATAATTCCGGAATTTATATTCTGACAATCAAGGTTGCTTTTGCAAGCATCAGTTTTTTTATTTTACTACGTAAAAACTGGTACAATATCAAGTAATAATAAATAATTAGTACGTCAATATCTAAGTTACCACAGAATTAAATAAATTGTTTGTATCAAAAGTCATAGAATATTATTTATCGATTCGTCATTGGCAATTTTTTCTATCGCCCTAGAATTTTGAAATCAATTGTAATAACGGTATGATATTAAAAATAAAGTTAAAACAAACCGAGGCAGTGAAAAAAAAACATAATTAAAAAATGATCTATATAATGTTATAATTTATTCAAAAATAATTTTACATTTTGGGTTCATTAAAAATAAATCAACTTTATAATAATTTTACTTCAATATTATATTTTTGAGTTTCGGATTAAAGGTTTGGGTTTCGGATTATAGTTTCGGAGTTTCGGGTTTCGGAGTTACGATTTTTTTAAAAAAATCCGAAACTAGTTTCGGATTAGAACCCTTCCGAAACTAGTTTCGGGTAGGTTTCGTTTCGACACCATGTTTGGTTTATATTTTAAGTCTCGACTGCCAATATGAGATGACAACTAATAAAATTATTTTTGAGTTTAAATACCATTCTTGTCGTAACAACAATGCTTTTCGTACTTTCTAATATCATTGGTTGTATTCGCTGTTAAATATTCTTTATCTGTTATGGTTTCAAAATTTTATGATTAACCTAGAGTTTTTATCAAAAATGTAAAGGCATAATTAGGCGAGACCAATTCGATTCGGTGGATTACGTTATTTCGAATTTCTCCCTTTCTCTCTTAGTAACAAAAAATTTTCGCTATATACATATATTATTTTGACCGGTGTTACACCTGTCGAGGTACCCCATCAGATCTACAGGTCACGAGTTACTGCGCCCGAACTGTTAGCGATTTCTGGCGGTCAGATGATTATGTCGGATCAGAAGAAACGGACCGATATGTAGGAAATTATAGATATCAAAGAAATGGCATAAGTGATTGATCGAGCATTTATGATAGAAATGCCATTTCTTGTTAATATAGAATATTTTATTATAAATATGGGCGATATTCGCTCCACTTTGTAGGCATGTTCGCCATAACCTTTATTAAAAATCAATAAAAGACATTTATTACATTTTCGATTCTATATAATCACATCACGTTTCTTTCGAATTGTCAAATCCCATCATAAACCCTCTCTTATAAATACATATACAAACACTAACAACTATAATATACCACAGCGCAGTTTGTGTCTCTGCGCCCACGTGACTCCCTGTTAATAGTTGCTCCGTTAACTTCGATTTCCGAGAGGTACTTCGTAGGTTAACACCGGAGAGAATAATAACGGTTGGAATTAATTCCGAAGAGTTATTAAAATTTACTATGTATACGTTCCTTTCCCCTTTTGAAAAAGGAATGTAACGTAAACCACCGAATTAAATTGATCTCGCCTTAATAAATATATAATTTGTATGCTTTTTTTTTTTTTACATTTTAATTCGTATTTATTATTGTAAACTAGCCAGTAATTTTTTCCTGTATCCATGAGCATTTGAGCATAGAATTGGTAGAAATTACAAAGTTGTTTCAGCACAAGAAAAATATTGCAAACATTTAATATCTGACTTATGCACCCCATAACGTGTATCCCGCTAGTTTTAAGAGTTATATAATGATTTATACCCGGTATCTAAGTATAATATATGCTATATGTATCATATAATAAACTTTATAGATGTATTCCACACCGAGTACCCTAGGTACAGAATGAGTAAGAGATATACCCTCAGTACATTAAGTCAGATTTCATAGTAGTTAATAAAGTTAAATGAGAAGTGAATGTCTTAAACATTTCAATCATATACACACAGACTAAGGGTATTTTCAAGATTTTATTCACTTAATAAGCCAGGAATCGAATGAACAAATAAAGTAAGTTATTATTTCAATGAATAAATAATGGAAATATCTGACATCTTTTTTTTCAAAGTGCGAGATTTTACTTCGACTATTCTACTTTAGCTTCGATAGATGGTTGCATTTGCTTGACATTAAAATATGGAACTTTTCATTATGACTATTAGACGTTTAACATAGAAGGAAATATAAATTTATGTAGCTTATATTTTGGGATGAATTTAGAGAGCTACATCATCTCAACTAAGGATATTTCGGTATAAACCAATTTCGCCGAAAAATTTCGCCGACAACTATTTCGTCGACAAATTTGGCCAGATTTAGGGATGGGTTGGCTTACGTTATGGTTAGTGTTGGCTAAAGGTAGATCGTCATGAAACGGCTGGCGGTAGTGTTCCACATGATTCGGACCGGGCGGGTATTTTTTAAAGATCCGAACCTGGTCCGAACATCGGTTCGGATCTAAAGTTAGGGTCGAATCGTATCACTTAGATCCGAGTCCCGTCCGAATCCGTGAAATTTATAAATGCTATAGTTGATTAAGCCCTATGTCCTTGCTAAAAAACAAAAAAAAAAACATGATTACAGCTGTTTCATAAATTCCGGATATAAAATAAACTTTCATAATAACATATTACGAATAGGTGTTACGTAATATTAAAAGGTTATATAATTAATTTGTCGACATATTTTATATCGCTCATGTTGGTTGTCCTAAAATGAAAATCAGCCAATCAGCAATCAGTATTATTCTAATAAGACCGGACCGGGTATTACCCGGGCGGATCTTTGTATGGGTCGAACCCGTATCGATTCTGATAAATCAAGGGCCCGAACTCGGTCCGTTCAACGGACCGGACCCGGATCTTTTGCGGAACACTAGCTGTCGGTGAAATCTACCAAAAACCGGTGTTAACCTTCGAAGTACCTCTCGGAAATCGAGGCTAACGGAGCAACTATCGACAGGGAGTCACGTGAGCACAGAGACACAAACTGTGCAGTGGTGTATCGTAGTTGTTAGTATTTATACAAGTGAGAGGGTTTATATTTATATAGTGATTTGGCAATTCGAAAGAGTGTGTGATATATTTTATAGAATCGATTATAGTGTCCTTTATTTAATATACTAAGATATCATGGCAAACATGCCTACAAAGTGGAGCGAATATCGCCCATATATATAAGAAACTATCTACTACTAAATACATATGGCACTTGTGCCATAAATGATCGATCTATCACTTATGCTACTTCTATCATATCAGTCCCTTATGCCTTAATCGCCACATCAGTCACATGAGGCACATCCGGCACATTCGGTACATGCGTCACATGAGGCACATCCGGCACATTTGGTACATGCGGTACATCCGGCACATGAGGCACAGTAGTCTCGTGACACAGTTGTGATCTACGGCAGGGGTACGATATGCAAGGGTAACACCGGATATTAAAAGTAAATTACCAAAAATCATTGGCAGAATGTAGGTTTAATTTTTAGTCAATCAGAGTAATTATAAAAAAAAAAATGGGTTCATCTCAATATTTTATTCATTGAAATAGTAAATTGGTTTTGTTCATTCGATTTCCCATTAATTAAATTTTGCCTCCAATCCATTGAGCTAGGTTCTTGAGAGAGTAAAAAACTGAACTACATAAGTATTTATCATATATAAATATTAGACTAATTCAATGTGGATCAATTAAATTATTTAGAATAAATACGTATTTATGCTAATAAAAAAATTTGGTCGAAAAATTTATTCTAAAGATAACGTATGATTTTCTTGATAAATTTTTTTTGAGGCGGTGCAAGTTCAGAATGTTATAAATTTTCTAATCATTTATAGCTACATACATTTATTGAAATTCTAGATGAATTGTGATCATAGTTTTAGAAAATTGAAAATAGAAATAGATCATTGTTGGGCAGAAGAGATATAAAACGCGGAACGGTCGATCTGAATCCACGAGAAGGTGTTTATAAAAAATATAAATATGACATAAATTTGTGAGGTGGTGGATGGGGATACTGGACCAGTTATCAGTAATCATTAATCAGTAATTAAAACAAATTAAATTCATACTGTATATATATTGAATACAGTATATATAAAATCGAATAATGGGTCGAGTACTTAAAAAACACCAAGAACTTTTCAGCCCAATTTGGTAAGATTTACCTCCTAAAAAGAACAAACCGGTATATTCTTGACGATTTTTGATCAGGTACGTACAGTACGTACTTCAAAAAAAAACCCCCCAAAAAAAACGCACATATTTAAAAAACTTGCACACGTTCATGTTTCTTTCTGTAATACAGCTTACAGAGTACAGGACCGTACCGAATATAGAAAGAAGAATAAAGACTAAACTGTATTCTACGAGAACGATACAGATTGGAATATAATATACTTATTTTTACAGTTTTAGAGCTACGTATGTTAATCTTTATTTGATGGAAACTTGAAAGTGATGTTCTAACAAATATAAATTTGCAAAATTCAATTTTTATATCGTTATAAAGGTTGAACTGAATCAGGATCAGGTCTCATGAATATCAACTACAACACTAATACTACCTAAACAACTCACTGAACACTAACTATACATTTTTATTTAAATATAATCAACATAAGTCGATTTTGAAGCAAACCAATTATACCTATTTTAGTTTTAATCTACATAATGTGTTTAGATTTGGGCATAAATCTATACAGCGCCACTTTGCATTTTGTACCCCCTTATGTACTAATAAATAGTTGCGATTGGAATTAGGATTAGGGGGGTTAAGAGATCATTTTTTGTTAGAAATGAAACAGGGGTAACCCTAGTAAAATTTTGAATAATCAAAGTGGGACACAAAGTGCACGGGGCACAGTTTAGCCAGTTTGATATTTAATATATTTCTTTTTTAAATTGTTTTTGCATTCTCTAAGAACTTTATTTTGTATTTTTTTTATTAATAATTCACTGTGTTTATATTTAATTTCTCAATTTATTATGAAATAAACGAATTTTGATAGTAAAACGCAGAAAAAAAAAAATACAAATTTCGGGTCATTTTTTTAATATTTTTAGGATTTGAAGATTAGCTCTAGGGTGAAATTTTAATAAAAAAAGGTTTAAATAGAAATTTGGTGTTAAATAGAAACCTCAAGACATTTATTGTAGTATTTCTACATTTTTATTGTTCGATTTTATTTTAAAATTAATATAATTAGATTGAATATTCAAAAATGTCAGAGTAGTATTCACACAAATTACATCTACCAAAGTTTTTCCTCCTTCTGATCCAATATTATTACCGCAAAGGTTTAATGAGGTCAATGTAGTGTTTTTACAAAGTGCATTAGCTAACGGTTTCATACCTTCTGATCCAAGGACATTGTGATCAAAATTCAAAGAAGTCAACGTGGTGTTTATGCAAAGTGCACTTGCTAAAGCTTTTACACCTATTGCTCCAGGACTAACATCACTAATATCTAAAGAAGTCAATGTGGTATTCTCGCAAAGCGCATTCGTAAATGCTTTTACTCCTTCTGATCCAAGTCGATTAGACCGAATATTTAATGATGTCAGTGTGGTGTTTATACATAGCGAATCTGCTAATGCTATTCCTCCTTCTGGTCCGATAAAATTATCACTAATATCCAAAGAAACTAACGTGGTATTCTTGCAAAGCGCATTTGCTATTTTTATTCCTCCTTCTGATCCAAGATAATTACGACAAAGATTCAAAGAAGTCAGAGTAGTGTTCTTACAAAGTGCATCAGCTAAAGCTTTTCCTCCTTCAGATACAAGCCTATTTTCATTAAGATTTAAATAAGTCAACGTTGTGTTTTTGTAGAGAATTTTTGCTAACATATTTCCACCTTCAATACCAATCTGATTGCCACAAAGATTTAAAGAATTTAAAATAGTATTTTTATAAAGTGCCTCCAAAAGTATTTTCATTTTTTCAGGCCTAAAGTTATTATAACCAAGATTCAAAGTAGTCAAAGTAGAATTTTTACAAAGGATCTTTACTAATACGTTTACTACATTTAATCTAAAATCATCACTGATATTATTCATGTATAAATGCATAGATGTAACAGTAGCATTATCATAAAGATTTTGATATATTATTTGATTACAAATAACTTCAGTAAGGCATAAATGTTTGAGATTCTTGCTAGTACATAGAAACATTTTGATCAAAGAATGTTCAATGGCATTTTTAAGGTCATTTTCCGTCGTATTTTTTTTATTTTTTTTAAGCCAATTTATAATACCATCATATAAAGAACTACTAACAGATGTGATATAAGTTGTATATTCAAATAATGGATTTGGATAATTTGGAAGGGTAATATTAAAAGGGATTAATAGAGCTTTCTCATCAGCGTTTAGCGTTAAAAGTAATGTTCTTATAAGTCTTGTGTCTTGAAAATGGTAATCTGGTTCGCTCCACAACATTGGTATGATAATTCTACACCATTGTCGGTTTACAAGTGCACATGAAAATAAGCTATTATAATTATGACGAAGGTTATTAAATATTTGATAGTAGCATTCGTTCGGTAAAGTTATCATGTTTGAAAAAATGAAAAATTCTACAAATGCGTACGTAGGTAGGTACGTGCGTAAAATTTATAGCCAGAATAATGTTGTGAAACATTTCCAGGAATCCAAATTTGCATCAACAATCATCAGTATACATAATACATACAGTTCTTAAACAAAGACTTTCCAAATTTGTTATTACTATATTAGCATCGCAAAAGAATTTCTTGCATTTGTTCATAAAACGAAAAAAAAAAAATTGCTAGCAAACATGTCCCAACATTTCCAAAATTTGTATTTTTTTAGCTTACCTATTGTATACTATACCGGATAACAAAAATTATTCTTTTTTTTTTTTTTTAAACACCAAATTTTTTAAAATTATGATTTGCTAATTTTGTATAACGAATTCTATTGTAAAATCTATGTAAACTTTTTTTTTTTTTATATAGATTAAATCTCAAGTTTCTGATTACAAATCTGTAAGACAAATATATAGTTTTTTTTTTTGTTAATCGGTACTGCACAAACTGCATTTAATCTCATAAAATTTTTTTATCTTCAATAATGACCATGGAATTATAAAGATATAACTTCTAGACCGCAAGGAATATCTAAAATTCAGCATTAAAAATCTGAACGGACCGCGCATTATATATAGAGAACATAAAGATTTTTAACTACGTGTATTTTGCGTAGTTGATCTTATTTTTAAAATATGTGTGCAAAAATTTATATTTAACAAATTAGCTCTGAATATTTTGCTCAATTATTCTATTAAATACTTTCGTTATAACAACAAGATAAATAATTTAATGCACGTAAATCACACGAACACGTTGGTCAAGATAAAATTTAAAAAAAGATTCGAAATAATATAAATAGGGGGTTTCAGACCTAAGGCTCAGGTTTCTAATTTCGAATTCGAATTCAATCAGTGACGTTTTATTTCAATATCAATGATCTATTATTGTCGTGATTGATTTTGGTGCCCTGGGAATTCGTAGCGCAAGGTGATCGGGATTTGCATGAATGGCGTGTTTAGGGTTTGCATGAAATTAATTAAAAGCTTAAAACAATGATTGCATGAACGATGGGAAAATTATGTAATAATCAGTGACGCAAATGTGTATTAGTAATAAATAAGGTATAGATCCCAAAAAGGGAGATACCAGAAACTTTTGACCCAAAATATCTCTTGAGAATCTCTTAGTGAATAAACTGATATCTGTGTGTACATATCGTTGTTGGAAGGACCTGTACGATACATAATCTACGAGAAAATAGCCAAGCGAGTGCGAAACGTTGATAGAAGTCAAGAAATGCACGATAGTCCAGTAAACTCCGTAACATCTATAAATCCTTTTTATTTTTTGCAAGCTTATTTATAATAACGAATTCTTTTACGATCGTAAATTTTCTTTCAAAAACATTTTGCTTATTTTATCTCCGGATAGCTCCTATTACACGTAATTCCCTGATTTCGTAATTTATAAAACAGAAATAGGATTTTTTGAACTTCCACTTATTTCAAAATTAGTTAATTCTGAACCAATCAATATATCCTGTAGCAGAGATTGAAGCGAATATGCAATACGAAATATAAAATTTGTATTATAGACGGACTTTCAAAAAAGTCCTATTGGAGGTTTTTTAAAATCAATAATTAACTTAATATTTGGTAAAAGGTTGTTCAGTTTTTGAAATTAGTAATTATAAATAATATTAATACATTACTATGTGTAAAACGATGTGGATATATATAAAGCTATTTTTTAGAAAAATTTCTTCCCTTTTAATTTATGCAACATGTGATCAAACAAACATTTATAAACAATAAAAGTTTTATATTAAGTTTATATATTTTTTTAATTAATTTTCGCTGATCGTAAAATAACATGCGTTATTCTTAAATTTACGAAAATTGATCTAGAATTTAACACAAATTTTCTTTTCTCTTTATAATTTGCATCATTTATCTTATTCACATTGACTTTTTTTGTTTAATAATTCAATTTAATTTAATTATGAACTATTTGTTATGTATAATACTGTAGTATTTTATACTTTTATAGCTTTATTCTATTTAAAATCAATAACATTATATTACTATTTAAATCTGGATAATAAGGATACAGAAATCCGGGTAATAGGGATACATAATATCAAACCGGATATTATACGGATTAAATCCGTGATTGATCTGCAATTTTAACGCCCTTAAACAACTCTAAATTACATTCCACTAATGATTTAGATCATTGATTTCTAGATTTTTCCATTTTTAGTAAATTTTTGGTTGAAATTTTTATCGTCCAGATTATCTGGGCTGAGTTCTGCAAAAAAAGGGGGAATCGATAAATTTTCAAAAAATTCTTTTTTACACAAATCAATTTCGAATACGATTAGGATAATTTTTCACTTAAAACACAAAAGCAGTTGCATTAATAAAATTTTATAGTATAATACTTTAAAATTTGTATTTTCCTATGATTTATTATAAAATTTATAACATAACGATAAAAATTGATAAGTTCAGAAGTTTCCATTAAATTTAATACTTGTCGATTACGACCTCCAAAATTGCCAAATTAGTTTAATTCTGGTCAATTTTGCAGATTATTTTGCCCCGGGGATGAGTTTTAAAACTCATCCTCGGGGTCAAATAATCTGCAAATTGACCAGAATTAAACTAAATTTGGCAATTTTGGAGGTCGTAATCGACAAGTATCACCCCCATAGCCCATACGTAAGAGCAAGGTCTTGTTGCGTAGCGATTTATCTAAAGTAGCTATTTTATAGCGCCATAAAATTACGACTTAATGCATGCATGAAGATCTAACTTCAGGGGCTTAATTTTAGCCAGACGCTACTTTAGATAAATTGCAACAGTCTCGCCATTAAAATTGATCTCCTAAGATCTTTTGTTTTGTCGATTTCCCCCCTTTCTGCAGAACCTAGCCCATCTGATAATCACTAATTTTCTTATGATTCTTGTAGTTCGTAGTTTTATGTCGATCTAGCAACCAATAAATCATGATTATATCCAAAATGTGATTAGTATGCTAAAACTAATATAGCAATATTACGTATGTTTTATGCTTTGATTGGTTATACAAACCGTGATCAAAATGTTAGACTAATATATCGATGAGCGAGTTATGATCAAGAATGTCATAACAATTAAATTCATTAACAATTGTTAATCACAATAGTACCAAATAAACCTTAACCGCATACAGTATTGTGTGTTGATTTATAACAATTTACACCACAATAGTTGGTAAGTTTTTGATCATACCAAAGAGACATTATTGCGGATCACATGTAAATAAGGTTTAGCCTTTTATGGTATCTTTAGTATCTTGTCGGATACAGGTATTGTGGGTAATTCCATGAATGCTATGATTAAGGTTGTTGCTAACTTCGCATTTAAGTCTGGAGGGATGGTACTTGAGTTATACCTTGGGGCGAGGGAACTTCTTGGTGTCGGTACTGTTAATGAATATTGGATTGAGTAATAACTTCCGACTTAGGTGGTCCAGTCGTTTGGACTAGGGTCCGAAGGATTGGGCTACGCTACGGGCTGCGTTTCTCCATTTTAGTGGCACGATCAATATAGCGAACGTATTCCCATATGTAATTTCTCCGTTTTGACAATAAAGTCTCTGATCGAGCAATAATAATGTAACTAAATTTTTTACAAGTAAATTGTGATAGAAATCACAATTGTTAATTCCAATACTAACTAACTCAAAACCATACTTCGTTCAATAGTAAGGATTTTTTTGTTGATCATCACTGATAAGGCTTCACAATAGAGATGGTAAAGTCCTTAGGAGGGACTCTAGGACCTGGTTTTGGGATCTGGTCTTTAAAGACTAGGTCCCAATTTTAGGACCTAGGTTCATAGGTCTACAATAGGTTCTAATATAAAATATAGCTTAAAATATATTAGTAATAATATAGTAAATATGTTCAATTCAATTTTGACAGGCATACTATATATCTATATACTGTAGATTAGTTTAGACATGTTTTACTTAACTTGCTATTCTATCTGTTGCACAAATTTGCTATTTCAATGTAATATTTTATTGCAAATAAACTTTTTTAAATTGGTAATATATAGTGATGCCACCAAAGTTGATTTTTGAAAAAGGCCTATTTCGTCTTCATTAGAGAAAATTAAAATTTTTTATAAGAAAGAGCAAATAAAATTTATATAGATATGTTCTTTATAATTTCATCTATTCAAAAAAAGTATCAAATAATTTTGTTTTTCAAGTAAAATAGGTCGAAAACAATTTTGTCTTCAAATTTTAATTTCGGGGTTTAGAACCCGAAACAATTTCGTCCTCATGTATAGTAATATATACTGTATTAGTAAATGCTAAGTTCTAAATCCAACTAATCAAATCCCTAAAAGATCATAATTAGAATAAGGTTGCTACTGATATTGCAACATATAGCCTAATTTTGCAATATTATGCTATATTAATAAAGCTATGGTCCAGTGCAGAAAGATTTGTACTTCAAAAATTTCATAATTTTGACTCTAAGTAAAAGTTTTTATATTTTTGATTAATTATTAAAAATTTTTTAAGGGTAGAGGGTACATAGATCATTTTTATATAGTTTTTATATGGTATTTTGAAAATTTTATATAAAATTGACATATGCTACTAATAAAACTTTTTTAATTTTTATTAAAATTTTACAAAATATAAATAAAACAATTTATCTCCTACTTGTATATATCATAAAGTTTTTCTGGGTTGGCTAAAAATTTTTTGAGGTTACATAAAATTGCTAATACTGATTGGTCAATTTATGTAAATTTATAAGTTAGTTTTATTACTAAATTTTAATACCCATTCTTTAAAATTTTAATCTTACTGAATTTTTAACCAATTTTAATAATTTACTATCATTAGAATCAAAAAAATCCTGCTCTACAACCTTGGTTTAAAATATTATTAGTTTACTTAATAATTTTTTATAAAATTTATATGGGTTTTATAATTTATTGCATCTACAATACATTGCACTCCTTCTATTAATTAAAATTTGTCTATAAAACCATCTTTGATGTTCTAATAAAAATATTTTACATGAAATTTTGGCATCAACTATACCCCTGCTCATCCCAGGCCTTAACCCTAACCCTAATATTAATTAAATTTTATTTTTTGGTTTGAAAAAAATTTTTTTAATTATTTTTTGTTATACAAAATTAATAATCTATACCTGATATAGTTATAATGGAGGATGCAATATATTGCACTATGCAATAAATTATAATCCAATTTATATATTAAATAATTTACTATTACAGTCAAAATCATAAGTGTTCCCCCTCTAACTTTTTAAATTAAAAAGATACAGCTTTGAATCTTTCACAGTAAATAGTACTCAATAAATATATATCAGTGAATTTTTTTCATGATTTTTTAATTATACAACAAAAGTTAGATGAGAGCCTTTTAAAAAAATAAAAAAAAAACAATTGAAATTAATCAAAAATTAATAAAAAATTAGGATCAAAATCAAAAATTTCAAAAATTTAGTATGTTAAAATTCAAGCATTTTTATAGTAGTGACAAAAAATTTGAGTCGATTTGATGAGATAGTTGTTGAGAAATTAATTTTGAATTTTAAATTTAAGTATTAGAAAGTATCATAGAAAAAAGTTGTGCGACTAGGTTTTTATTAATTTTAATATAGAAAATAATTTATTTTCTATATTAAAATTAATAAAAACCTGGTCACGCAACTTTTTTTCTATGATACTTTCTAATACTTAAATTTAAAATTCAAAAATTAATTTCTCAACAACTATCTCATCAAATCGACTCAAATTTTTTGTCACTACTATAAAAATACTTGAATTTTAACATACTAAATTTTTGAAATTTTTGATTTTGATCCTAATTTTTTATTAATTTTTGATTAATTTCAATTGTTTTTTTATTTTTTTAAAAAAAAATTAATCAAAAAGTTGGCTCTCATCTAACTTTTGTTATAGTAATTAAAAAATCATGAAAAAAATTTACTGATATATATTTATTGAGTACTATTTACTGTGAAAGTTTCAAAGCTGTATCTTTTTAATTTAAAAAGTTAGAGAGGGGAACACTTATGATTTTGACTGTAAGTTATATATAATTTTAAAATAGTACTCTCTACCCTTAATATCAAATAAAATAGGTTTTAATCTAACTTATCATATAATTTTTATTGGTTTAACATTGTTTTATTTTAATAATTAAGCATGTACATTTTGCTACAGTGCACAAACCCTTAAATCAACAAGTTATAAATATAGTAGCCAAATTTGGAGCCATGTTATACAAAAATATCCTAATATGATTTGTTAATATAAGTATATATTAAATTAGAAATATATATAAGAAAGAAAGAGAAAGAGAGAGAGAGAGAAAGAGAAAGAAAAAGAGAGAAAGAAAAAGAAAGAGAGAGAGAAAGAAAAAAAGAAAGAGAGAAAAGAAAGAAAGAGAGAAAAAGAAAAAAAAAGAAAAGAAAAAGAAAAAAAAAGAGAGAATAATTAGAATTTTTATAATATTAAATTTAACTATAGTATATTTTTATTTAATAATTTTGGGCAGAACTAAGAATATTATTAGTAGTACTGGGCAAAATTAAAGCAGCCAAATTTTTAATTTAATTAATAAATTTGGTTAACTTTAATAACAAGAAATAACTCTATTAAATACTAAGTAATTTAAAAAATTAGCTTCATAACTTTGTTCTTTAGGTTTGATTTTATTATTCTATGAAGAGATTTGATTTATAATAAAATTAAGCTTTAAAGCTTAACCATTTAATTTTTTTACTATATGCATGTATATATAAATTACTATATGTGGTCTTTGTCTTGAAAATGACCTTATGGGACTATGTAGATCTTATGAATAAAAATTAAAATTTCTAGCTATCCAGTAATCCAATTCAAATAAACTTTTTTATTTTGTAGAGCTTAGTAAGTTTTACAAAATAAAAAAAGGTTTATTTGAATTGGATTACTGGATGGCTAGAAAATTTAATTTTTATCTATAAGATCTACATAGTTCTATAAGGTCTTTTTCAAGACAAAAACCTATATAATAAATTGGAATTATTTATATATAGCCCTGGCTACATGTAGTCTATATTATATATTTCAAAATTTTATAAGGAAATTTCTATCATGTTACTAAGTATGCTCCTCTTATAATTTTACTTTAACTCTATCAAAAACCCTAACTCTAATTCTAAACTCTATCTTTAATCTAACTCTTTAATATAAATATAACCCTAACTCTAACTCTAATATTGCAAAATTTTTTTTATATATTAATAGTACAGCTACATATAGTATATAGCTACAAATAAATTAATTCTAATAAATTATATAGTAAATATTTTTTAAAAAAGGTTACTATTAATAAATTTTTTATTTTATTAATATAATAATATTAATAGTCTTATCACTTCTGATATATGGATATGATACACTTAAAATTAAATCTTATAATCTAAATTTTTACATATTATATTAATAAATAATTAAACAAATATATATAATATTTGTATATTTGTTGAACATATTTATAAAAAAAATTTGATAATTTTTAATTTAATATTTTTTAAAAAAATTTTAAATTGATCAATTTTTTAAAAAAAATTAATAAAAATTTGATTTTTTTAGTATTTATAAGATTAACCAATCAAAATTAAGTATTTTTTGTGCTATTACGCAAGTAATTTGGTGTAACTATTTGAAAAATATACAAAATTTCAAATAAGATTATTTATAGCAAAAAAGTTTAATAGTAAATTAAATACAAATTTATCATATAAACTTGTTATTTTTAATTATATAAAAGAAATAATCTAGACAGTGCCCCTGTGCATTTTGTGCCCTCTAATGTACTAATAATTAATTTCGTCGTTAGAGTTAGGGAGCTGTCATAAATCAGGTGATTTTCATCTCTTAAGGGGCTACCCACCCACCCACACCTAACACCTTATTAGCCAATCAAATTGCGCAAAAATTTATATATTAATTAATAAAAAACTTTGATATTATGTAACTTTTGATTTACCAAACCATTTTTGATGATTTAACTACCAAAATGATCCTCTCAAAGAGAGGATTCTAACAAGTCCAAAACTATTAAAATCCAATTACTAGATCATAAGATCAATCTAGATTTATATAATATTATATAGTATATTAAAATATTATATAATATTTATAGTTATACAAATCTATATCGATATTATGATCCAGAATTGGAATTTAATAATTTTAGGTTTGTTAGAATCCTTTCTTTTAGAGAATCATTTTGGTAGTTAAATCATTCAAATTGGTCCAGTAGATCAAAAGTTATTTAATATTAAATTTATATATAAATTTATAATTTTAATTAAAAAATTTTTTATAATTTTGGTCAGAATTTGATAATTTCAGCCAGAATTACACCTGATACATTGGCTAACCCACCCACCCACCCACCAAAAAATCACCTGATTTCTGTCAGCTCCCTTAGAGTTAGGGTAGGGTGTCCAGGATTATGATGTGAGGATAGCCAAATTATGCATGCGGCAAATTGTAAATTATGCAAATTGTGCAAGTTTTTAGCTTAAAATATGCAGCATATTATGCGCTATACCACAAATTAATCAAAATATGCAAAAAATTGTGCGAATTCTCAGATATCTAATATTAGATTTTTTAAATATCTATTTAGGTTATATTATCTTGTATATTAATTTAAGTACATTGACATAGGCCACTTAAAATTGATCAAAGAAATTTTTAAAAGTGACGTGATTGGTCATTTTGTTCTATCAATCTAGAATTTGGAACTGGTTTTATTTTTCATATGCTAAACCGATCAACTCAGTTTAAACTAGTAAAAAAATACATCAGTTCCAACTCTAACTTTTTATTCTATTTTGAGCAATTTCATTGGCCAAAAACTTGTACACTCATATTATGCGAATTATTATGCGGAATGGTCCAAATTATGCAAATTTATGTGATGCATAATGCGTATGCGGTACAGGTCAAATTATGCGCATATTATG
Organism: Gigaspora rosea; assembly: GCA_003550325.1. NCBI lineage: Eukaryota > Fungi > Glomeromycota > Glomeromycetes > Diversisporales > Gigasporaceae > Gigaspora > Gigaspora rosea. The sequence goes on from QKWP01000672.1 coordinate 42,676, forward strand.
TCGCATCATAATCCTGAACACCCTAGGTTAGGGTTAGAGTTAGAGTTAGAGTTAGAATCAAAATTAGTACAGAATTGTGAGAGGATCATTTTTTGTTAGAAGTGCAACAGGTGTTACCCTAGTAAAATTTTGAGATATAACAATATGGGGCACAAAGTGCATAGAGCACTGTTTAGTCCTGTTCATATAAAATTATTATATAAATCTTTAAAAATTCATAACTTTTGATCCACTATCCAATTTTAATAATTTAAATATAAAATGATCCTCTCAGTAAGAGAATTCTAATAAATTCAAAATTATCAAAATCTGATCACGTGATTACATAATGGTAAGGTTTTATATTATGTTTATATTATATTAATAATATAATATAAAATTTTGCTAATCATGTACTCAGGTTTTGATGATTTGGATTCATTATAATCTACTCTCTGAGAGAATCATTTCAGTAGTTAAATCATCAAAATTGGATCAGTAGATCAAAAGTTATAAATTTTTAAAGATTTATATAATAATTTTATATAAAAATTGTTAATTGATATCAAAAAAATTTTAATAAAAATATAATAAATTTGTTTTTATTATTCAAAATTATAATATATATATTCCTAAACCCTTAGTTTTAAACTGAATTAATTAACTTAAATATTAATTATAAAATTTTTAATTTATTATATTAATATATAGTATATCAGAAGTGACTATACTACCTATACAAATAATTTTATTTTTTTATTAATCTAATAATTTAATAATTATATTGAATTAAAAAATTAAAAAAATTAATTAGTACATAAATTATTTTAATTAGAGCTAATTGAAATACAAATCTTTTTGTGCTAAACTATAATACAAGTTATAATACTGTGCTATAATAATTTTTTTTAGAATATTAGTATATATTATATAATAAAGATGCTTTTTAACTAATTAGTATTACAATAAAACAAAGAATTTTAATTGGTTAGAAAGTATTGAGACTAAGTTCAAGGACTTAATCCTGAATTAATCTTGGTCAGACTAAGTTTTAGAACTTATTATATGAGACTGGTCCTTAGGTTCATGTGGTAGGGCTTACAAGCCCTAGAACAAAGACTAGACCAGAACTAACTTTACTATTTCTACCAATATATGGTAGCAAAGTACCTTGTTATTCAGGTATTTTATTTGGCCTATTAATATCTGTTTATTTTTTACTAGACTTGTAAATATAAATATTTCTTTTTTAAGTTTGTTTATATACTACTTATAAGTATCTTCAAATTTCTAGAAAACATGCTACCTTTTCTTCTTTTATTGCTTTAACTTCAGCTCTTTTTTTTTTGGTCTTATTGCTTGTTGCATTAATGACATCTTCATGTTTACTACTACCAAAACTCAGATTTTTTTGGATTTATATTTATATCATTTATATAATAGAACTTGTTTGCCTTGTCTAATATTTCTTGCAGATTGCCTTGTGCACTTGCTATAAATGTTGTATCATCTGTGAATGCTAACAGCTTATATTAACGCCTCTCTCCTTCCTAAATAACTTTAGGAACCCAGTTAGATTTCATATATCCATACTATAGCCTATCTTCAGAGCTTGTATTCTGCAAAAAAGTTGATTATATATAAGAAGAGAGATTACTTTGTTTTAATTGATCCTATCCTCTGCTTTAAAACCTTCTGAAAAGCCAAATCTTGTAATAACCTAACCCTTCTCTTACTAAATATTTAATAGAAAGTTTGTAACTTTCTGAGAAATCTTAATTTTTATATAGTCGTCCCTCTCTATAATCACCAAGTCCATCGCACCCTATTTTGGTGATTGTAAAGAGGTGTGACTATAAATAAAATACCTCATTATGGTCATCTATAGGCGAAATGTGGTGTGCTTCCATCAAAAACTTTTTCTTACTAAGTTAATGGTACATGCCCACTAATAGAAAGTTGTAGAGCTTGTTGAGTTGCATCTAATGGTGGTTAGATCATCCATATCAGCCCAGGGATGGCGAGATATCATTGAAAAATGATTGGCTGACCATATAAAATCACTATGTAAACAATATTTGTTTACATAATTATACATTATTGGGCATAAATTGTTGAATAACAGCAATTTGGCAAATGAGCATGTGCCACTTTGCAGCATGTGTACCAATTATTTTTAAATTATTGTATTCGACAATTTGACCAATAATAGTATTATCCGGCAATTTATGATCATGATTGGTAGGGAGTCACTTACTGAGTTTTAATTTGAATAAACATGATTACGATGTAACACATAAAAAAATAACGGCAAGAAATTTTTTCATGATCATATGAGTTTGCTGGATAAAAGATTTTATATAGTCGGCCAATCGTTTTTCGATGAAATCTTGGTCGATTTGGATGATCTAACCACTGTTAGATGTGACTCGATGAGCTCTACAACTTTCTATTAGTAGGCATGTATTATTAACTTAGTAAGAAAAAAGTTTTAGATTGAAGCACTCCACATTTTCGCCTATAGTGATTTTTATATGTAATCACCGTTACAGATTTTTATATAGTCAGCCAATCATTTTTTGATGATAACTTGCTATCCACTGGGCCGATTTGGATGATCTAACCACCATTAGATGCGTCTTGACAAGCTCTACAACTTTCAATTAGTGGACATGTATCATTAACTTAGTAAAGAAAAAATTGTGATAGAGCACTCCATATTTTGCCTATAGGACACTCTCTAGTTGACAGGTGGATTATCAATTAATAGATAATTTTAAATATACGTGAATATGAAAATTGGCCAATCAGATTATTATAATCCATATTTATTAAAAATTGGTGACTATAATGAGAGATTTATTAATAAAATTGTTAAAAAATCAAATTTCATGGTGATAGTGATTATAAGCAATTTGTGACTATAATAAGGTTTTTTACTATGTTTGAGTCCATCGCACAAAATTAGGTGCTTAAATAGAGGTGTGACTATATGGGGTGTGACTATAGGGAGGTCTGACTGTTTGGAGATAGTCAATTAAAACAGCCCATGTTTACAATTTATTGAAAAACGAGTTTTTATTAGATTCATACAAATTTTAACATGATTGACACTTTTCAATTATAAATGAAGTTGATATGCATAATAAAAAAATAAGATAATGTAACATGAGGCTGCATAGAGCCAGCACATCACGAGGTTACCCAATAGTCACATGCAGAGACCTGTAAAAATTTGTATATAAATTAATACAAACTAATGCAAATTTAGATTAATAATACAAATTAAACCAAATTTCTAAGGGCAAAATTCACGTGTATTCTATAAATTTTTGATTGGCTAATAATATCAGATAGTGTACTAAATTAAGTTTCTGAAAGAGAAAATGAATAAACATAAAGATGAGCAAGGTCAGAACAAAATTTTGAGTAAATTTCTGATGCTTTCTGAAACAAATTGCAAATTAATACTTATAAAGTTAATATCTTATTACAAATTAATACAAATTTTTGCAATAATGCAAATAAAGATTTTGTATAACACAAAAAATTTTTACGGGTCTCTGGTCACATGTTATCTTTAACCAATCAAAATTGTAAAATTTGATTAATCCTGAATCAGTCTAAAAATTAAAACAAATAATTAAATTTAATTATCTCAAAATAAGATATATGTAAAAATGGGCTGTTTTAATTGACCACACCCATATATGCCTTTTTAATACTCTAGTAATAGTAAATAACCTGGTTATTTGCTAATTTTTCAAATAATTCTAAATGACCATAAAATGACTAGTCATTTAAGGTCATTCAAATTTTGGGTTATTTGAAAATGACTTTTGACCAAATGATTGTGGTTATTTGAAAATGACTATAATCATTTGAGTTATTGGTTATTTCGCATATAGACGTGATGTCACTTGGGTATTTGGCCGGCCAATTGCCGCGGCCAATGGCCGTGGCCAAACGGCCAAAAATATAAATTTCATTTTTGGCCGAAACGGCCAAATAATGCTAGTAATTTGATTGGTCCAATATTAATACTAATTAATGATATAGCTTTAGCATTTAAAGATATAGCTAGAATGAAGTCTAATTATATGCTTTACATACTTTTTAGCTTCGTGTTTAATAAGCTCAGATTTCGATATCATTAATAAAATAAATTATTCGATATAATAATGAATTAAGGGGTTTCAGAATTAAATAAAAAACAGTGTATTTCGGAAATAAGTTTAAAAAATCTTATTTGTGTATTAAAATTTTGAAATCAAAATTGAAACGGGTGTTTAAAATGAAATAAGTAAAATTTTGTATTACAATCAAAAAATTACTTAATGACAAATTATAGAGTAAATAATAAAACTTTCGCTCAAATTACATACATAGTATAAATGCTATTAAAAAAATTTTATTATTTCAAAATACATAACTTATTTGTTAACTTTAAAACCCCCTTATTATTTTAAATTAAGCGATTATTTTTAAAATTTAATAAATTATATTTATAAACTTCTAGTCTTATAATTTCAGAATTTCAAAAATGAGATTTTTTAAGGACCCACTTATATTTGAAATAAGTTGAGTTTTTAATTCTTTATTTTTATATTTCAGCAAAACTTTACATGCGTTATAAACTTTATTATAAATTATATAATAATAGCATGTATACAATCAAAATTATTTAATTAATATCATAAGGCGCTTCTAAATCATCTGCAAAAATTTCACAAATATTCCACTTTGCTCCAATATCTACTGCAGGATGCGTTTGAGTAAGCAAATATTCATCAATATCTACCTCTAAATCATAATCCGTATCTTCATTTTCATTTTGTTTTGCTTCAACTTCTTGAGCTAATAAATTTTCCCATTCATCAATTAGATAATTAAAATTTTCAACATGCTCATCTATAGTACTATCCTCAGGTTCTTGAATATCTTCAGATTCTTCATCCTCGGATGCTTCATCTTCTAATACTTGATTTTCTGATTCTTTATTTGATCGATGTTGATATGTAATTGATGCCCGAAGCTTACTCATACTTAATGCTTTTGGAAACTAATATATAATTAATTTATTGTAATATAAATAAATAATAATTTAATTATTAATACTTACAAGTAAACGATTACGTCGATTTGTATGAAGAAAACCCATGCATGACCATAGTCTTTCAATAGAGGCAGCATTTACACAAATTCCAAATATTTTTTGTGCTACAAAGCCAAGTTCTTTTGACATTGGTGCAACCCAAGTCCAGAAACTAAAAGCTTCACCTTCAAATTGATCAATTGACTTTTTATCAAAAGGATGTGATTGTGTTCTGAATTGCTCATATTCACGCAGAATTGATTTTGATTTATTGCATGACCAAACTTCATAGTAATATATTAGCCATTTGCTAAGATAAACATGATTAAGGTTAGTTACATCAGAATTAAATTTATTCATTCGATATTTGGGATGTAGAAGCCAAGATAAAAGAAGAAGGGGTTGTTTCCATTTTTTCCATCTTGATTCTAATCGTGTTAACATTCGCTGACCAAACACAGGATTATCATATTCATTCCAAAATTTTACAAAATAACCAAAGCTATGTAGCACTTCATATAAGCGAGCTTTATCTCTTTGGAGAAGATTAATTGCAATACTATATGGTTTTAGAAGTTTACTGAGCTTATGTAATATTTGCCACCATGCTTCATTCATAAGAATTGATGAAAGTTCTGCTGGAAGATATAGCGAATTTTGTGAACTAGAAGTTGCATTTAATGATTCGAATGGATCAAATTTAGAACCAAGTGTCTGGTAAATATTTAAAATTTTTATTTAGTAATATTTAAAAATATTAAAAAAAAACTTTAATATAAGTTATAAAATTTATTTTATATTTTTTTATTTTTAATATATAATATATAAAATATATAATTACTTACTCTTAATGCTGATTTTGATTTAAGCAAAGAGCAAAAACATTCCAGATAACTATTCCATCGTGTATCATTACCAATTGCTATTGCTATATATTTGCCATAAGACTCTTTTTGCAAGTCTCTTAATTGACCAATAAAATATTTGTGTTGTGCAGACTGAAAATATGCAGCTACCTTAATTGCATTAATTGAAGCTTCACGAAATTCTTTTGACTCCTTAAAAATTTCACCCACAAATAGATTCATTTGATGGGCAAAGCACGGCAAAAAGGTAATATTAGCATATTTTAATCGTAGGCGTCGTCTATTTTTATTTAAAATAATATAAATTTAAATTTAAATTAAATTAAATTTAAATTAGTAATAATCTTATTAATTATACATACCTTGCTGCAGCATATGATGATGCACTATCACAAACGACAGCATTTAATTTAATGCCCATTTGAGTAATATCAGCAAACATTATTTCGATTTTTTCAATTACTTCTTTATATCTTTCTCTTTCGCTACTTATATTAATTCCTTTCCAAATCAATACTTCTCCTTTTGATAAAATAAAAACTGATCCCATTATATTTTGATTTACAACATTCGTCCAACCATCGAAAGTTAGAGTTGGACCAACAAGATCATTTTGAAGTTTTGTTATCATATTGTCATCATATTTTTTTACTTCATTATTTAGAATTCTTCCACCCAATGCACGACGTCCAGGTAATTTAAGAGAAGGGTTTGCAAATTGAAATAATTCTTGAACCTCTTCATTTTGTATCCACTGTAATGCTAATCCAGCAGAAACAGTTGCACGAAGTAAAAGAGTTTCAAATTTTTTTTTGTCTTGATTTGATAAAGGCCGGATAAAATATTTTTCTAATGGTCCTTTTTCTATTATAAATTTTTAAAAATATAAATTATATTATAAAAAAAAAGTTTTTAAAATAATATATTTACCTGTTGAGAGATTTGGTTCTATACATCTTTTTTTGGCTTTAACATCTGATATTTCTTTTACTTCTTCTAATTCAACATCCAATATTCTTGATACATCCTCAATACTACCAACTTTATTGATAAAATGTTGACATTTTTTTAAATGATTTTTTACACGTTCACTCTTGTTTGAAAACTTATTGAGCAAGGCATTTGGTCTACCCAAAGCATCACGACAAGCACAACAAATAGCATAATTTCGCCATTCGTCTGCCTGCTCCTCAAGAATTTCAATGTAGCTAGTAAGTTGGTGTTTCCTTTTTTTGCTTGACATAAAGATGAGTAATTTCGATTTATCTAATTATTAACTACAGCTAAAGATATTTATATACTCAATATATATATATGTACTATATAATGCGTATACAATTATAATTTTACAAACAATTCTATATATGCAAATTGATAAAGCAAGAAAAAATAACGACGTATAATATTTACAAAATTTTCTTTGTTGTATCTTTTATCATGATTTATAATACAAACTTGTTAAAGCTTGATTCTATTATAAGTACAATCATTTACCTTTGCACTTTAATTTGTTTAGTATGCATTGGTTTTACGCAAATAGGCTAATTAAAACTAGAAATTTTCTTAATAATAACAACACATACAGCATATTGAATAGCACATGCGAATAAGAGTATGGGAAGTAATTTTAAATACAATTTAAGATACATTAGTTCTCATGATTAGTATCAGTAGTGGGTTTTGCGGCAAACCAGTATATACCAAGTATCGATATTAATTTACTCGAATAAAGGTCCTAGCTTACTTCCTTTATTTTTCTTTCACTAAATCAAAGGGAACTTCTCTACATGTATCTTCTTTATTGAAGTTAAATTTATTCGTTTATATAAAAAACGACACGTTAACGTGTTACCTAGCACATTAATGTGCTATTTAACATGCTATGTGTTATTAGCAATGATGCTGCTAAGCCTAACACGTTGACATACTATCTAGAATTTTTATAATTCTTACCCCTTGACACGCATACGTACGTGCTAACACATTAACGTATTTACAAAAGGGGCGATATATGTTAATCATCAAGATTTTGATCAACATTTAATGAATTATACAAAAATTGAAGTCATCTATACTAAATAAAGAAAAGAAGATCTAGGGTTCGGATCTCTAGTCACGCTAAACCAGAAACGGATGGTAAGCTGTATAAACGCAAAATAACGTTGCTTGAGTAACACATGAAAATAGATAGCTATATTGTTAAGTAACTTTTTTTGGCTATAAATACAATTCAAAAATACTTCATAAAGTTAGTAGTGTGGCTTTGAACAAAACCAGTATGTATACGTAATATGTATTAACGTATTATTGAAGATTTTACAAAAGGGGCCGATATATGTTAATCATCAAGATTTTGATCAACATTTAATGAATTATACAAGTCATCTATACTAAATAAAGAAAAGAAGATCTAGGGGTCGGATCTCTAGTCACAAAATTCGAATTTGTTATAGTACTTAAATAAGTAGCCACGTGATGCAGTCACTCTAAACCAGGAACAGATGGTAAGCTGTATAAACGCAAAATAACGTCCAGAGGCATTGCTTGAATAACACATGAAATTAGATAGCTATATTGTTAAGTAACTTTTTTTGGCTATAAATACAATTCAAAAATATTACTTCATATAGTAGTAGTGTGGCTTTGAACAAAACCAGTATGTATACATAATATGTATTATGTATATACATACAGTATTGTTATTTGGCCGTTTGGCCATTTGGCCGTTTGGCCAACGGCCAACGGCCATATCGGCCAACTAATTTTAATTGGCCTGGCCAATTGACATTCAACTTTGGCCGTAAAATTTTGGCCATTTTGGCCAAATTGTTATGTATTGGCCGATGGCCAATTAAATTTTTTTTGGCCGATTAAATTGCCATCACTGCATATAGAATTAACATTCTATTGGTCATTAAAACCTGAGTAATATTTGCAAATTTTAACTGAGAAAAATTCTCTATTATACAATTTGCATATCAACCAATAATATACAAAATCAGTTTACAGTATAATAAAAATATTATATTATAATTACTTAGGATTAAGTTATGTGCGATGCATGTGATATGTTACCTATAGATCATCTCTGTATCGATAAAGTTTAGCTTTTGTTAGTTTAGAGTTAGGGTAAGCACCTAGTTTTAGGGTTAGGGTTTGGGGTATATAATAAAATTGCTCAAGGAAAACTTTTTGTTAGAGCATGAAAGGTGGTGTTATCCTATATCCACTTCTTCAAAGATATTAGATAACTAGAGTGATCTTAGACAGTGAACACTTTGTGTAACTTCAAACTTTGTTACTGTGGTATATCTAAGTCAGTATGGCATTTTTAAAAAAATTTAACAAAGAAGATTTAAGGCAATTTGCAATTATGAAAAAGGCTACAATTAAAAGTATATGAGGATACTAATAACTGTTTGATTTGTATAGTTAATAGTTGTTTTTATTATTGAAAGAGTATGAAGACTCGATGTTGAACTTGGGGTCCACATTGGCCGCTTTTATACTTTTTGAAATTTTACAAATATAACGGTCAATATCTTTTACATGTGTAATATATACTACAACTACTATTAATAAAATATATAGTATAACTAGTATAAATATAGAAAATTACTACTTATTGCCAGTGGTGATTATCACCAGTGATTAACAAAAATTAATAAAAAGTTTTTTGCCAGAATAAAAATTAAAATTGATTAATATTAGGGTTAGGGTAAGAACTGGGATGGGGCAGGGGGCATAGTTTATACCAAAATTTTACAAGAAAATTTTTTGTTAGAGCCTCAAAGGTGATTTCATAGACAAAATTTAAAGATACAAAATATACATTGGTAATGATCACTACTGGCAATAAATAGCAAACTTCATAAATATAATATATATAATAAATAATATAAATATAATATATGAGATATCTAGAATATAAGCTATAAATATAACATCTTTCAGATATGTCAGATCTAACGTTTTTGCCCGCAGCAATCTCCTAGCCAATCAGATTGCTGATCTAAGGATAATTATAATTATAAATATTTGACAACTCCTATCATGGCAACCAGATGTCATACAGGGACGTACTATATCTCATTCGAACCGTCTCGGCAAGCTGAGTCGAATGTTGGTGGTTTCATTAAATTTGAATTACTAGTTCCAAAGTTATGTCCGTTTTTGTGATGCTTCATAGGTCGACAGTGGTTTCCTATGCAGATTTTGAGTAATAAGCGATTTTTGATGTTTTTTTGATAAAACAAATGTTTGTTTTGAATTTTCTGATCATGTTACATTACATGAGATCCTGAAATCTGATTGCTTCAGTGATATATAAGCTATTGTCACTTACGTGACAAATAACTTAGTTTATTACTTATATCGATATATACTAATTTTTATTAAAATTTTATTATTGTACAAAAATACAATCTATCTAAACCTACTCTAACTACTAACTTATTGTTCACTCTAATTCTAAACTAAACTCCAAGTTTACTAATCATTGCAATAATACAATTTATCTAAAACTATCCTAATCACTAATATAATTGTTCTCCTTAACTTTAAACTAAACTTCAAGACTACTTATTAATCATTAATTGTCAAGAGATAAATTCACGATCTAGAATACAATAACATACAGTATAACCCCACAATAGTCACATTTGCATTAGTCATTTCTCACTATAGTCACCTTAATTTTCCTATTTAATTATATATACTATATATAAATTTTAGCTCGCTTTAGTCACAATCTCACAATAGGCACATAGAAAGTCTGATTTTGGCACATGACTATTGCGGGGTTTGACTATATAACATGATACTGTTTAACAATAATACTAATAGATAGATACTGTAGAATAATAATAACAATAAAGTAATGAAATAACTAACTAATATGGCTTGCAAATAATGCTTTGTAAACCATGCACAATTTCATTTACCAGCAAATAACACTTCTAGAAAATAGGTAATACCAGATTACTAGCAATGATGGCTCTACGAAAGGGTGAACTATATATGATATCACTGACAAACAATGATCCAAAAAAACAGTAATATTGAATACAACCCACTTGAAAACAAAAAAATAATAGCTACAAAAAGAAAACTGGATAGTAAAAGAAGAAAGTATAATTTAGCAAAAAAAGTTATACTTATTAAAATGAAGCACCAATTCTGACTTTACTAGCAAATAATAAAACAACAGTTCAAAAACACAACTGTAAAAAACCTATATTGTTATTTACTAAACAATGACACCAATAATGTGGCAATAACAAAAATAAAACATAAAAAATATAACAAGTGCACCTCAACTAAAACCTAATTATAATAGTGCCAATGACACTAATTTCAATACCAATGGTGACAATACCAACTGCAGCACTAATGATAACAGCAACTATAACTTATATATAGTTTTTTTATGCATGTGTACTGTATTTACCTAAAATAACGCACAGGGTAAAATTATGAAATTTAGCCTAAATTAAGCTTAATTCAGGCTGAGCCTCAAAAAAATGCCACTGTGCATTATTTTAGGTAAATACGATAACCAGAAATATCTTTTAGTTAAATGTAAATTTCTTCTTATTAATTTTTTAATAGATAGTTTCAAATGACTATAACTGGTATTTGGTTTTTGAAATGATTCAATAACTGGTCATCAGTTATTTAAGTCATTTGGGTAATTCAAGTTATTTACTATTACTGTAATACTCTCTAATAAAATTGATTGAAGACCTTTTTAATATCCTGTAGCAGAATCCATAGTTCTTTTTTTCTTCTTTAGCTTCTTCTAGGATATTGCTTAATGTATAGATCAGGCTCTGTACTTTCACCAGATAAACTTATGAAGCTGAGACATTAAAGTATATTGTGCTTTAGAAACACACTGCTAAGCCTTTTTTAAACTATTTTTACAAGCTTTTCTAAATGTTTCTAATGGTATTATTAGTCTGGTACTTGCTAAAGAGAAGTCCTATTCTGATATTTTGCGAATTAGATAAATTTGGACTACTTTCCATCTTTTTAGAAAAATACTATATTTAGAACCTTGTTTAGCAGCTTCAAAATTCTTCTTATTGCTTTGGGTTCTGCTTTTTGTATCATTATATAACTAATGCCTACATTTCTAGTGCTGTATCTTTCTTCACCAACCTAAGGTTCTTAGCCCATTCTGCTTTTAAATCAGTTTTAATACTTTTTATGCCATTCTTTATTGATTCACTCTTTAGAAAAGTATTCACTCTTTTAGTTTTCTGGTAACTCTGCAAATAAATATTGTTATTTTCTAAATTGTTTTTTAAAAATCTGTTTGTTTCTTCTTTAACTTGCTCTGGTTTTGTTACCAGTATTCAATGTGTGTTTGAAATATTTTTTCTCTTAAAAACTTTGTCTATTATTATTTTCTTTTAAGGCCTTTTCAATATGCTGTTTAATATAATTTTTTACTTCTTCTGATTATGTTGTACCTTCTTTCTATATTATTTACAATTTTCTTTTTTATTCTTCTTTTTTCTTTTTTTTTTAGCTTCTGTTTTGAGTTTTAATTAATCCTTTGCTTGTTTGATCCACTTTTCAGACCACTTTCTTTCTACTTGTAGTACTAATACATTATGTCTTGTGTTAATGTTTTGTATTTGCATATTTATCAAAAATCTATCTATTTTAACTAAATTTTGGTCCACATACCTTGTTAATCTTTTAAGATTCCTTGTGTCCTGGAACAGAAAGGATTTGTCAATATGTTTTGTAACCTTTTCTGGTCTATACTTGATTATTTTTGAAGATACAAGCCTTGATGCTACCTCTAGAATCACTTTTTCAATTACTTCCTATTCTTCATTTATTGCCTCCTCTATGTTAATCTCTTCTTTTCCTTTTTTCTAGTATTGACTTGTACTTTTCCCATACTTCTTCTATAGTCTTTTTGTAAAAAAAGATTCTTCTTTTGAAAAGTCCACTTTTTCTAACATTTTTTGGTATACTTTAATACTACTGAAGTATTAATTTCTGCATATACTAAGTTGTGATTACTGCCTGTTACAAGATTCATATCTTCAATATCACTTCTTCCTATTCCTAACTTTAATGAGCTAGATATCCAAATTTGGTCAATTCTTGTTCTAGTCATACTATTTGTCTATGTAAATTTTTTGTTAAGTAGGATTGCAATGATAGAATGCTTCTACAAAATATGTTCTTCTTAACTATTCCATTAATAATAGCTTTTTTTGCAGTTTTACTAATTAATTAGTTTCATCTGCAGCTTTAGTATATACTAATATAATACATAATGTTTATAACATATTTAGTTACTACAATTCTGAAAAGCAATAATAAAAAAATTAATTTTTATAGTGATTATCCTGTACTTTAATAAAGACATAAACTGTTAATATGATGTTTAATTAATATAAACTATATTAATTAATAAAGATTTAAATTATCATATAAAAAGTATATCAGAAATAAAGTGTAGTTGTATAAAGCAACTTAGATTGTTATTTCTGTATTTTAGTAGTATTTTAGTATTTTGGTAGCTTTAGCTAATAAGCTATCTGGATTACTTAATTATAACTGGATGACACATCAATCAAAACCTCCAATTCAGAGTTCGATCATTTAAATGTTTTTGGTTGGTCATCTTCACATGACCAGATTGTAAGAAAAACTTTGATCTGTCTATGCTAGATACATTAAATTTTTAATAGTTATGACATTTGTTCTCATTTAAACGTTTTTGATCAAAAAACATAACCAGACTGTGAGAAAACTTTGATCAGTCTATGTCGATTCATTAAATTTGTAACAATTACGATATTTGTTCTGTTAAACATCATCTTCAGAAAATGTGACCAGAGATGAGAAAAACTTTGATCGATTCAACTAAAATCAAAGCTGTGAGAAAATTTAAATATGTTGATTAGCTAAAATAAATCTGTAAATAATGTCATATTACTATGAATTAATAACCAGTTGCCATTTTCTATTATTTTTTTTGAAAAATTGATTTTTGCTACACTTTGCATCTTTCAGATTTAAATAATCACTTCTATACATTATTCGCATTTTATAGCTTAAATTAACTAAGATATAAATAACGTTAATAACATACATAGTGAGTCACACTATGTATCGCCAGAATGGTAAAGTTTTATAATAAAGCTATAATGATTTCAATGCGAACAAACTCCCTTAACCACATATTGTAATTATTACAATAATGAGCAAGTTTTATATGAAAATTCTTAATAGTAATTCTTGATATAATTAGAAAATAGTTTTTTTATTTCTTTTTTTAATCTATTGTAAATTAATATGCCCATGTTTACATCTAAAGCCACACAAGGTTAACTTTTTGGTTTGCATAATATAGAATCAAAAAATTTTGGATTTTTTTTTCAGATCTATCAAGTAATTTAAGAAAATTATAGCTGCTATTGATAATACTGAAGAAAAATTAAATAGCAAAAATGAAATAATTGGCACAATTGAATTTAAAAAAAATATCTTTTTTTTGTAAAATTGGGTCAGCAGATAGTTTTTTTTTTTTTATATTAGGGGGAACCCCGGGTGTAGCTCCTGCCCCAAACTTTATTAATACTTAAATAAGTTGACATATTGCCGAAGTACATACATATTATATACAAGTATTGGAACTAGGACTTTAGGTAATACAACCATTTATCCATGGCTAAACCCCACCAGAGCCTTCCATATTCCTATTTATATAACTGACCTGGCTTGTACATCCCTCTCCAACCAACATTTAGTATTCACATGTCTTCCACTTACTCACACTATCTAGTATCATCACTTCCAATTTGGTGTACGTTGCCAGCTAGGCGCTTTGTGCTTCCAGATTGGTGTACCTTAGATCCCCTAATGGCGTACTTCTCGGGAGTTCGTATCTTAAGCTATGCAGCTGCCTCTACCACATTGGGTAAGTATCTCAAGCCTGCATGCTATCACAACTAGCCGGGTTCCTGCAACTTCGGGGCCTAGGATTTAAGATTCCAAATTTGGTAATGTGCGAACGACTGTACTTTCCTCTATAGTAACGATGTAACCGGGCTTGTTTTGCAAATGCTTCTAGTACTATATATAGTTGGATGGCATCATGAGGCTCAGAGGGACTCTGTTACCACTATATGCACTTGTACCAACTATACCAGTATTGGTGGTCCTAGCACTTCTTAGCATCCAAAGACTCCCTCCCATATGGGTATGCCCAGAGCCCGTTGGGTCTTGACACGTACATGCCTCCATGCTTCCACCTCTCACTGGCTAGTGAGTTCTGTTTGCCCTTACAGGTTCATTCCGATCCCCAGTACCACATCCGCCCTTCTTCCAACCTTTACCAAACTACCAAACCAGTTAGTCCAGAAGGTTTGATTAGCCCAGCTTTATATGCCTGACAGACTCCCTCTCTTTGGTGCCTAATTCTGAAACATAGATCCTTTTCCTCCAGTACGACACCGGTGGCCAGGTTGGTGTCACTTCTTGCCATAGGGCTTTTTCCGTCTGGTTCTTTAGTCTTCAGCTGAAATCCCGGTCTTCTGTAGTACTGTTGAAAGATCTTCCTTACCTCCTTGCTCAGGACTTGCCAAACGGGTTTCAATTGTTCCAGTCCCTTGGATTTGTCTGTATAACTTACACAACTGCGCCAATGCTCCCATTCAAGATGGTGGTACCAAGGTTACAGATAATATACCCAACCGATCGATGAACAAATGTTACTGTAATACAGGCCTATTTTTTAATTCGTCTCCAGTGGGATTTGAACTCTAGATTTGTTGCTTGGGGGGTGACAACCAGACAGCTTCTCTATGTCACCACACCTAGCAGGTAGTTTTTGTAGTATATTTTTACAATAAGAATTATAATTCCAATACTAACTCATCTTTAACCTTTAGAAAATCAGAAAAACTTTATTGTGAACTATCTCAATTTTAACCACACATTGTAGTAAGGCCATGCAAAGTTAATTTTTTGTTTTTGCATAACCTGCTGACCCAATTTTTCCAAAAAAAATTTTTTAATTTCCTATTGTGCCAATTCTTCCAATTTGCCATTTAATTTTTTTCTTTCAATGATAACCTTAATTTTTCAGAATTACTCAATAGGTCTGATAAAAAAAAATTTTTCTGATTCTATGTTATACAAACTGAAGAATTAACTTTGTGTGACCTTAGATGTGAACATAAATTGATTTATGGCATGCAAAGGTTTTTTTTTTTAAAAAAATTCTGACCTGCCAACCAGAATTTTGAAACATCAAGTTATGCAAAATGAAAAATTAACTTTGCATGATCTAATAGAGCAGTAGTAAATTTGTAAAGAATTTTTAATAGTAACTTTTGATAATAATTATAATAAGGCTATGCAAAATTAAATTTTTGTTTTGTATAAATGGAGTTTCAAAATTTCAATTTGTTGGTCAGATTTTTTTTATTGTTTTTTTTTTTAAAAAATTAATATGCTTATATTCATATCTAAAGTCATGCAAAATTAATTTTTTAGTTGCAAACATGGAATCAGATCTTTTTTCAGATCTATCAGGTAATTTGAGAAAATTAAGGCAGCCATCAGTGACACTGAAAAAATTAAATAGTAAAAATGGAATAATTGGCACAATTAAAATTTTTAAAAAGATTTTTTTTTGCAAACTTAGGCCAGCAAGTAAGTTTTGTAATACAATTTTTTATAGTAAAATTATAATTCTGATACTAACTTATCTTTAACTTTTAAGTCTACTGTGCTAGCAAGTTTTTAAACAGAATGATTTTATGACAACTTATGCCAAAAAATCAGAAAAATTCTGTTGTGAACTTCTCAATTTTAACTACAGAACTTTTAAAAGTAACTTATAATAATAATTATGATAAGGCCACACAAAGTTAATTTTTCATTTTGCATAACATGGAGTTCCAAAATTTCAATCAGAGGGTTGGATTTTTTTTATTATTATTTTTTTTTAATCTATTGTAAATTAATATGCTTATGTTCAAATCTAAAGCCATGCAAAGTTAATTTTCTGGTTTGTATAACATAAAATCAGAAAATTTTAGATTTTTTTTTCAGATTTATTAGGTAATTCAAAAAAATTAAAGCTGCCATTAGTGACACTAGAAAAAAAATTAAATAGCTAAAATGGAATAATTGGTACAATTAAAATTTTTTTAATCTACTTTTTTAAAAAAAATTAGGTTAACAAGTAGGTTTTGTAATGTGATTTTTTTATAGTAGGAATTATAATTCTGATACTACTCATCCTAAAAAATCATGAAGAATCTATCATGAACTATCTCAATTTTAACCACATATGGTAGTAATAGACTTCAGTTCTATTGGATAATTAAAGAAAATTGTCACTATGGTGACATCAAAGAAAAGATTAAATAGATTTGCACAATTAAAATTTAAAAAAAAATTTTTTTTAAAAATTGAGTCAGTGAGTTATGCCAAACAAAAAATTGACTTTGCATTACCTAATTCCAATGTTATGCATATTGCATTAGCAATAATTTTATATCTAAATTCTTTACTGTAACTTATAGTAAAATTACATTAATTCCAATGCAACCAATTCGCTTTTAGCAACAAACTATAGTCACTGAAATAGCAAGTAACCAGAATAGCAGGTAATTACTTACTGTGGTCACCAAAATAGCAAGTTTTGTAACAATTTTTTTATAGTAACTTAGGTAGAAATTATTAAAATTTTAATACAAGCTAACTCAATCTTAGCTGTACACTATAGTAAAGGAATAGTTAGTAAGTTCCATAAAGAATTATTAACTATAACTAATAAAAGAAATCATAATAATTCCAATATTATATTTACTGTATTAATAATAAATTCTATAATTGAATTCTTTATTGTAGCTCATAGTAGAAATTATGTTAATTTCAAAGCAACTATCCATACATAACTATTTAATCTCTTAACCATTCCATTGGTCTGTGGATGGTAAAGTGAAGAGAATATATGCTTTATTAAAAAGTTTTCTCACAATATTCTAACAACTTTACTAGTGAAATTCTTTCCATTATCAGAAAGGATAATCTTGGGGACTTTATGTCTACAAACAATTTCTTCAAAAATGAACTTTGCTAGAGTTTCTGTACCTGCATCTGGTACAGCTTTAGCTTCAGGCCAGAGAGTAAGGTAGTCAGTAGCAACAATAATATACTGATAGTTGCGGGTAGAGGTCCTACTAAATCTATGCCTATTCATTCAAAGGCTCTTCCAACTTGGATAGAGTGGGAGGTTCTTTTCTTTTGCTTTTGCCTCGTTTTTGGCACACTTCATATGAGTAAATGTAATTTTGAACGTCTTTGTATATTTGGTCACAATAGTATCGTTTAGATATCTTATAATATATAGCATCTGTTTCTAAATGTCCGGCAGTGGGATGACTATGCATCATGTATAAGATTGGTTCAACTTCGGTCCATTTAATTACTCTAATAGGTTTGTCTGGGTCTTTTCAATTCTTTTTATACAATAATTTGTTCTTTATTTTATAATATCTAGATTGATTAACAATTGTCCATTTTTCATTGTTCGTTAAGTTAGAAAGACGTATGTCTGTTTCTAGATACTCTATTAAATTTTGGTATTGGTCCAAATTCATGTAGGAGCAATGGTATTGGAGTGTGTCTGGGTCAGTAATCAAGAGAGGGCATCAATATTCGAATGGCTTCTTCCAGGTTTATGTACAATAGTGAAATGATATGGTTGGAGTTTCTTTATCCATCGGCCTAGATGTCCTTTTGGTTGAGAAGACTTTAATGATTTGAGAGCAGAGTAGTCTGTAACTAGTGTAAGTGACTTGTACCAAAATATTTGTGAAAATGTTCAATAGCCCATACTATGGCAGCACATTCTAGTTTAGTGGCTTCATAATTTATTTCTTCTCTTTTTAGACTTTTACTAGCATAAGCGATAGGATGTTCCTTTTTATCATCCGATATTTGACTTAAAGTAGCTCCAAATCCGGTATAGGAAGTATCAGTGTCTAGAATAAACTCTTTTTGTAGTCTGGGTAGATAAGAATAGGGGCAGTGGTAAGTCGATGCTTAAGTTCATCAAAGGCTTTATGATATTGGTCATTCCATTCATAAGTATTGTCCTTAACTAGCAATTGGTCAAGAGGATAGACAATAGAGGAGAAGTTTTTAATGAACTGTCGGTAGTATCTGGAAAGGCCTAAGAATAAGCACAGCTGGGTAACACTTTTTGGAGGTTGGATTTTCTAAACAGCAATTATTTTGTCTAGGTCTGGATAGATTCTTTTTTCTTCTATTATATGTCCTAGAAAAGGTATGCATTTCATCCAAAAATTACATTTTTCAATATTTAACTTCAATCCTGCTTCTTATATCCTAGTAAATACTTCTCTTAGATGTTTAATATGATTATTAAATGTTCGTGAGAAGACATTGGTATCATCTAGGTATACTACTACATATTTGTAAGCTATGCCTTTGTAGACTTTATTTATAAGGCTTTGAAAGGTGGCAGGAGCATTATATAATCCAAAGAGCATGACATTGAACTCATATGTTTCATATCTAGTGATGAAAGCAGTTTTCTCTCTATTTCTGAGTGTACTTTTACTTGCCAGTATCCATTCATGAGGTCAAAGATGTAAAAATAGGTAGCTCCAGCAAGTAAGTCAAGCATTTTATCTATTTAGGGTAGGGTATTGGACCTTTTTGGTAACAGCATTGAGTTTTCAGTAGTCTATACAAAATCTTTTCTTTCTATTTTTCTTTGTTACTAATACAACAGGAGAGGCCCAAGAGCTAGAGGACTCTTTTATTAAGTTATTATCTAACATTCATAGTACCTCTTCATTAATGAACGTTTGTTCAGTAAGAGGCACCATATAAGAGCAAGAGCTAACAGGTGGTACATTGTCAGTAAAAATTCTATGGGTTACTAGGTCAGTTTACCTAGTTGTGTTATATTTTATGCAAAAAGGTCAGCAAATTCAAGAAGCAGTTGTTAAAATTGGGCTCCTTGGTAAGTAGTTAAGGGTCCTACTTTTGGTTTAATTTTCTAAGTCACAGTATAAATTTCTCAAATAATTCTGGGTCTAGAATTGTCTTTATCTTCGAGTAGTTTTTGCTTTGTTCAGGATGACACAAAAATTTTGAGCATCACCATTATTACAATTGGATACAGAAGTGGCAGAGGAAGAGGATTCATTATACAAATCCCTTAGTCGATGATAGAAGGTTTCAAAATAATAAACTCGAGCTTGTAGTTCATTTATAGTCTAGTCCTGGTGTTCAAACATTTTAGTTTGTTCCTGTAGTAGAGCAATAATTTGGGCCTGCTGTTTAATCTGTTCCTGAAGGAGAGAGATCAGATCTGTTGGTTCTAAAATTGTTGATACAGTTTTTATAGGAGCAAAGATAGGTGATTCTAGTGGCAGAGAGGTTGGAGGTAGCAGAATCTCTGAATCTGGGAGAGGGTGAAGTGCTTCATAACATTCCTTACAATAGAAGTCAAATTGTTCTAACTTGGTATTCTTTTTGACTATTATATATTCCTTACAGAGTCCACGGTTCCTTCAAAATTTCTTTGTAAGTTTTCCATAGCTTTCCTTTAAGCAAAGTTTTGGTAGCTTGTATCAAAGGATTCAGCCAAGATTTTTTGTAAGGTTTCTTCTTTAGTTTCGCTCAATTGTATTTGAGAGGTTCTTATGATAATATTGACTTCTTTATAAGTATAGTCCTGGTTGAATCGATCAGCTATTTGGGGTTCAAGAGCATAAGCGAGGTCTTCATCACTTTCTCCAATCTATATCTGGGCGAGTTGATAAATTAGACTTTGGTTAAGATCATATGCATGTCTGGTGTTTCTGGTGGATTCGGTATAGTGATGTACTCAAGTAATAAGTTGTAGTTGGGATTTCATTCTACATTCTGGGTAGCTTTATAAGAATACAAGCATTCAAGGTTGCAGAACTAGTATCCACTCAGATAGAGTCTAGTTTAATCATCTTGAATCTAATGCCTTGTTCTCTACAGAGCTTACATTCTGCTAGCGTTTCTCAGCCTTCATCATTAGTGAAAAATTCAATACTTCAAGGATCATCTTGGTCCAAATCATAATGGAAATCAATGCAATATCCTTTGCAAACTAAGGTTTGCTCCAAGGATCTGATGTCTTCTGGTTTATTGAATACTTTGTATTTACAGCAATGGTTAATCCTTAGGTGTGAATGGTTAGGTAAGCATTTGACATTCACTTCTTGTAGTTGACAACCACATTGATATCTTTGTTTTTCAAGGATCTGGTTTATTTGGGGGAAGTTAGCTCCAATGTGTCCATATTCTCTGCACTGATAACATAGATTATCAGAACAGTCTTTATATAGGTGGCCAGGTTGAGAGCAGGTTTTGCAAATATTTTTTTTGGGGCTTGCTTCGGGCAGTATGCAGCAAGGTGTCTATAATGATGGCAACGGTAACATTCATTGTTAGGACAGTTAGCGTAATGGTGATTGTAAAAATAGCAGCGTTCGCATTGTTGTTTAGTGAAGGAAGTGCTGAGTCTGGATCTATGAGTAATTGTTGTCCAATTATCAGGTTTTATTTCTACTATATAGGCTTCTTTTGAACAGAGATACTCTTGTTCAAAGTTTTCTAATTCCTTTTTATCTATGATAGTAGGTTGAGCAGATAAAGATTGATCATGTTCATAGGTGGTAGGTACATGAATTTTCTTTTTATTCTAGCTGAAAGTGTAGGCTTTGTTTTTCCAACTATAACTGGCATCTACTTTTTGTGACCAGTTATTACCTAGAAGCAATGAGTAAGAGGCAGCATTCATTCTTCAACCTCCATAGGGATAGTGGTTTCTTCAATTTCAAAAGATAGATTTTTAATTATGCCTAGGTGTCAAACAGAAATTCCAGTGGCTGAGACAATAAGGCTAGAGGAAGGTGCTTCTATATTCAATCCAAGTTTTTTTACAACTTGGCTAGAGATTCTGCTAATAGCAGTACCACTATCAATTACAGTATGGTAAGGCTTTTCATTAAGTTTGATATTACACTTAACAGGAGTGGTGTAGGTAGGTATTTGGGTCTCAGTGGTTTTGGGTTCATCAATTAGATAATTGGCAAGGGCAGTTCTAATAGTTTCATTAGCCAAGAAGGCTTCGAATTGTTCATAGGTATAATCATTGGCAGTGTCAAGAGCATGAACATTACGAGGGTAGGGAGTAGATGATCGATTGCGAGATCTGGATTAGTTAGAGGAGCGTTATCTCTGTATCTATCTCAGGACTAACTTTAGCTCCTGGATCAGTTATATCCAGAGTGGTTATAATTTTTATTCTGGGACTGGCTTCTATTTCTAGATCTGGATTGATCATAGTGTCGATTACTTCTAGAAGTGTAGTTGCTGCTTCTATCACGGGATTGATATTCTTGATAATCCTTTTGATTATTCTGGTAGCGAACATGACAATTTCGAATGAAATATGCTTTTTGACCACAATAATAGCATGTAGTATTTTGGGGGTCAGTCCTTACTATGGTCAGTATAATAGGCAGAAGTAGTAGTAGGAGGAGCAACTTGTTTTTTAGCGAGATTTATGCTAAGCTTATCAATCTGTTCAGTAAGGCATTCAATGGCTTGGTTGGCATCATTGGCATTATGTGCAAAGGCCATTATCTGACCAGTTTCCCATTTTCTTGCTTTAATAATAGCATCATCCAATTTAGCAGGTTTGGTAGCTTGGACATTCATGGCATATTCAGGCCATAGTCCTTGAATAAGGAATTGAATTATAATAGCTTTAGCGAAAGCACCAGTAGGATCTACTCGTCCTTTGAGATATTTAAAGCAGCTAATATAGGTATCAACTATATCTGCGCCTTGTTTGATTTTGAATAATTGCTTTTGCCAGGTAGCTTTTTGTTTAGTGGTACTGAATTTTCTCTGAAAAGATGGGCAAAAATATAAATATGTATGTCATCAACTTCCCAGTCTTGTTGACGATGATAACAATGAGTTGGGCATGTTCAAGACTTGCTAGCTATTCTTGAGCATTATCCTTCATATAAGCACAGGCAAGTTCTAGTTGTAGAGCAGGGCTCCAGTAGTTAGCCTTAGCGGCTCTTTCGAATTCCTCAAGCCATGTTACAGGGTCCTGAGTTCTGTCACCTCGATAGAAGTCAATTTTAATTAGAGATTTTTCACCACCTCGTCCAAGGGCATTGGCAAGAGTAGTCATTGCTTCAGCAGCGACAGTTAAAGCATCTTCTGTATATTTCTTTTAGGTTCTTGTTCTTCTATAGTTTCTTTAGATTCAGGTTCTGAGTATACTTCTTCTTCTAGTTATTCAGCTTGATAATTTATTTCTTCTTGTATTTCTTCTAATTCTTCTAATTTTCCAACTAAATTTATTTCTTCAAAATTTTTTCTTCTTAGATTTATTTCTTCTTCAAGAGGTATTTGCTCTACAATTCCTTGGTTTGGGTAAGCTCCTTTAAGTTGAGGTTGGACAAACACTAGTTGGGGATCAAGTGTTTGGTGCTGGTATTAATGAGGATGGGTGCGTAAAGGAGTAGTATCAGGTGCAAATTGGTTTTCAGGATAGAAGTTGGTGACTATGGGTGGTTGAGGAGCAGTTGTAGGTTGAGGTGTACATTGAAAATAAGTATAAGGATTGATATTTTGAATAAATTGAGCAACTCAATTTGGAGGAGTATTAGTGCGAGAAGGTGGGTTATTTAAAGGAATTTCAACAATGGAGAAGTAGTTAGTTGAAGTAGAAAAGAAAATTGAATATAGGTAGTATTTTGTCGTAAGGGCTAAAGTAGGAGAATGTAAAGGTCAGCTGGGTTATCTAATTCTTTGGGTAATAGGTTATATATAGATCGTGGGGAAGGAGTAGGATTGAATGTAAAAATATCGTTATTGTAGTCATAGGGGCTTAAGATAGTTGAGAGGTCGTTGAAGGTATCAGTTATTCGGGCTAGTTGAATAGAAGTAGCTAGAGTAGTGGCTTCAATATATAAGTCAAAAGCGTTTCCTTGAAAATTAAGAGGTAGAGTAGGTTGAAGTTTATCAAGTGTATTCTCAAAAGAGGGCAGCAATAACTTTGGTAGGGTTAAGGTGAGGATTATTATAGCGACAGCTAAAAACAATATCTCTAGCAGTAGCTCTAACCATGTTATAATTATTAGGTTCGCGGAGAGTATAAAATTGGCAATAGTTTGTTGAATATAGCTAGTAGCAGGGTTGGGCAAGCTGTATATCCAGTGCTTTTTCACTGGACACTAGATGTTTCCAAATTGTCCAGTGTAATGTCCAGTGCATGTCCAGTGTCCAGTGACATATTTATAAAAAAATTCAATAAATAAATAAATTAGTCAAAGCACAATATATCTGGTCAGATAACTAGTATTCCCAGAGGATTGCTCTAGCTAATTCTTAAAAATGTAATTAAAATTTTATAATAATGCACTATACCTTTGATTTAAATTAATTTTTTTCTTATTTAATTTTAAAATTTAGTTTAATTATTTTATATTAGTCAAAATTCTGTTAGCGCATACAGATATTTGAAAATATTAATAAGCAATAAATATGTTTGCCACATAATACTGTATTTAACTAAATAAGATATCTATATGCAACTAATTTGCTTGCAATTGTAAAGGATGATATTTCAAATGATGTTAACCTCCCAAAGCAATATGCATGGTAAGCAGGTTTTGAGAGATATCAGGCTTGAAAACCTTATAAATATTATATTATATAGTAGGAACAGGCTTAATAAATTAATTTTTTTAGTTATCGATTTTAAAAGAATTGGTTAATTATCTAGTTTATTTAATTTTTTTTGTTTAAAATTTTTAAAAATTATAATTTTTTTTAATTTTGTTGTCCAGTGATTATTTTTCTTAATCCATTGCTTTCACTGGACAATTAGGACACTGGACAAATTTCCAATTGTCCAATTGTCCAGTTGCCCAACCCTGGCTAGTAGCAAGGTATGCTGGTTGGTATCGATTTCAAAAAGTGCGAAAAGCTCAGAAATAGTGGACAGAAGGATAACAAACTATACAAAATAGGTCAGAGTTAACAATTTGTTGAACTTTTACAGCAAGAGTAGAAGGATGACTAGCATCATATGCTTCAATTTGTTCTAAATGGATTTGATAAGCTCTATTTATATAGAAGTCTGAGAAAATAGTTAGTAGACTTTACAGTTCAAAATTTAAGTTAAACAGGTTTGGGATTTCTATTATAAGTTGTTAAAGAAAAAAAATTAAATGCTAATCTGATTCTAAAATCACAAATTTTAAACAAACAAGTGCTACAAAAGCAGAGGCTTCAAGTATGCCCTTCTAAACAAATCTTTTTTAATTTGACAAGAAAATACTGGTGCAACAAATGCAAGAGGCTTCAAGTATGCCCTTCTGAACAAATCTCTTTCAATTCAATAGGAAAACCAAAAACAAATACTTAATTAGGAGAGAGGGGAGGCAGAGAAGAGGTAACCAACAAAATATCTTTGCAAAGATGAGGAAAGAGGTCCTAATATTCCAGCTGTTTTAAATGATTCTGCCAAAAGGCACTAATATGTTACAAGCGACTATAGACTTCAATATAGTACATGCAATACAGCTCATAGTGACAGGAATCTTGTAAGGGTCAGAGAAGATATGAAACAGTGTTGAAGTGGAATATTACCTTACTAGAGTGGTTCAGTATATATTTATTAAATGACAAGAGTATATTTATTGATCAAAGATGTATTTTATTTTTTAGATAATAATATGCAAGAGATATAACTATTTTAGACGTTAGAGTGAGGAGGTGGGGAATCTGAGTCTAATGTGCACAAAGGGAGAAATCTAGAGTTTATATATCTTTTTCCAACTATTAATTACTATAGTACAAAATGGCAGAAATAGTAGAAATGGTAGAAATAGCAGAAATAGTGGAAATAGTAGAAATAGTAGAAATGGTAGAAATTGTAGAAATGGTAGAAATGGTAGAAATGTAGAAATAGTAGAAATGGTAAAAATGGTAGAAATGGTAGAAATGGTAGAAATGGTAGAAATAGTTAACCATGTTACTCATACTTCTAACTAAGCTATATATAGTTAATAATATAAAATAATATAATAATATAAAATAATAATAATGTAATAAAATAATATAATAAAATATACTAAAAAATACATTCAAAAAACTAATACTAAAACTCATTCTATAACAAAATGAACAAGTGGTGGACCAAACAAAAAATAGTTCAATTATATCTAGGATTATAGAATTAATGAGTGCCAAAGATTTAGAGGTAGAGCTAAATAAAATAGAAGGGCATAGTGGAAATAGATGGAATAACATGGCAAACAGTATTGCAAAGAGGGTTGCTTTTGATAGGAGGTCCTGTGTCTCAGAGTATCAATCATGTGAAAGAACTACCAAATTGATAGCTCCATAAGAAAGTTACTCCAAACTATTGAAGAAGTCTCAATAGGAATAGATTGGTTGTACTCTAGCCAGATCCAAGGACTAGAAAACAACCTAGCAAGTACTAACTTCCTGTGGCCAAACCTGTGAAACTGCCTCAAGATGTTATCAGAAGTAAGGTGCACAACACTCGCAAAAAGCAAAAAGATGAGTACAATAATAAAATGTATCTATAACAATCTTCCTGTCCTGACCTTATTGAACAAGAGAAAGCCAGAATTGTATAAAAGTGCTTGGTGCATAACTTGCAATGACCAAATAGTAGAAACATAAGCTCACCTTAGCACTTGCAAGGGCTATGAAGACAAGTGGCAAAAAAATCAAGCTACAAGTTTCTCAAATACTCTGGAACTCTTTGGAACAGGACTTGCAAAGAAAAATCTCTCTGATCAAGCTAACCAACTTGCTATACAGGGAAACGCGAGATCAAAAAGAAGCATTTAGAGAAGAAATCATCAGAAACCTGATGAGGAAGAAGATGAAACAAACTCTTTTAGAAGCATGCAGAAAAAGAATACTGTGCAGCAAGTACTTACCCTGTAGCTTGATCTATCATGGAACCTATTCTATAAAAACATATAGAAGCCAAAATGTGAGACAGTTATTGCTTGGAAAAAAAGTATAGGTATAGAAAAAAAGGCTAAGTGGGAATCCAAAACAAGATCCAAAGTGGCAAAAAGCAGGAAAACGCTCAAGGAAAAAGCGCAGCTCCAGAACAAAAGGAGTTAGAAGGCAAGGGTACACCCTCAAGTAATATGTCTAACCAGGAGAAAAAGAGGAGGGAAATAAATCAATTATGAGTAGAAATATTAGAAAAATATATTACCAAAAGGGCAAGACTCTTTTGGTTAAAAAAATTAGCTGTTTGACATAGCCCCTAGTTAAACTCACGTGAGACTAGTGTAGTAGGTCACACTTGATTTTCCCTCAAGAAAATGGAGTGATGTCGGACTTAGTAATAGAAAGTAGAATTATATATATGAAATTTAAATTCTAATAAAATTTGGCAATTCAGCCTAAGAATAAAAAAAAAAATACAACATATTTTGCGTATTATTTTTTATTTGATTTGGTGAGTATGGTGGCCATTTTTTAATAGAAGTATTCAAAATAATATATTCACTTCTCATTAACTTCTTATCAACTAATTTAATGTTAAACTATATAAAACTAATTTTACTAATGAAATTTACACAAAATCATATAGATCATATAATATTGTGATTGTTTATTTAGATACAATATATTTAGTGAAAAAGACCAATTTAATCATCGAAAAATGCTGTGAAGCCATTGTTTGCATATATTAAAATAGTAAGGTAATAATAAAATTTTTATTAAACATAAAATTAATAGGTTTTAAGGATAGATATATAATAAATGGGATATATAGTATGTAATAATATATAAAAGCTAGTTAAGTATGATTTATAATTAAGTATAAGGTATGAAAAACATAGAATTAAGCATTTATGATTTCTACTATACTAATAACTAGTGTTTCTATGAACCTGAACTGAACTTAGGTCAATTCAGGTTCAGGTTCAGTATTGAACCTGAATCTGAATATTTTTTAAAACATGTTTAGGTTCAGGTTTAGGTTCAGTATTGAACTTTTAGAGCTGGTTCAGGTTCAGTTCAGGTTCAGTTCATAAGTTCATGAACATGTTCAGGTTCAGTCTGATGTTCATATGAACTAGTGATTCTAGGTTTGGATCTGGGTTTGGTCTGGTCCAGACCAGACTCAAGCTTTAAATTTTATTATTAAAACTTTATACTAAACTCAAACTCAATCATAAGTTTGGTCAGGCTAGTCTAAATTTTGCAAATTAGTTTGAGTTTGAATAAAAATATGTGTATTTTTTGATACTAAACAAGTTTACTTAGAGTAAGAAATATAATCAGTTAGTAAAATTTAGAGAATCATAGTATTTTGTATAATTTTATTAATAAAATTATGCAAATTTCTATAATTCTCTAAATTTTACTAATTAATCATAACTCCTTGCACTAAGTAAACTTGTTAAGCACCAATAAATACATCAAATTGGCATATTTTATTTTACTTTTCTTAAAATTTGAAGAAAAATGCTTAATTTTGAAAATTTTCATCAAAAATTCAAAATTAAGCATTTTTGACGCAAATTTTAAGGAAAATAAAATAAAATATACTGTTATAATATATTTTTTGGTGCTAAGCAAGTTTACTTAGATCAAGAAGTTATGACAATTAGTAAAATTTAGAGAATCATAGCATTTTGTATAATTTTTTATAATTTTATTAATAAAATTATACAAATTTCTACGATTCTCTAAATTTTACTAATTGATCATAATTTCTTGATCTAAGTAAACTTGCTAAGCACCAAAAAATATATCAAATTGGTGTATTTTATTTTATTTTCCTTAAAATTTGCGCAAAGATACTTAATTTGATGAAAATTTCCAAAATTAAGCATATTTTCTTCAAATTTTAAGAAAAATAAAATAAAATATGCTAATTTGATGTATTTTTTGTGCTTAACAAGTTTACTTAGTGCAAGAAGTTATGATCAATTAGTAAAATTTAGAGAATAATAGAGTTTTGTATAATTTTATTAATAAAATTATACAAATTTTTATTATTCTCTAAATTTTACTGATTTATCTTAATTTCTTGCACTAAGTAAACTGATTAAGCAACAAAAAATACAACAATTTGGTATATTTTATTTTACTTTTCTTAAAATTTGAAGAAAAGATGCTTATTTTTGGAAAATTTCATCAAAAATTCAAAATTAAGCATCTTTGACACAAATTTTAAGGAAAATAAAATAAGATATACCGATTTGATGTATTTTTTGGTGTTAAACAAGTTTACTTAGATCAAGAAGTTATGTTCAATTAGTAAAATTTCTATAATTCTCTAAATTTTTAATTGATCATAACTTCTTGATCTAAGTAAACTTGTTTAGCACCAAAAAATACATCAAATCGGTATATTTTATTTTATTTTCCTTAAAATTTGCATCAAAGATGCTTAATTTTGAATTTTGATTAAAATTTCCAAAATTAAGCATTTTTTTTCGTCAAATTTTAAGAAAAGTAAAATAAAATATGCTGATTTGATATATTTTTTGATACTTAACAAGTTAGTGCAAGAAATTAAAATCAATTAGTAAAATTTAGAGAATCATAGAAATTTGCATAATTTTATTAATAAAATTATACAAATTTCTATGATTCTCTAAATTTTACTAATTGATTCTAACTTTGTGATTTAGGTAAACATGTGTATATATTATGAACCTAAACATGTTTATAAACCTTGAACTGAACCTGAACTGAACTTTTATTAAGTTCAGGTTCAGGTTCAGGTTCATGTTTAACCATTTTAAGTTCAGGTTCAGTTCAGAATTGAACTTTTAGAGCAGGTTCAGGTTCAGGTTCATTGAACCTGAACCTCTATTAAACTGAACTGAACTTCGGAACCCTACTAATAACAGTAAGCAACAATTAATATTATGGAATTTGGTTTGTCAAAGCAAATGATTGGTTGAATATGCTGCATAGCAGCAGATTTCAGCTAACTATAATTACTCTGATAGAACAAATTTTGTAATATTTATCACTGCATGATCCAATATCAATGTTATTAGCAATTATGATTTACAAGTTATGCTTGGCTAACTCAGAATTGTTGTGTCTACATAATAAATAGTGTACAAAAAATCTATAATCAAGAGTTTGCACAACAATAAACAATAAATGTTCTAATTCTTAAGCATATGCTTTAAAAATTGATACCTTTGAATTATTGAACTTAGAACAGCTAAAATGGGTGAATATAGATAGGCAAACCATAAATAACGTTATGTACCCTCTCATAGTAGCGCTGGACCCTCCTACTATATAAAAAAATTTTTCAAAATCCATATATTTATAAATAAAATTTTACAAAAACTTGAATATATTGTGACACAGTAATCCGATTTGGATGATTTAGGTACCATTCGATTCGTCTAAGTGAGACAAACCAATGATACCAAAATCATTTCATTTGGTTCACTAGATCAATAGTTATTCACAAAAAACTATTAATTTTTTAGTAATTTTATAAGAAAACATAATAACCAATAGTATTTGGCCAATAAAAATTGATCCAGTGATCCTAATGAAATGAAACTGGTACCTTTCGACTCCTCTCACTGAGACGAATCGAATGGTACCAAAACATTAAATTTGGACCACTAGTTCAAGTTTTAGCCAATTTTTTCTAAAAAAATTATGTTATTTTTTTTTGATCCCCCCTACTTATTGAGAAAAACGTTACCATTCATCCAACCCCCTCTTGTATAACATTATTTATGGATGCCCCCTAAGAAGATACATTATGATTATTATATAATTGCACTATGTAATAGGTTATGTAAATTAGAGAATTATTAAATAAATCTAACAATGGTGTATTTACTAATATTTATATGTTAAAACACTAATAGTAACTGGCAAGAAGTGTTCTAGCTTTGGTTATATCTATGATCTTGAAAAAATACATAATATTGGATATAAGTATAAAGTAAGAAAAGGTATGTATTTCATAATATACAGATTATTCTGTGCATAAAATTAATAGATAAGAGCAAGCCATTATAATAACAAGCCTCATTTATCCAAATCAAGTAAAACAAAATAATTTAGATCAACATAAAAAGTCTATGCTATATAAATTATAAACTAGAAAAATTCATAAATATACCATTTTACTATTGGATAATTTATTAATAAAACAGGTAATTATTTATTAAGAAATACTTAGTTCAGAACAATTACCAAATTACTATATTGGGATATATAACTTAATATTTTATTGAATTAACTTTAAGATAAGAATTATCTTAAGTTAGAGTTTGGATAGGTTGGGTAGAGTTAAGGGCATTTATATAAATAAAATTTTCTTCTTAACATTGGTTCTAACTGCAGTTTTTAGATTTTTCATGTTTTTTACTTTTTTTTTTGTTTTGCTTCACTGGGCTGATCCTGGATCAACAAATTTTCTACAGTATAACCCAATTGAATAATAGTCACATGATTTATATTCACTTTAGATGACCCCTAATAATAACAGCTAAATTATACGTGATTACTATTGTTATGTCAATATAACAAATATAGAAAATTTCATACATACACCAAACATACCGGTAGTACAAATATATTGTATCATTATATGTATTTGTAGTAGAGGTGTGAACTGAATATTGAACAGATAATATAAATAATCTATAAATTACTTTAAACTGATGAATATCCATAGATTTAAAGTAAACCATGGATTATTTATATTATTTGTTCAATATTTCAATTTCAGTTTACATCTTAATTTGTAGAATTTGTAGACCAGTTCAAACTTGATATACAAAAATTTTCTTATTTAACAAAGTAAACAAAAACAGGTAAAAACAAAAATAATTTCATGTATTTATCACAGTGTTAAAAGCCATAATAATAAATAGCAATTTTCACTGACCAGACAAGAAATTTAACATCATAATAATTTAGAACTAGCATTATCTGATGTAACACTTATCTATATCATAAATTTAATGTATTTTAAATAAAAAAATTATTTTAATATTTCATTTGTCTATTGTATTTATTTAATAGATCAGCATAAATAAATTTAGAAGTCCAGAATACTATGGTGCATATTCTGCTCGCACTAAAAATAATTTTTACAATGTTCTTATAAGAAACATGTGATTTAAATCATTTTTAAAATCAAATTACAATACAAAAAAATATTTTTAGAGTAAGCAGAATTATGCACTGCAATACCCTGAACACTCTAAATTAATTATGCTTTAAACTTATACTGGCTTTTAGTTTTTTGTAAGTACAATAATAATTATTATATTATATATATGAATACAGACTTGCACAGTAAGTATTTATTTTCTATTCCATACTTTATATAGTACGGAATGAAATAAGAAAAATGCAAGTTGTTGCATGATAAAAGGATCATTCTATACTATTATTGTTCTGAATATATCATGAGACCACTGCAATGTTACTGACAGATCAAAATGAAATCCAAATTAAAATAAAATTATAATATAAAAAAATTGTTAAATCTCTGAAAAATAAAATTTTTCAGGGAGCATGTTAGAGTTAGGGGTTAAGGTTAGAGGTTAGTTTTAGAGTAGAGTTTATATTAAACAAATATAAGTGGGTTTTAGAAAGTTAGCAGGTTAAATAGAAAATATAGATTTTATTTTAAATTATAATCTGAGACAATAATTACGTATAATACTGTATAATTTATTAATAACTACAATAAAAAATTGTGCATTTTATTAATAACAATAATAACAAATATTAATAATTACATTGATATTTGCAATGATCTATACTACCTAATTCTGAGTTTGTCCATTTAAATGTTTTTGATTGGCTACCTGTGAATTGGTGTCTGTAACAGGTAATTATTATGATATTCTCAATAAATGTAACTATTACGACATTCTCAATAAGTATAACTATTACGACATTCTTAATCGTCCGCATGATTGTCAAATTTTGGAGGTCGGCATGTTATAAATTTGTTAGTAAACTACGACCTCCAAATTTGTGACTATTGTAATATTCAATAAAGAGATTTTGTACTCTCCTAATTAATTATCGATATGTATAACTAAGGCATTGTGATTATTACGACATTTGATCGTTCATAATTATTTGATTAATCAGCATTTATAGTACTAACCTTATAAGGTTAGTGATCATTGCTAACTTATTGAAATTGTAATTATTGTGACATTTATCATTCGCATAAATCAATGATGTAACAAATCGTAGCTTAAAAATCAAAGAATACCGGTATTGAAATGACCAGTTATTCTTATTCACATTTTCAGTTGTCATCTTTTATTTTTTAAAATTTGATTTTTGTTTATTATGCACACTTTATTGATATTAGAGTAACTTACGATGGAAAGCATAATAGTTCCAATGCAAACTAAGCCATAACCAGAATTCTTTATGAAAGAAACAATTGTTTCAATCAAACTAACTCAAAGATAAGTCTCACAGATGATTTTTCATTTTGCGTTATATGAAATCTGAAGATTTAGATCGGTTGGTCAGATTTTTTTTGTCTTTTTAATTGTTCACGTCTACTGTTATACAAGGTTAATTGTTCATTTTGTATAGCAAATAATCAAAAAAAATTGGGTTAGCAGTCATATTTTTTCCATTAGTCTTATCAAAAAATTATGGGAAATTAAGGTTCCCATTAGTTGACACTGGATGAGATTAGTGGAAAAAAATAAATGTCAAAAATCGAACAATTGACAAACCCATGTATTATGCATCAAATAGATTTGTAACAGAATTTTTTTTACTATAATTTAAAGGCCACCCAAAGTTGATTTTCGTTTTGTATTACTACTAACCCAATTTTTTCAATATTTTGAATTTTTTCCTTTTTTCAGATCCAATTGTACCAATTATTTACATTTATTTTTTTTTTTGCTATACTCATCTGATGTCACCCAATGGAGACTAATCCAATTTTTTGATTCTTTGCTATGCAAAATGAAAAATTAACCTTAATTGACATGAAAACTTAGATTGGTTGGTCAGTTTTTTTCAAATTTAATTTACTATAAATTGATAGAATAATATTCATGTCTACTAAATTATGCAAGGATAATTTTTTATTTTGTTAGTAAACAATCAAAAAATTGGGCCAGCAATCTTATTTTTTCGTCAGTCCTATCAAACAAATATGGGAAATAAAATCTTTATTGGGTAATATTAGATAAGAATAGTGGAAAAAATAAATGTCAAAAATTGAAGAATTGGTACAATTGAGATCTAAAAAAAGGAAGGATCAACTTTGCATAGCCTAAAAATCAAGACAATTGTAATGCAGACTAAACTATACTACAGTCGCCAAAATGGTAGGTAATTTTTCGTTTTGCATAACATCATGTTCCAAAATCTCAGCACAATATGAACTTTTTTTTTAAAAAATTTTTTTTTTTGAAAAATTGGGTCAGCTGAAATTAAACCTGCTAATGTTGCCGGAGCCACTGCTGCCATTCATGAAAAGCCTGCAGAAACTAAACTTGCTAAGTTGCCAGAGCCACTACTGCTGCACATGAAAATGCTGCAAAAACCAAACCTGCTAAAGTTGCTGAAGCCACTGCTGCTGCACATGAAAAACCTGCTGAAACTGAACCTGTTAAAGTTGCTGAAGCCACTGCTGCCACACATGGAAAGCCCGCTGAAACTGAACCTGTTAAAGTTGCCAAAGCTACTGCTGCCGCACATGAAAAACCTGCTGAAACTAAACCTGCTAATGTTGCCAGAGCCACTGCTGCTGCACATGAAAATGCTGCAGAAACCGAATCTAGTAGTCATGGATACAGGAAATCTCATAGGGCAGAAACCAAACCTAGTTGTCAAGAACACAGCGAATCTCATGGACATGAAAATGCTGCAGAAACCAAACCTAGTAGTAGCCACATACACAGCGAATCTCATGGATATAAAACACCTGCTGAAACTGAACCTGCTAAAGCTGCTGGAGCCAGCAGGTTATGCAAAATGAAAATTTAACTTTGCGTGGTCTAACTCATGTCCAATTTTTCAAAAAAAAAACTTTTTTAAAAATTTCAATTGTGCCAATTATTTCGTTTTTGCTATTTAATTTTTTTTCTGGCATTGCTCAATGGTGACTATAATTTCTAGAATTATAATAGATCCACAAAAAAGTCCAAAATATATATATGCAAACAAAATAAGCATATTAATTTAAAGTAGATTTAAAAAAAATCTGACTCAACTTGCCACTCTATATCTATACTGATTTCTGTAAGCTGTGTAATAAAGCTTCTCATTCCGTCATCCACTCTGATGTTTTTCCATTTCAACTCGGTGCATGCCCCCTTGTTCCATGGCCATTTGGGTGATAAAATTCTGTTAGCTAATGCACCTTTTTTAGCTAAATTGTCAGCTTCTTCATTTTCAGGAATTCTGCTATATCCTTTAACTTTTCGAAGTCTTAGCTTTAGCTTCTTAATCTGAACCAATCTGTTGATATGTTCTAGCAGGTATAGATTTTTCCTTTTGAGTATCTCGCTATTTTTCCCCTTTGTCATGCCTGCTTGAATCACCTAAATTGCTGCTGCACTGTCTGTGCATATAGTGACTGCTGCTTCTGATGGTGCGACAAGTAAGGCCAACCATATAGCTGCAAGTTCTGCTCTAGTAGAAGAGGGCCAGTCTCTGATTGCACCTTGAAACCTTGCAATCACCTGCTTGGGTACTTTTTTCTTTTTGCCTTTTACGGCTACCCANTGGGTACTTTTTTCCTTTTGCCTTTTACGGCTACCCAACTGAGGCCCATTCTTCTCTTTTCTGGATCCTCCTCACCGTTTATTAGTGAGCCATCAGTGTAGAAGCAAATTGATTTACGCTGTATGAGGTCTTGTGCGATTTCGATAAGTTTTCTCGTTGTTTTAGAGTTTTCAAAAGAGCTTTCAATCAACTCTCTTTCCAATGTGGAAACTACAATGCTCTCAAACTGTTGCTCATTTGCTTCTGTACTTGTGGTATCCATCTTCTTTTCATTACTCATCATAACATTCGCAAAGTAACTTAGTGGAGTTGTAATATACCGGCTATGGTCATTCGAATGTGCCATTTTAACTAACTTTGCGTCAAATGCGATACTCCTGTTTTTCCGACCTCTTTCTATTAAACAGGAGTCTTCGTGATTCTCTTTTTCTATCTGGTTAAGTTCAAAGCCTGTACACCTGTTGATAACTAGGCTACTATTACGCATTCTTTTTCTGGCCTGCCAGTGCTCGATTACAAAATGCCTTTTAAAATTATTCTGAGCTACTCTTCCTATTTCGTGCCCTTTTCTTGTCTTCATGAGGACCCAGTCTTTTACTCTCTTGTCTTCACTTATTTTGGACAGTGGAATTATAGGACTCAGCATATTTAATCTGCTTATTTCATAAGGCGCCTTTAGTTTTCTGCTACCGGCCTCCATCAGAACTAGCTCTTCTATTCTTGCAAACCATGCCAGTTTTCTTCCTGCTGCATTTTGCTTTTTACTTTTTTTGAGCTGTTTCCATGTACCTAGCATACCTCCTGTGTAATCAATTAATTGTTCTAAGAAGAATAACCCCATGTTCTTATCCTGGCAGAAACTAGATAGGGCCTTCTGATTTAACAGACTTGCAATTTCTATTCCTTCTTCTGCTAACTGGAAGCTCTTCTCTATTTCCTCTGAGCGCAAGTTAAGGTTCATTCTCCTTGCCTCTGTTAAAATTTTGTAGGCAAGATTATGTTTGAGTTTAACTGCTTCTAGTCTTGGTAGCTCAAGCATTGTGATACATGATCCACTTTTGCAATCAAGCTGCACTTGTTGCATTCTTAGCCAAGTTGCTTTGTCTAAGTCTCCCTTGTTATTCAAATGCTTTCTAAGCTCCGTGATATGATGTGCCATTTGGTTTTGCCATAATGTTCTTAAGCCCACCAGATTTCTATGCAAAAAAATCGAGCTCGCAGCTGTTGAGGCTATATCCGATTTATTCTTTATCACCATCATAATTGGGCTCTGTAATCTATCGTACTAGTCTCTTTTTAAAATACAGTGCTGCAATCTGTACTCGAGCCAGGGGATAGTACACGGTTATTAATGTATACTAGCTGCACCAAGGATGCACGCTTTTTGCTAATTGCTTTTATAATGGTGTTAACTTCTTTTTTAACTAGGTTTATTGTATGATGGTGGTTGGGGCTACTAGATAGCCAAATGCCCAGGAAACATGTGGATTCATTTCTTTTTTTTCTGTTATTTTTTCCCAGTTTGTCGCTCCATATTCAATACACCTTGGTTCTTTGCTCCTTGTTCCTGCTACAAGCAGTTCTGACTTTTTAGTGTTGATTTCAATATTATTTAGTGTGTAAAATTCTGTTGCAATCTCTAGAATATTTGTTCCATTTCTGCTCTGTTCCATGCGATGAAGGTTGTATCATCAGCGTATGCAATAACCGGAACCCGTATGTGTTGAGCCTTGTATACCACCAGATTATAACTGAATTCTTGTTGATTCTGTATTTCAACCAGGAGTGGGTCATAAAATATTCTCCAGATCAGAGGGGAAATAACCTTACCTTGATCAATGCCATCCCCTGCTACTAGTTTCTCTGTTGTGCCGAAACTTGTGAGAACTTCTATTTCCCGGTTCTTGAATAAATTGAGAATAAAATTTCTTGAAACTTCCGGAATCTTAATCCTTCGCAGCGCTAGTTCAAGCATGTCCAGTCCCACTGAATCAAATGCCTTCTTCATATCTTGAAACAGCACCCAGATTTCCTGTTTTTTTTCCTTTGCATCTTCCAACAAGCAGTTGATAAGGTAAATGGGAGCAGCTGTGCTCTCTTCGGGAAGTCCAGCAAAATTTCTGCCTTTTAGAATATCCTTTTCTTTTATGATCTTTACGAGTCTATTGGATACTACTCTCACTACCGTCTTTCGGAATGATTCTAACAGAAGTATCGGTCTTACATTGTTTAAGTTGTAATACCAGTCCTCTGATTTTGGTATTGGGTATAGGACCCCTAACTTCCATTTTTTTGGCATCATTCCCTCTTTATGCACTTGGATGCAAAGTTCATAAAATGCTGTTTCGTTGTCTTCCCTACATTTCTTATTAATGGATAAACAATACCAGAACACCTGGGGCTGATTTGTGTTTCACTGACTCTAAGGCCTTGGACCACTCGTCTTCTTCTACCATGTTTGCCATATTTGCAAACCATGTCTCCTCAATGTCCTGTCTTGGGTTGTATTGCTTCCTCCAGCGGATTGGAAGGGCCTCTTGTGTCAGTGTTTTACATTTCCTTAACTGCTTTTCAAAGTGTGCTTTTACCTCCTGTAGAACCTCCTCAGGCTCAATTAGTAAGTTAATTTTGTCTCCTGACTCCTTAATTACTCTGTCTATTGTTATTTTCTTTTGTGGTTTATTCAATAGACTGCTTATCATCTTCCTTTGGTTTGTTACTATAGCGTTGAATCTTGCTTCTATGTGCCTCCTTATCTCTTTCTCTTCAATTTTCCTTAGTCTATGACGCCACTTCTTATGTAGTAACTTGACCCATCTTTTGAGGTTTTCTTGATCTACTGATTCCTCATGCAAGGCTGCTTCCTCTGGATTTAGTCCTGCAGTTTCTTTTAATTGTATCAGAAGTTTTTGTAATTTATCTCTATCCGTTTCTGATAAGGAACCTCTTCTAACTTTTTTGTAGCCACGATTGATTTCTTTGATCACTAATCTTAGCTTTTTTTCTTCTGAGATTTCCTTGCTAATCTCTATTATCTCTGGTGCTTTCTGTTTTTTCAGTAAACTATTGTTTGCTGCGATTCTAATGCATTCTTCTATAATATCCCACTCTTCGTCCAAATTCTTGGGCTTGCATTTTTCCCACATACTTGATAGATTCTTTTCTAGCAAACTGCTGTACCTGTCCCAATCTTCTTTTGATGCCTTGTCAATTTCAATATTTACTCTTGTCTTGTTCCATCTTCTTACTTTTGCCACATTCCTGGGTCTCAAATCGATCCCTGTGATGATGCTGGCTCTAATTAGTTTGTGGTCACTCATTGTACAGCATATCATCTCATCGACCTTGCTATATACAATATTATTCTTCCACTCATTGGAGACCCAGATATAATCGATTCTCGTGTTAACATTTCTGTTTGACCACATTGGCTCTTGCTCTACTTCTTGTGTGTCATAGAAATTTCTCTCTTCTAGCAGAGCTAGAATTTTTCTTTTGAAGTTGGAATTAGAGTTATGATTCTTCGGCTTGTGATGTTTTGTTTGAGTGGTGTCTGCTAAACTTCCTTCTGCTGTTTTCCTTTTATCGATATTCAGGTCTCCCAGTACAATAAATCTTTGTGTTTTTCTAATTTTCTTTTCTATTCTTTTCTTAAGTTGGTTTAAAATCCCCTCTTGAACCATTTTGTCATTGGGGGTGACATATAAGTATATGATGACAATCGTCAGTCTTTTGAAATCTAGCATTATACAGACAAAATATAGGTCGTCCTTTTCTATGCAGATAATATGTCTTTCCCAATGTTTTTTAATTAAGATCCCCAATCCTGATCCTTTTAATTTATTACTATCTGCACTTGCCCAAAAGCTCTTGTACACACATTGTTCATCTAAAAAGTATTCTCCTTCTCTGCCTTCTATATTTGTCTTACCTAGTCCCAAAATGTCCAATCCCTTACTTTTCGCATAGTCTATTACTGCTTTTAATTTGTTTCTATTGCTTTTAATACTGTTAATGTTATGAAAACCAATATTTAAAATATTAAATTGTTCGTATTTAATGTTTTTTCTTTTTCTACTTTGCCCACTATGATATGTGGGACTAGGGACCCTCTATTATTATGTTACTTGAGGACTCCCCTGGCCTGTTCTGTAATTCAACTGGTGCGAAAACTAGGATTGGTTTGCAAACTCTGCCTTTGCAGTACCAGTTGAAGCATTAATTTGTCTGGTCTTCAGTCTCGTGAGTTTTTCCAAAATTTGAGCAAGCATGCCTTGTGTGTCCTGGTCCTTTTTGTTTACTCTCTTCTGTACTGTCTCTTTTTGGTTTCCATAACATGCCCCTTTACCTTTATCTATGGTTTCTACTATTACACTATTCCGTCTGAAACCTGTTTGGTTTTTCTTTTTAGTCAGCCTAAAGACCCTTGTTTGCTGTGAACTCCTCCAGTATGATTTCTTTTCTTGGTCTTTGGCACTTCTATTTCTGCTAACTTTAGGTCTTTGCATTATCTTAGTTTCGTCGAGGCTTGTTGGTGGCACTTCTGTATTTACTTCTAGTGACTCTATATTCTTGTAACTTAGAGGACATGTTGACCAAATTAGCCTGGTGTTGTAGTAATATACCCTTTTCTTCAATGCCTCTTGTAAGTCTT
This sequence comes from Gigaspora rosea, assembly GCA_003550325.1. NCBI lineage: Eukaryota > Fungi > Glomeromycota > Glomeromycetes > Diversisporales > Gigasporaceae > Gigaspora > Gigaspora rosea. The sequence continues at coordinate 83,144 of QKWP01000672.1, forward strand.
CCCTAGATTCGAAGTAAACTGATGCCGTTGTTCTTTGGTTAAAGTTGCTGTTATATGAGATATATATAGCCTTTGCATTAATTCCTTTAAGTTAGCGCAAGAGCATTACTTCTATTGCTGTTCTGAGCACATTTTTAATGACTGCTTTGAATGCCACTCTACTTTCTAATACCTCCTTCGCAAAGTGCCCCTCAGAAATTCTACACATCTTGCCCTCCTTGAAGTGTATTGTCCAAGCTTTTTTGAAAGCATTTTCTCATTGCTCGTTCCAGAAAAAGATGTTAAAGGATACTGCTTTTTTCTTGTTTTTGTTTCGCCATTCTGTGAAATAGGACCTTCCATAAAACTGTAAACTTCTTCGTATTCTTGCTGACCTTGTATCTTCCGGAATGTCCCACATAGTATATGTGTATGCAGTTCTTGGACTTTTTGTAGTATTCATATTAACTATCTCAGGATCTGCTCCATGTGAGATTCCATCTGACATTACACTGTCTTCTTCTTCTTTTTTTTCTTTTATATTTTCAGGATCTGCTTCTTGCTTCGCACTTTCTGTATTTGGTACTCTTTTTACTTCTCCTTTAGTGTCACCTTCTAGTTCTAACAGGGCCTCTGTCTTTTCTTTGTTTATGGTTTCTAATAGTCCATAGTCACTAGTACCATATTCTTGTGTTAATAATAGATTCTTGATCTTCTTGTTTTCTTCTATTGAAGCATAATATGTTTCTTCCTTCTTTTTGGCTTCTGCCTTGAGATAATCTACATAATCATATAGTTCAAAAATGCACTAGCACATGCAGATGAACTCTGGTTCTGCTCTAGTTATTGCTGCGATTTCTTTGTCTATGTTCTAGTAAAATCCCTCTGCGTTCTTTTTCTGATGATTTGAAAATATTCTGGTATCTGAGAAATTTAGCCTCCCAGTTTATCTCTGTAGAAGTTGATTGATTATCATGTCGTACTGATTTTTGCATATTGTATTTGTAATTTATTTTCCCATGATCTTGGTGGCTTATCTATTACTGCTTTCTGTTTTGTCTTGTTTATTTTCCGGCTAACTATTTTAGTATTGTTTTGTTTGATTCACGTGCTACTTTTGTAACGTGTTGTTGTTTTGTTTTTATTGTTTGTTGTATTTGTTTGTTTACGCGTTTCTTTGGATCTGCAGATCAGGGTCTAGAGTAATTCCCCAAAAGTATCAACCAAAAAATATTTTCTTGAACAAAAATTTCAAAGATAAAATTCCAAAGCACTTTAACTAGCTACTCAAATTTTTGCTACTAACAAACTCTATATATTTTGTAGATTTCTACAACTTTCTTTATGTGTGTTTTTGTTGTTTTCTATGCTTGTTTTTGCTCTAGCTTCAATTTTGCTTTTTACCCGAAGTATTCGTGAGGATCAGCGGAGAGAGTTGAATAAAATAAATATTTGAATTAACTTAAATTAATAAAAGTTCTTTATATTTACAAAATTAACGTGATTAATAGTATATTTTATGAATAGCTTATTTTAAACGTTTAGGTTAATGAATACTTAGGGGAGTAACAAAAATCAGGTGATTTTTTAGGGGGGAGGGGGGTAAAAAAAGTTGAAATTATATATAAGAACCTGACTATTTATATATTAAGAAAGAGGGAGGGAGGGTAGGCCTCTGATAAAAAATAATCAGGTGATTAATGACACTGCCCTTACTGATTGAAATTAAAAGCAATATTTATGAAATAGAAATTGTAAATAAAATACTTAGATTATCGAACTTTGATTTATTTGGATCGACAATCTTTGTAATTTTTTGGGTCCCATGAATTTGCGAATACAACATAAATAGCCACCCTATGTTCATCATATTTTATGAAAGTTATTTATCTATAAAAGAGAATATGGTGAATAATTAATTGGTTACATGAAATATAATGAATTTGAAATGACTACTGTATTATAATACAGGACTCAAAAAAAATTTGCAAATTTGGTGAATTAAGCAGTCAATATTTACGAGACTTATTTTCAAAACTTAGATTAATAAACATTCTTTGTGGATTATTATAACAAATGTTTGCGAATAACTTATTTGTTAGATCTTAGATTAATAAATGTTTTTTATACCACTAAGTTCTATAAGTGAAATTTAATAGTAAATATAATAACTCGAATAACTTATTTCAGATCTAAATTATAAAATATTTTTATATTCACTAAGTGTTGTAAAATTTATATTAAATAATATCTATAACTCGAATAGCTTATTTAAATGCATAACCTCAATAAATATTAATTAAAATTTGTAAGCCTCTATATGACCTATTGACCCGGGTTATGACTTGGAACACAATTATCTGACTGGGTTGGGTCCTAGGCATAGCATCCGATCATACACAAACATTAAATGGCCCACCGATTGCAAATAACTCAGGCCGTTTCCAAATGACCCTGGTCATTTTCAAATGACCTAAGTCATTTGGTTACGAGTTATTTTCAAATGACCTAAGTCATTTGGTCACGAGTTATTTTCAAATGATCTAAGTCATTTGGTCACGAGTTATTTTCAAATGACCCAGAATTTAAATAATCATAATGACCAGTCATTATGAAGTCATTTCAGGTCATTTGTAAAATAGGTAAATGACCAGATCATTTACCATCCCTGTTCTAACAATCTCTTTTGGATAAGCATTTAGTGTTTGGATTAGAATAGTTGAGATATGGCTCATGATTTGTGAGACATTTGATCAACTTTCATTAACAAAAGGCAATATTTAATTGATTGATATCACCATCTTATGCACGTTGGATTGGGTTTCAGACTTTCTGACCGAACTCAAACTTTTCAGACCGGGCTCAAACCGGACTCAAACCAAGTCAAAAGTTTGATATTTGGACTCAAACCGGACTGAGTTGTAAAATAGTTTGAGTCCGAGTCCAGTTTGAAATTCGAACTGGACTCGGACTTGCCTAAAGTCCGGTCTCAGTTCAGGTCCGTCGGAGCCCTATGTAATATATTAAAATTTGCTACTTTGTAGATCTAAATTATTGCTACTAATTCAAAAAATTAGAATCAATTTTCTAAATTATTACTTTAAAAAGTTATAAAGTACTAAATAATGCCTATCATTTGCAAATAATTGCAAAATTTAAAATTTATACTTTTTTGTAAAGTTGTTCAAAAAAACAAAATATATTTACCCAAACTTTTTATATAAATCAGTTGATTTTTTATTAATATATTTTTTTATTTTACGTTTCTTCAAAAAAAATTACAAATTTTTTAGCAATATTTGTTGATACATAAAATGAAAAACTGTACTAATAAAAAGTTATCCAATTTGTATAAAAATTTTAAAATAGGTATATTTTATTCTTTTAAACAACTTTAATTATTGTATAATAATCAATTTACATAGTATTATTTTGAATTTTATATATAGCAATGATCAAAAATCATATATAAAATTTTTTTAAAAATTTATTTTAAAGGATTTTAATAAATTTGGCAAGTTGCAATATCACAGGTTAATATTTGAAAAAAAATTAAAATGATTATTAGTTAGGGTTAGGGTCTGAACTAGTATTAATATTAGGTTAGAGAGTGCATATATATATGCAAATTTAAGCGCTAAAAACTTTTAATTAAAGTCCAAGACTAGTTTAGTTTACTTAATGAAATTTCAGTTATTTAAAATTTTTGATTATTTTTGTAATTTTTTCTAATTTTTCATTCATTTTGTTATACAAGATCCTGTGATCTAATTGGTCAATCATATTAACCTGTAATATAGCAACCTACAATATTTAACAACCTTCTATTTTAAAAAATTCTTATATACAATCATCGAACATTGCTATATTTAAAAGTCAAAATAATACTATGCAAATCAATTATTAGAAGCACAAAATACATTTCCCCTAAAATTTTATATAAATCAGTTGATATTTCAATAATACATTTTTTTATTTTATGTTTTTTAAACAAAATTAAAATTTTTTAGCAATATTAAAATGAAAAACTGTACTAATAAAAAGTTATCTGATTTGTATGAAAATTTTGGATAGGTGTATTTTATTCTTCTGAACAACTTTAATTATTGTATAAAGTTGATCTAATTAGTAAAATTGTAACTTTTCTATATATCAACTATCTACAACCATATATAAATGTGATTGTCAAGAGGTAATTTTATTATGAAAATCGTCCAACAATAAGCCTTTTGTGATTATATAGAAGGGTTTTTAATAATGAAACAAATAGTATCAAAATATCATGTGATTGTATAGAGTTTGTAATTGTATAGGAGATGATTGTAGAGGGATAACTGTAAATAGAATATTAAATGAAATCTTAATAAAATCGAAATAGATCACAATAAATACAATTTGACTATGTATGATTATATAATATGTACTATGTTCTCAGAATAATACAAATTCCAAACTGGTATGCTAATAGCAGAAGTATGTTACACTAGCACAGCACATTGACATATGAAAAGCATAGGTTTTTAATGCGAACTCAATGGCAGGAAACCATATACTCCTCATTCATGACTACGTTCCTGGAAACTTTTTCATATATGCCACAAATAAGTTATCCTTGCTATAGCGTGACTATCGTCAACGCATAGGGCTACTTTCACAATGTATATACGGAACAAGAAATTTATAAATCACAATTACCCCTTATTGGAAAAATTTATTGAAGTCGATAACTGTGTAACTTGATTATAGGTTATAGATTAAGCCATATCTCTTAACTTATCGATTCCAATATACATACTTTATTGTTGTTAATAATTTAGAATTTGCACAAAGACCAATTCGCATATAAAAAAAATGGTTTTTATATGTAGCTATGATCACAACAAATAAGGTTAGATCGTCATGATTATTACAAATCCCGTAACTTTTGTTAGGGGAGTGTACAACTTATTTTACGTACGAATGGTGCATGCATTGAAATTGTAAAGTTGTTAGCCATAACGATTTGCACATAATATAAGAATTTTAGAAAATTTTATTAAGATTTTTTGAAAATTATTTTGATATTTTGACGTATGTAAATAAAAAATAAAAAATAATAATTAAAATTATTATATCTCGACGCATTCTTGAACCCTTTAGAATTTTTTTATGAAAATTTAACCCTATATGCTTTAGAACCTAGGAACAACTTTAATTAAGTCGATAATTAGTTTAACAATACAGTTGTTCCAGGAATAATGTATTTTAATAAAATTTTCAATTTTAAAAAAATACTATTTTTTGTATCTTAAAATTTTTATATAATGAAACATAGTAAACTTTATAAAAATATGATTCTAAAATACAATATACATATTATATTATATTATATTATATTTATTTATTTTATTAGGTTATTTAATATGAATTTTACAACGTTTCATTATATAAACTTTTAAGATGCAAAAAATAGAATTTTTTTAAAATTGAAACTTTATTAAAATACAACATTTCTGAAACAACTGAATTGTTAACATTAATTATCGACTTAATTAAAGTTGTTCGCTAGGTTCTAAAGCATATAGTGTTAAATTTTCATAAAAAAATTCTAAAGGGTTCAAGAATGCGTCAAGATATAATAATTTTAATTATTATTTTTTATTTTTTGTTTACATACGTCAAAATATCAAAATAATTTTCAAAAAATCTTAATAAAATTTCCTAAAATTCTTATATTATGTGCAAATCGTTATGGCTAACAACTTTACTTATTGCACAAAGACCGATTTGCATATTAAAAAAAAGGTTTTTATATGTAGCTACGATCACAACAAATAAGGTTAGATCGTCATGATTATTACAAATCCCGTAACTTTTGTCAGGGGAGTGTACCATCGATAGTGATACAAAACTCTAAAATAGCAGCATGCATTTACACTTGTATTTAAATGATTTAAACGGCTAAATCAGATTCGTTCTCATCCATAATCCAAAGTAAAATGAAAAAGATTTATAATAAGCTATTTCATCATAAAAAATCTACTAATTTAGACCTTTATACACTTGGACACAATTTTCAACATGGGGTAGGGGTTAAAAAGGATGTAAATAAGGCTTTCATTTATTATCAAAAATCTGCAAAGACGGGGAATGCTGACGGAATATATATGGTTGGATATTGTTATCAAAATGGAATTGGAGTTGAAAAGGATGCAAATAAGGCATTCATTTATTATCAAAAATCTGCAGAATTGGGAGATGCTGATGGAACATAATATGTTGGATATTGTTATAAAAAAGGAATTGGAGTTGAAAAGGATGAAAATAAGGCATTCATTTATTATCAAAAATCTGCAGAGATGGGTCACGCTATTGGAACATATAATGTTAGATATTGTTATCGTAATGGAATTGGAGTTGAAAAGGATGAGCATAAGGCATTCATTTATTATCAAAAATCTGCAGAGATGGGTCACGCTATTGGAACATATAATGTTGGATGTTGTTATGATAAAGGAATTGGGTTGAAAAGGATGAACATAAGGCATTCATTTATTATCAAAAATCTGCAGAGTTGGGAGATGATGATGGAACAAATAATGTTGGATATTGTTATTATAAAGGAATTGGAGTTGAAAGAGATGAACATAAGGCATTCATTTATTATCAAAAATCTGCAGAGATGGGTAGTTCTAATGGAACAAATAGTGTTGGATATTGTTATCATGAAGGAATTGGAGTTGGAAAGAATGAACATAAGGCATTCATTTATTATCAAAAATCTGCAGAGATGGGTCACGTTAGTGGAACATATAATGTTGGATGTTGTTATGAAAAAGGAATTGGAGTTGAAAAGAATGAACAGAAGGCATTCATTTATTATCAAAAATCTGCAGAGATGGGTGACGCTGATGGAACATATAATGTTGGATATTGTTATGAAGAAGGAATTGGAGTTAAAAAAGATGAACGTAAGGCATTCATTTATTATCAAAAATCTGCAGAGATGGGTCACGCTAGTGGAACATTCATTTATTATCAAAAATCAGTAGAGTTGGGAAATGCTGATGAAACATTATATTATGTTGGATATTGTTATCAAAATGGAATTGGAGTTGTAAATGATAAACGTAAAGCGTTTGAATATTTTCAAAAAGCTGCCAACATGGGTAATTCTAGTGCTATACGCGCCGTTGGTGATTGTTATCGAAACGGAATTGGAGTCAGAAAGGACATACCCGAGGCACTCAAATATTATCGAAAAGTTGATAAAGATTACACAATTTCTTCAAGTTCTTCAGAAAGTGGAGCAAGCTGTTCTGAGGTCGGTTCCATGGACGGCTCCAGGCAAAGTTCCAGAGCAGGTTCCAGAGCTGGCTCCAGGGCTGGTTCAGAGAGTGGAAATGAGTTAACTTCGCGTATATGGAAAATTAGAACTATTGCTAATAAAGATCGTATAAAATTCAAACAGTTTAAGAAAGCTGCAGGCATGGGAGATGCTGAAAGTACATATAATGTTGGCAGTTGTTATGAAAATGGGATCGGTGTAAAGAAGGATGAACTCGAAGCGGTTAAATATTATCAAAAAGCTGCCAATTTGGGACATTCTAATAGTGCATATAAAGTTGGAATTTTTTATGAAAATGGGATTGGTGTAGAAAAGGACGAACTCGAAGCGTTTAAATATTATCAGAGAGCCGCCAATTTGGGACATTCTAATGGTGCATATAATGTTGGAGTTTTTTATGAAAATGGAATTGGAGTAGAAAAAGATGAGCGCAAGGCTTTTATGTATTTCTTGAAATCTGCCGATATGGGCAGCGTTAATGGAACATTTAACGTTGGTGTTTGTTATCGAAATGGGATTGGAGTTAAGAAGGATGAATGCAAAGCATTTGAATATTATCTGAAGGCAGCTGATATGGGTCATATTAAAGGAATATATAATGTTGGTTATCTTTATCATCGTGGGATAGGAGTTGAAAAAAATAGGAGCAAAGCGTTTATTTATTATAAGAAAGCTGCTGAATTAAATTACGAAAATGGAATACATAATGTTGGTTATTGTTATCAAATGGAATTGGTGTCGAAAAGGATGAATGCAAAGCGTTTGAACATTACTATAAGGCCGCTGATATGGATTTAGTTGTCGGAATGTCACAAGTTGCACGATGCTATCGAAATGGAATTGGAGTAGAGAGAGATTTACAAAAAGCCAATTATTGGTATCAGAGGTAATATATATATATATATATATATATATATATAAGATTTTTAATTCATCCAATGTTGTATGTATGTACTCATACAACTGTTTTATATAATTAGAGCGAATAATACGATGATAGGTAATCCATATTGTCATATTAATTTTAATTATTAATAATTTGGTATGCTTAAAGCTATTTTTATTAACAGAATATTATGAAGATGTGTCTGAAAATTTTGACATTGATGACGATTTACGAAAGATGTTGATCGAAAATAAATATCAATTGCCATTGATTCCTTACGCTGAATTTGTAGATATCAAAGAAATAGGAAAAGGTGGATTCTCAAACGTATATCGCGCGCGTTGGCTTGATAAAAGTCAAGATATAGATACACTAGTTGCTCTTAAGATCATTAGTACAAATAATATTGAAGAATTTATTGAAGAATTGAAGGCATATTGTGAAATTGGAAATGTAAATTTATCATTTATAAAATGTTATGGAATATCGCGAAACTATGATGAAAAGTATATTATTGTTTTAGAATATGCCAAGAAGAAATCTTTACGTAAAAATTTATATGATGTAACACAAATGAATTGGGAAAAAAGCTAAATTTATTACATTGCATAACTTTGGATCTTCAAATAATCCATTTTCAAGTATACATTCACCGAGATTTGCACAGTGGCAATATTCTGCAGGATAATTTACATAGTGCGTATATTTCAGATTTGGGGCTTTCGATTTCTAATTCAGAAAAAACAAAAGAAGGGATATTTGGAATACTACCTTACATTGCGCCAGAGGTTTTAAATGGAAGTCAATATACTACAGCATCAGATATTTATTCATTCGGGATAATAATGTGGGAAATCTTATATGGAAGTCCTGTATTATATGACTGTGCGCTAAAAATGCAAGAACTTCAAATAGAAATATGCTGTAATGATTTGCGGCCACCTATAAATAAAGAAGCGTCGCGACGTTACGTGAATTTAATAAAGGAATGCTGGGATAAAGATCCAGAGAAAAGACCATCAACTGAAAAACTTTGTGAAATTTTCAAGGAATGGCAAAACAATGAGAATATTATATTGGAATTGAATGGATCTAAAACAATACTTGAAAATATCGAAAAATCATACGTGAATACGTTTGACGGAGGAAGCAAGTTTATTTCTTATACTCATTCTATTTTTAAAGATAGTGAATTACAAAATTTAACGCTTTAATAAGCAAGGGTAATTCAGAACTAATGATGCAGATTTCTGATTTTGAATTAAATTAGTGAATATTTATTTTGAGATCAATGATAATTTTTTTCAGGCTCTTTTATTTCAATATGATGGTTTTAATTTTAAACAAATAACAAGAGTTAATAAAGTGATAGTCGGGTATATAGAAAGTCTTATTTATATATAATAATTAATTTTTCAACCAAATCTGAACACTTGCAAAGAACAGTTTGTTTAAAAATTTTTTTTTGTGAAGCATATTAATTAATTATTAATAATTTGAAAATAAATATGTGTTATTAGAAAAAATTTTTAAAAAATTTTAAGTGATGATTTTACATAGCTTATTATTATTATAAATGCAGAAATTTGCAGACTCAAAGTAATACCAATTAGGATCAAAATTTCGTGTGCAGAATGACAATACTCTACGTGTCAAATATTATGATACGTATATAACATTTCGTTCCTGGTATATCAAAAGTCTCTATATTTATTTATAAAGTCGAAATAAATTTTTTATGTACTAAGTATTAAAACTATAGTTCAAAATACATATAATACATTTTACACTTAATGTAGCTTCAAAAATAAATCTGATAGATGGATAATAAAATAAACACTTAACATGAGTATAGATGACTTATACATACACAATCAAATAATAACAATAAAATGAGCCACTTGCAGTAACATAGTATCACATCAGTTCAAATAATATTTTACAAACATCAGATATGATATTCAAATACGTAATGAATTATAAAAATACGACTAAACTAAAATTTGTTCAAGGATCTATATTTTGGATAATAAATTACATAATATTCAATCCCAAAGAATTTATTTCTTTTTTGGATACATGGTCTTTATCGATAAGACTACCGTTAATCCATTTATCTATTGTTTAAACCAACTAAATTATATGATTTGATATGATACTTAACATGATATTGAATTCAAAATGTGCATATCAATGAGAGCAATGTTAAGCGGTCGCAATTGGTGTTAAGTACAAACGTTCACGTTATATTCCGTCCCGCTTATAAACCAATCGGATTGATGATTTTGTTTACATACACCATAAAAAATACATAACGTTACATAACGTTATTCCTGTCATAAAATTTCCTATCCATAGTGTTAGCATTCTATTGGTCGATTGTAAATTCTATTATTTTATTCCATTGTTCTATAGATAATTTTTATATAGTTTTTTTTTTGATCTATTATTAATTTATTGCGAGTTAATAAGAAAAAAAATATTTTTATATTATAATGGATTAAATTAACGATCACATATTTCCTATTATTTTTTATTTTTATATTATTCTATTATTTTTTCCTTTTAAATGCATTTCTTAACGCACCAATTATAATAATTTACTACAAAACAATCTATAGAGTACCATGTGTCGCTAAAACAAGACTATACTGCTTTAGAAATTTTTACTCTAAAAATAATAAATAATTTTAAAGTTTGTATAACTGATAATAGTTACATATACATTTATTCTAACCTGGACTTCAAAGTTGAATAATGGTTTAAGTTTTTTTTATTTGCATACTATATTTTTAAATTACTACACGTATATTTAATATAACAAGCTTGTTTTTTATGATTTTGAATAAATAGTTCAAGCTTATTATTTGTTTATCTTTGATAAATACTTTTTCACTGATCATATCTTTATTAAATTAACATGATATATAAACTGTATTATTAACCTTCTAACTGGCATAGGCTCAAACAATGCAATATTAGAATAAAAAAATTTGTTTTTAATAAGATAAAAAATAAAAAATAAAGTCATTAAAATACAGTAAAAGTTAATAACTAAAAATTTAAACCTGAACTTTTAGAAACTACTTTCAAATCATGAAGCTATAGTTTTTATGTAAAATATTAATTAAGTGCATACAAATACTTCAGTAAAATTGTAAAGAAAATAAAATCACAAATATTAATCATGAAAAGCCAATTTTTTTTTAGCTTTTAAATTAGTTTTTGTTTATTTGTATCATCTAAAAAGTACACATATAAATTGTCAAGGTGACAGTGATTATATTTATCAATTGTTGTTATACTACTGTAATATGTATGATGTATAAACACTGTACAAATAAAAAATTTAGAGGATAATTTTAAACTTTTTGCGCTGTATTCAAGGTTTTCTTATTAGAATTTAAAATAAATAAGACCTTGGAAGTACTACTTTTTATTAAAAAAAATAATAATTTACCACTGTAAAAATTTTCCAGGCAAATTTGCCGGGAAATAATCTTCAGATTAAGGGATAACAGTTGTAGAAGTCAATAAGTAAATAATTAGTGAAATGTTAATCTATATTTCCTTTTACTTAGTTCATTAGGAAGGGATAGCATATAACTTATGGAGATATCGCCCAAATAAACTTTTTTATCCAAGAAAAACCATATAAATTTGCACGATGATCTTAGAAATTGACAATTACTTATGGATAACAGACATTAACTTTAATCTATAACCATTAAACTGTCTGAGTAAATACGTGATATAAACACCTTTATAAGTTTTGTCCCACTACCTTCAATCGAAGTTTCATTTATGCCACGGCAGCCATAAAATACATAAAGCAAATAATTAGTAAGAGAAAATCCTTATGCTCATTATTACTTGAACTAGTGGAAGTGATTAAAATATGATTTATAGACTATTATCTAAATAAATCTGGTCTAAGTAAAAAACAGTAAAAATCGTAATGATGATCATATAAATTTTACAACAATCCATGACCGGATTTTACATTTACTTCATAGGAGGGCAAACGTTTGATTGGTAAATTTTAGTATATCTACCGTATTGCCAGTGATAATTAATCAACCAAATACATAATTTTTAAAAAGTTTTATTGTTTTTTAGCACGGTAATATTACTAGAAACGAAAAAAGCGTCACATAAAGAAGTTTTATATAAGAAAAGAACATATTACGTATGTTTAGAGAATAGGTAGATTTGCATAAAGTGGGTAAATGCGATGTTTATTACTAATAAACCCAACCTCATTAAAAAATTTACAAGTTACATATAACTGAAACTTTACAGTCGATAAATCCAAAATACACTGCTAGGACAGATCAAATTTCAACATTAAACCCAAAACATCGATTAATAAAAACTTATACCTATTTAAATCAAACAATTAGTAACAAAAATTCATTAAAATCTAACGTAATGAAGTAATTTTAAATGAAACATTTTTTGATACCTTCATTTTTCAGTTTAATTTCGCATAGCCCAATAGATTATAGTATATTTTATTCTAAGTAAGGCAAAAGACTCGTTTAAAGCTTGAAAACAAGCATTATTAGTTTGACTTTCGGCAATAACATCCCTGATTGCTTTTTACTGATTACTTGCTTGGCAAACGTAATAATACACATAGTAATGATGCCTGACGAAATTATTTTTGTGATGACGAATGACGTCGTCATGGTTTCGTATGACGAAACCTTGACGATTGACGAAACCCCCGACGATTGACGAAACCTATGACGAATTGACGAAACTTATGACGAATTGACGAAACCTATGACGAATTGACGAAACCTATGACGTATTGACGAAACCTATGACGAAATTGACGAAACCTATGACGAATTGACGAAATCTATGACGTATTGACGAAACCTTGACGAAGCCTCTAACGATTGATGAAACATTGGCAACCGATTCAGCCAATAATTAAACAACAAGCTTCTATATAATGATCTTTAGATACACTAAACCTTAAATTGTTTCAAAAAAATGATATTTCATTATAAGGTTTCATTGGCTTTTTTCTTTTTTCTTCTTTCGCACGTTCAAATATATGTCGGTTTGATCCGGAATACCGGTAGTCATTTATGTCGGGTTGATCCGGAATACCGGTCGAAAATACCGGTAATCGAGTTTATCCGGAATAGTCAAAATTTGTGCACGCGTTTATTTTCGTCAATTCCGGATCAACCCGACATAGATTCCGAACACGTAAAAAAGGAAATTAAATTTTGTAAATAAACAAAGCGCGTAAAGATAGAAGTTTATGGCAAGAGTGTTAGTGTTGGAGACTACAACGATATATTGGTGCTCATTATTTGTAAAATTTCGTTTCCGTCATTTTTAATTAGTGCACCAAGGTCGATCTAAACATTGGTTTTCAAGTATTTTCGCGTTAATAATAATGCACTGGTTATCTTAGCAACCTATATTGATTCTCTATCGCTGTTATTAATTATGCATTATCCCTTAAAACATCGTTTTTTTTTAGCTCTTATCGTTATCGTTATTAAAACACTTCTTAACTTTTTATAAACGCGGTAATTAACTCTATTTTGTATGGATATGACTCTTCAGGTTTCTTCATTGATTTCGTCAATTCGTCATAGGTTTCGTCAATTCGTCATAGGTTTCGTCAATTCGTCATAGGTTTCGTCATTTCGTCATAGGTTTCGTCATTTCGTCATAGGTTTCGTCAATTCGTCATAGGTTTCGTCAATCGTCAGGGGTTTCGTCAATCGTCAATTCGTCAATCAGAAATTACCTGACGAATGGTTTCGTCATTCGTCAATGACGTATATTTCGTCATTCGTCAGGCATCATTAACACATAGCCACTTCGGTTCTAAGTAAATCTTTTGTTTTTGTATCATTTTGTGATTATTTTTTACACTGAAGGCAACATCTTTCTCAAACTAACGATTAAAAAAAAAATTCATAAGCAAAATGGTGAAACGTTGCAATTTAAAAAGTACTTTGAGCTGTATAAATTAGTTATCCGGGCAATTGATTCGAATTAGGTTTGTCCTCCTATTAGATTTCACCCTAACCCGATCTACAAAGCGAATTCACTATTACACAACTCAGCTTTCACCCTGTTCTTTTATATTAATCATATATAATAAATTTCTTGTATTAATACGTATAAAGTTTCGTCTCTCTTCTTCGTCAGACTGATCGGATATCTCCGGGTGAGTGATGTAAATCATCGGATAATTTCGGATAGATGTCAAAAAAAATTTTCGCATGGGCTAATTATTTTCCATTTACTAGTTTTCAATGACATCTGAAGGATAATGCACTTGTTTTTAAATTTGCTCACATTTGTCATATAAAAGTTCGTTTCGTCATGAGTTTCGTCATCTTTCGTCAATCGTAAAATTGAAGTTGTCTGACGAAATGGTCGTCATCCGTCTATACGAAGCTATTCGTCATTCGTTCAGACACCATTAGATTGAAAAATATCAAAAGATTTGTGATAGTTATAAAGATTGGCATAATATTAATTATTTTGAGGCGCGAATATTTTGGAAAGATATTACTAAGGAACAAGTTAAGCATGAACTTGAAATAATGGCTGATAAAAAGTCATTGTACCGACTACGTCAAAACAAGAATGATCTAATTGCTTCTATTGAATATTTGGCTCTTATTTCATCTTACATCGAACGCCTTAAACGTCTTTCGCAAGTTCTTACCCGATTTAGAGTAAGGGACACAGATAAAAGTTGGTCAGTTGAAATATTGAAAGTTTCAAAAAATGATGCCATGAAATTGGATATGTTGTCCGATATTTTTCAAAATTTTTATAGCAATTTTAATTAACTCAATGAAAAGTACTTGGTCTTTGGTTAAAGAACTTAATTCCGCTGATGAATTTATTAAGTATTTGCTTGAAAATTTAATCGAGAGAGATCTAACAAATCTTATCAATGGCAAATATTTATTCACAGTATCATGTATTAATTAAGACTACAATTTGAAATCCTGAAAACCATAATTATTGAATTTCTTAATATAATAATAATTAAAATTATCATAAAGTTTTTTAGAATTAATACATAGTGTATTAAGTTTATTAGATTATTGAATTATTATGATAACGATAATGATTTTCAGAATTACGCATTCTAGCTTTTACGTAATAGTCAGATACAAAGGGACTGAACATTACCCATTATATGTTCATTTATCTATTATAATCAGCTTGATGATCAATCGGATACAAAGCTATTACAGGAGAACACTGTAGCCGCTTTAATCGAAGTCAACAAAGCATTGAATCCTCTAAATAAAAATGCCACACGATTATCAACCACTCCATTTTTAAAATGCTTGTCTGAAGTATCATAAAAAAAAATCCTTCGCTCGCAGAAAACATAAGTTCCTGCGGTTCTCATTATTAAGTGGTTTTTAGAAGGTTAAATAGAAACTCATAATTCATTTTAATCCGATTTCATTATGACCTGCGACAAGGAATGAATTAAAATGCTGCAACAATTGGTCTCTATATATTTAAACATAACAAACTATTGAACTCATGTGAACTTACATTAACATCAATATAACAACGCACCTCGTGTTATATAGCGGAATTACGCGATCTGCGGTTGTGCTCTCTTGATTGGAAAATCTAGAGCTTCCATTGATTATTCAGTTGATGATGATAGTACTGAAGATATTAACATGCTAATGAATCAATTTTGTTATGCAAGTTGATTTAGCACATTAAATTACCACAAGATTGATTAAATATGGTCATTTTCTTTATCAAAGATGCGCATAGAAGCTCACGAGACCCTCGACTTGCAAAACTTGTTGGATGAATTAACTAATATACGTATAGAAAGATGGGAAAAAACAATTGATCAGGAACAAAACGAATACTATTATTTAACCTTCTTTTCCGCACGTCATATTCTGGCCTTTTATGATTTTTTTAGAAGCATTGATTATACGTATGATGATTTATATGATAATTTCCATGCATCAAATCAAGAAATTGTCAGAATATTGTTCGGTTCGCTAATGACAAAGCTAACTTACAGTAATTACCCAACTGGACTGGATAATGACCGATTTTTCAAAACGAAGTTGATTTTTTACTAACATTTTGCAAAATTAGTGAAGTATTTCATAACATTTTTACCGACATTCCACAACGAATTCGATCCATTCCTGATGATGTTGAACCAGTGTTACACTATTAAAAATTTTCTGCGCACAAAATCTTCTTTTTGATCATCACCCCTGCTTTTTCATCCCTGTACGATCACGATCTGATCAACTTAAATTGCCCACGATTATGATCGATTATCCTTTCCTTAAATATAATTCTTATTACTATCTATAGATAACCCGATTGCCATATATGTCCTCCTATAGATATGTATAATTACCAAACCCGACATCAATACTAAATTACCTGCGACGCGTGAAATTAAATTAGATTCATGCTTGAACAATACTAAGCGCGTGAAGCCTTTAAATATTATCGCAAATCTGCTAGCCCAATGAAGAGTTAGAAAGGCAGATTCTAAATTAATGCTTCGGGTGTAAGTCTTGAATTGGATAAAGACGCGAGGGAAAAGTATAATTGGTGTTGAGGATAAATGTGTATTAGTAATGACGGAAGGATAATGACCCGGGGGGAAATTGAGTTCGCTAACATGTATAAAAGACCAATGTATTCGCTCTTCTTGTATCTTTAGGTTTATCTGAGTGAATTCCTCCTGAATAATAAAGTCTTCTGAGTGAACTCTTTTTTTATATCGTATCCTGCTGATTTATTTATTTCTATATATCGTATCTGCTGAATATTATATTATTTATATCTGCTGAATGTCACATATGAGTTTAACGATTCTTTATTTGATTTATAATTTGATTACATATTCGTTATTACATATTTTCCTACTTTATTATTATAAACCCAACCTATCCGATATCCATCTCAGCCCATCCGATTTTTCCAATCCTCGTTTACTATCCAAGCAGCTTAAACCGGCGTGTCTGATATCTCCCGTTTTTCCGATAGTAACACCAGTTATTGTTGATACAGTTTTTAAAGGAAAAATATTCGTTGCAGAATGTCACTTTTTTACCAATCATCGATCTTTTCCTAAATCGTGGCAAATTCTAATTTGTCGAAGCACAACTACTTCAGAAAAAAATTCTCTTTTCATAAAACGTTCATTTATTGCCGCGAAAAATGGCTACAAAGACTATTTATTTTGTATTGCCAATGTCGAATACATTGATTTTCAAATTAAATATAATCTTGTTAAATTGATCCGCATGTTTCAAAAGAAGAAAATTATCTTTTATTTTTGGTTTGTACTCGAGAAAAGGCTATGAATCATCATATCTTAGATCAATTTGCTGAAAATATTCACCCTACTAATGGTCTTGATTCAGAGTCTACAAAAATTTTATACTCTGAAATTTGTGATCATGCTACGTGCGTGACTTCAAATATGTCCGGACAGGGCAAAACAGAATGGATTAAATGTTCAAGTTTTAAGTCAAGAAAAGCTCCACGTACTTTAGTAATCAGTGATAGTATTAATTTTGGGACACTAGTTCAGCAATTGACTAATTGTAAATTGAATACCTTTGAAAGTTTACACCTTGATATTACTCTTATAACTTATCCTCATGAAATTGATTTCTTTTTGTTCGTATTATTGACGCTTGGTATATTTTCTAATGAATTGGATGTAATACATTTCCCTCAAACTTTAATATTTGTTGAAATCATGTCAACAATTGAGCAAGATTTATTTGAATCACTTTCTTTAACAAGTTATGCGCCTGCTAATGCGCTAGGATTTTTTTCAATAAACAGTGATAGCAGTAATTAAGTTTTAATAATCAGTGATATTGTTTTTTAAGATTATGAATTTTATGAATTACAATTAATAGTGGTGATTAATCAGTGCAGTTTTATCAAAGTTCTGGCTTTACAATTTAATTATTTCAATATTTTTTACTAGAATTTATTGTAGATAATTAAATAAAGATGAATTAATTTAGAATAGTTTGTTACATAATATTCTTGTAAAATAGGGCTTAAATAGTTATATAATTAGATCAAATGTACATGTTGTATCCCGGATAAGAATCCGCCCGATTCAGAATCCGGCCGTCCTGATTCAGAATCAGGACGGCCGGATTCCGAATCGGGCGGATTCTTATCTGGGACACAACATACATTATATCAACCAATCATATTAAAAAAATTATTTACACTAATGTTTGTTCTATTTATTGTTACAAAATTTACAAGCTATCATTCTTTGTAATACATAATAATGTAGCTAAGTTGGTTTGTATTGAGAATTATAATAGTTTTTATAATGATTTGCTGCTAAAATTTTTCTATAACACTTACTAATTATTTGATAATATATAGTTTATAGTAAGATTGGGCTGGTTTGTATTTAGTTATCAGATTTTCATTGTGATGTACTATAAAAATTCATATGTAGTTAAGTTTAGTTATTTGTATTTGAGCCTATTATGATTTTATCTATTATAGAACTTATTAGCTATAGTTGTAAATAGTAATATAGGCAAGTTAGTTAGAATTTTGGTAAATTTATTTATTATAATAAACCCAACTTACCGAATATTGTGGTAATATACAGCTATATTTGAATTATTAGATTTATATTGTGATTTGCTATGTAAAATTTAAATATAGTACTTTCAAATAATTGTAATAACACATAATTTGTGGTCTAATTTGAGTTTGTTTATACTATATTTATCATAATTTCTATTATTGTTTATTATAAAAAATTTCTGTTAAAGAAACTTTTAGTTATAGTAGTACACAATAATGGGATTAAATTGGGTTAGTTTATTTCTAAAGCAGAGTAAAGGATCTTAAGATTAGGCAATAGAAAGAAAAAATGGGTTCATGTTGGTTATAGAGTCAAAATAAATAAAAGATACTCAAATGTTCAAATCATATTTAATTAAGAATCCGAATATGATCTGCAGTGACACTTATAGCTTTTTATTATAAAACTTGGGATAATTAACATAGTAAAATTAATATAGGATTTGAATCTCAATGACGCCTTATTTTTATGACCTCTAATAAAGTTACTCTGTTAGTAGTAGGTTCAGTGTTGCCAACCTTACACTATGGACCATATTCTTTTTTATGGTGGCAAAAAAACAATGACAAAAGTAATAGTGAAATTTTGAACTACTTTCCGTTCTATTGGCCAAACTACAAAAGTTGTTTTAAGCGAAAGAGACTTCTATATTACTATTGTAATAGGAAATCCTGATAATGCTTTCGCTCCTGGTTTTATTTGTACTTCGGGCACTTATTCAAGCAATGTAGAAGGAAGCTCTACTGCCGCAATTTCAAACTTGTATACTCAAATATTTCAAAAAAGACAAACCCGCCTTTCTGGTCCACTTGTAATAGGATGGAATGATAAAAATATAATTTCACAATTATCTCAAAACATTTTATTTTTTCCTTTTTCTTTTTTTGTTGGGAAATATCAAATTTTTGTTTATGGAATTGGTTCTTCATTATGTGAAGATTGGAATAATGGCTAGTTAGGGTACAAAGCTTTACTTTATAGTAAATATAATGATAAACCGGCAATATTTGTATCTACAATTGATAGTAAAAATTGTATACTTGAAATTTATCAAAATTATGAAGTTCAAAAAGAATTTATAGCTAGTTCTCCAAACGAAGTTTGGGAAATTTCAAGGTTTATAATGCAATATAAAGTAGTACAACTTTTCGGGCTTGAAAATTTATTTACACAAAAAATTATTCAACAAAATTTAAAGCCCACATGTTCTTCAGAAAATTGGCATATTTTTTCTTTACTTGAACCCGTATACAATTATAATCTTAGACGCTATACTCTTGCAAATATAGAATGGTACCAATTCTTTGAATCTTGGGCTAAAAGTGATAATCCAATAATTGAATTTACGTCCAGTCTTGAAAAACTTTATCCAGTTGATTATACATTTAGTAATCGAAAATTAAGAGCATGGAAGGCAATGTTGTGCGCTGCAGGCTGTCACAATGTAACGCCTTGGTCATCTGATGAATCTGAGATAAAAATAATTGACAATTAGTTATAATAAAATTAATATTCTAACTCATTTTACATTTTTTCATTATTATAAGTATCAGTTTTGGTCACGATCAGAAAAAGACAATGATTTATTATATATGTTATACGAATCAGGATTTCTTCAAGCCAAACCTCAATATATTCCAAACAAAACTTTAATCTTTTGGAATTGCTTCAAACAAGCATTATCGATAAACAAAAAAACTCCAAATGGAAAACAACATATATTATCAATTATCGCTGATAATTTTGCCTATTCAAAGCTAGAATCAAAATTAGGGGCAAGTATTAGTTTTATATTATAAAAATGATTCAATTTTTTAGTAAAAATTTAACATTCAATATTTACAATTAAGGTTGGTACACATACTATCCTAGAAGCCCATAAGCATGCATGATTTATTGGTTGTAGTGCTCCACCACTATTTAAACCTATTATCTATCGGGTTAAATTATTAGAAGAATCAATAGCTCAATTTGAACTATTTTTTTCAAATAAAGAAAATGTAAATATGAGTAGTTATAAATCAGATAGCGAAACTGGATTACCTGTATTGTATCTTAAAGATAAGAAAGCATCCCTGAGAAAAAAATTTTCTGAATTGTTTCCTAATGGTTTGCGAAGAACCACATTTATGACACGTCTTCAAGGAAAAAGATATCAGTATAAAGAAGATTTGGGAGGCCTGTGTTCAATCTGTAATGAATGTGGATATGAAGTTTTTGCAGATATTGAGAATTTAATTGAGAATCATGTTTACAATATTCAAATACGAGTATGATATCTATTAATTAATATATAAATTGTTTGTTATTTTTTATATTTCTAATTGAAATTTAATAAAAACTTTATAATAGAAACAATTAAAAATTCAAGCACAAGTTTTGAGACGTTATTTGTGTAAAGATTTTGCAAAGGAGTTGGATATTGATTTATTAGGTTGTGCAAACCATAATAAATGTATCAGTCATTGCCTACCTCACGCATTTGGCAAATGCTATTCGGATCATCCAGATACTTGCAATAATTGTGAATCTCTTTTATTATTTTTTGAAATGTTACAAAACAATCTTGAAAAAGAACAACAAGAAATGTTACCAGACTATTAAAATCGATTGATTGCTTTTATAGCACATTATGCTCGTAAATCCTATCTCAATGCACAGTTTAGTGCACAGTTTTCTCAACTTGATTCGGATGGAGCTTTAATGATCGTAGATTATAAAATGAACATTCTTTCCAAAAAAGCTCGTGAAACAAAAAATGAATAGTTTGGAAAAAGAGAATGGACGCTCCATTCAGTTCTTGTATATACAAAAAATTCTGAAAATAATAATCTGGATGTACAAGCTTTTGATCATTGGTCAGGAGATACTCGTCAGGATGCATAGTTCACGGTATTCTCATTGCATACAGTAATAGAAACCTTGGAGCGAAAGCCAAAGTGGGTCACTATTGTTTCAGACAATAGCCGGTACTATCATAATACAGAATTAATGATTATTATGGGGCATTGGAAAGAATGGTACAATATTAGTCCTCGTAGATGGTTATTTTTAGAGACAGGTAAGGCAAAAACTGCAATAGATTCTCACCATGCTCAGGTATAAATCAATATCTATTTTCTTTTATATTATTTAGAATTTGTATTAGTTATTTTTTTTTTTAGATTTCGCATGCGATAAAAAGGTGGGTAAAAATAGGTCATAAAATAGAAGAAGAAGAAGACATTGAAAATGCTATCAAAGATCTTTCAGGTACTCATGTATCTCATCTTGAACCAAATCGGGATAAAGGTAAATATTCAATTTATATATACATATATATTGAAGTAAATAATATTATCGTTTGAATAGAAAAAGAAAAGTTGGGAAGAATCAATAGAATATCAAATTGGCATGAATTTACCTGGCCTGAAACAGGGGAAGATACTGTATATATATGTACTCGCGCATTACCAGAGTTTGGTAAATGGAATAAAATTGCTCCTGGTCAAATTGATAAAATTGCAAAAAAGCATACCTTTGAAAACCATCTCCAAGTCATACAACACACACACAACCTTCAAAATCATGGATCATACCAGCGGTGTTAAAAAAAGGTTCTTTTCTTCAAATTATAAGGTAGTAATTATTTGAATTAGCAATAATATATATTCTATTATAGATAATGAAAATAATCAAAGAGTTTTTGAAGTAAGTATAATGCTATAACTTTACTATACAAGGTGCCTAGATCTTTTACTCTCTTCATAGTAAGGATAATAAAATTTTGATTATACCTTCAAGTATGTATAGCGGAGAATATAATATGTTGAATATTGTGACACTTCGGAGTGTGGGTGTTTACTATTGTTCTAATAAAAAACGAACTGATCGCTTTTTTTTGAAAAAGGTTATTATTATTGATTCATAATAATCCTTTCACAGAATATAATATTCAGTAAATTTAAAATATACTTGGTATGAATTAGAGGGCACAAATTAAAGAGGGTACCTTATATAGTGATTTATGGTAAATATCTTTTATTAAAATATTGATAAAAGTTATAAAACAAAAAATAGGTCGAAAAGAAACAAAATGAAGAAATGGATATTGATCCAATATTTCTGACATCTAAAAGGTATATTTGGGTTTTGCAAGTATCAAACATGATGTCAATAAACATAGTGCTTACACTTGTGTTTGACACTGTGTTTTATTAGTGCTCTGTCTACATAGTATTTACAAAACCCTAACAAATTGTCTTTGAAATTTTTGAGATTTATACTAGATTCGTTTTTTTCTATTTATAGCAATAATGTGTTTGTTCGCGGATGGGCTCTACCAGAAAGTTTGAAAGTAAATCAGAAAGGACCAACCAAAAGACTTACAGAACAAATCAAAGAATTACTTATGATAATGTTTCATACTGGTACCACCAATCCTAGGTTGAAAATGAATGCTAATAAAATGCATGAAGAACTTTTGAAAAAAGTATCTGAAGGCTAAATCTCCAAAGACGATGTTCTGAAGATTTCTACAATTGCAAATTGGATAACCAGCACTTCACGAACATTCAAGAAAACTATGGCATTACAGCTTCTCGATGGGGTTGAAAAATAATTACTATATTTTTAGCATCATTATATTCTTTCAAAACTTGAATTTTGATATTGGTCTATATAAAAAATTCAATGAGAAATTGTTAGAAATACCAAAATATATGAATCTCAAATCTTGAAACTTATATAATTCTAAGCTTGAATAATAAAGTTTTAATACTTGCAGTTATAGCATTGATTTTCTAATCAACGTGAATATTAGCATTAAAGCTTCAGATTTAAATTGAGCTGTCAAAGTTTTGATTGGAACCATTAATTTTTTCTTACTTGTTAAGTTTTGGTTTTCGAACTTTTATACTATAAATATTATAAGTTTCAAGATTTTTATTAGAATAGTGTATAAATTTTAGATTTTAAAAGCGGTACCTTTAATCATACGAATGCCAACAAAAAAACTATAGTTCTACAATTTCTTTGATATACATAGTAATTTAAAGCTTCAAAATTAAAAAAATTCTACCATTTTTATGAGGTAGAGGTTTTGTTATAAATCGCAATTCTACCTACTTTACTCTCGAAATCTAGCATTCGTACATAGTAAAGTCATCAAAAATATAGTGATCATANAATTTTTTCTTACTTGTTAAGTTTTGGTTTTCGAACTTTTATACTATAAATATTATAAGTTTCAAGATTTTTATTAGAATAGTGTATAAATTTTAAATTTTAAAAGCGGTACCTTTAATTATACGAATGCCAACAAAAAAACTGTAGTTCTACAATTTCTTTGATATACATAGTCGTTTAAAGCTTCAAAATTAAAAAAATTCTACTGTTTTTATGAGGTAGAGGTTTTGTTATAAATCGCAATTCTACCTACTTTACTCTCGAAATCTAACGTTCGTACATAGTAAAGTCATCAAAAATATAGTGATCGTACTAGTTTAAAACAAATATATGAATTCTCTGGCATTTTTTGTATCTAATCTTATGGTTTTTATATACAAAAAAAATTATTTCAAGTAGTTTACTAATACGGTATTTTGTACTATTCAAGGAGCTTATTAATAAATCGGCAAAATTTTGCTCCATTTGTCTATAATAAATTTCTGTCGATCACATCCGAATTAGTAATTAATGCATTTTAAGTTAAATTTAGTAACATATAATATGTTTTATATTTAATTTTAAAACACAAAAATTGATTTTATAAGGTATAGCATTTTATTTAGTATGCAGCTCTATAGAATAAAACTGATTGCACTATGCCATATAAATTTCTATTGCTATTGCTAATAATATTATATTTTATTTTTTAATTTATTTAGTTATCAAATAATTCTTTGATTTTTTTTTAACCTTAAGCAGCCACGCTAATACTTTATTAAGATACTTGTATTTACTATTGTACCAACAATTGTACCTACATAGCACTATCTAATAACTAAGTTTAGCATCATCCGGCCATCCAGTCAGTACCTAAGTACCCGGATACCTAAATGCGACCTACCGCACTGTTCCGATACCATATGGTATTAGAACAGATAGCCTATCTAGCTACTTAAAGCCAAAATAAAAAGGTCAAAGGTCTTCCCCTTTTTACGACAAGCTAGAAATTACCTTCCTATCTTCTCTTTTCCTTTAACATTTCAAGAAAGATTGTCAACATTACTAACTTCCTTTAATCTTCCTTACCTAGCCTCTAGGACAAGGAATATTTCCTCCTAATCCATATGAACAATAGTTTTTTAAGAAAACAAAAGGAAATATAAAGGGGGTATTACTACAAAACCTATACAACATCCAAAATGAACAAAGTAAACAAAACAAAAGAAAACATAGACAAAAAAGACAAAGAAAAGAAAATAAAATTGACATCGTTCATAAGAACTAATTTTAAAAATTATATAGACTGTATAAAGCATATAGCTTTACCCAAGTACTATATTTACAAAAGTAAAGAAACGATAGAAAGATAACCGAGATACGCCATTTTGAAGGGATGCGTCAGAAGAAATTTCTTTTCGGTTCGGCCCCTACATGTCCAGTGTCCTTATCATTCATTGTTTGTTTCAGCCAATCTGAAACGTGCTCTTGATTTAACCCAATTTGGTAGCCGTCATCCCAATCTGGGCAGAGTAAACATTGCCGATCTTTTAGAGGGGTAAGCTAGATTTCCTACTTTTTGTCAAAATTTTGAAAAGTTCCAAGAAGTGACAAAAAGAAGCCCAAAAGGTACCAAATATTAGGGAGTTGGTAAGAGTTACGCTTAGCATAATAACACATCTCAAAACTAAACTCTAGGTCATTGCCCACTACTTCTTTGCTTGGTAGTATCAGACAGAGGCCCACTAACGGTGAGTGATAAACTCTAAGCTTGTCAGCAGGTAGTCTATGAACTTTACCTCTAAACGACAAGTGCCACTCACTGTAGGCTTTGTTTGATAGAGCCATTTACTATTTATGTGTTAAATGGAAAGTTTTCGTAGGTCAGTGTTCTTGAAATTTTTGGTACGAGGGATCATCAGAAAAAGTTGATGGATCAAAGTTTTTGTTTATGAATAATTTTTTGATTAAAAAATGACTTGATTCAATTTTTACTAATACAGTCAAACCTCCATATAATCACACACTCAGGATATGAAAAGTGGTGATTATATAGAGATGTGACTAATGTAGAGGGATTCTATATAATCACAATTATAATAAAATTGCATATAAAAAAAATTGTGATTATATAGAAGTTTTAATAAATAAAAAATTTATTTAAAAATTAAAAATTTTTTAACTTAATCGTAAATTATAAAAGTGCATTAATAAGATTTTAACAAAATTATCTCAAAATTTCAGGGTATATGTAATTTTGTATACTGAACAACTTTATTTAGATAATTTTTATTGATTTACTTTAGATAATTTTAACTTTAATATGGAGCTACGATATACGATTATTTTAAAAAAATTTTTTTTAATTTTTTTTAAAATAATCGTATATCGTAGCTACATATAAAAGTTAAAATTATCTAAAGTAAATCGATAAAAATGATCTAATTAAAGTTGTTCAGTATACAAAATTATATGTACTCTAAAATTTTGAGATAATTTGGTTAAAATCGTATTAATACACTTTTACAATTTACGTTTAGACGAAAAAAATTAAAAAATTTAAAAATTTTTAACTTAATCGTAAATTATAAAAGTGTATTAATAAGATTTTAGTCAAATTATCTCAAAATTTCAGAGTATATGTAATTTTGTATCCCAAACAAGTTTACTTATATCATTTTTATCGATTTACTTTAGATAATTGTAACATTTATATGTAGCTACGATATGCAATTATTTTAAAAAAATTAAAAAAAATTTTTTAAAATAATCGTATATCGTAGCTACATATAAATGTTAAAATTATCTAAAGTAAATCGATAAAAATGATATATATAAAATTGTTAGGGATACAAAATTACATATACTCTGAAATTTTGAGATAATTTGGTTAAAATCTTATTAATACACTTTTATAATTTACGATTAAGTTAAAAAAATTTTAAATTTTTTAATTTTTTTAGTCTAAACGTAAATTGTAAAAGTGTATTAATACGATTTTAACCAAATTATTTCAAAATTTCAGAGTATATGTAATTTTGTATACTGAACAAGTTTACTTAGATCATTTTTATTGATTTGCTTAGTATAATTTTAACTTTTAAATGTAGAAAAGATAATTGATTATTAAAAAAAACAAATTTAAAAATTTTTACTTGTTAAAAAATAATAATTAATAACTTAAAAAAATATTCATAATAATAAAATAATTAGTTCAAAATATTATAATAATAATGTGATTATGTAGGGGTAGTTTTATATAGATAGTAAATAAAAAATTGTGATAGTGATTATAATGCAAATGTGCTTATATAGAGGTGAAAATTATAGTAAAAAGGTTGGTAAACTTACAAAAGTGATTATATTGATTTTGTGACTATATAGAGGGTGACTATATTGAGGTTTGACTGTAATTACATTTTTATTAATATTGATAATAAATGAGTTAAATTTATAGTTTTTTTGGTACTACATACATTTTAATCAATTTTTTTTTTATTTATCATAATTAAATTATTTTTATTGCTGTATATTACTTCTTTTTATTACCTAAATTAAATGTTAATGCAACTAAAACTTTCTAAAAAAGTAATTTAGCATAGCACCAAATGTTAACTATTGCTTTAAAAGTGCTAAACTAAATAAGTTATTTCAATATTAATTTAGTATGCATATGATACAGTGTGGGACACCTAAAGGCTTTACAAACTTTAAAAGCTAATAACATTCAATATAAAAACAATATCACAAAAAATAGGCCCCTATTTTGTAATTTAGCTTTTACTACAACTTAGCAGCCTTAACTTTTCAAAAATTATTGTATATTGTTTCAATTAATAAGTTTGAAAGTATAGTATTTTTATATGATGCATAAAAATTTAGCCAAAAGTAAAACAAGTCACATGTTTTAGCCTTCAGCTATTGGCTAATTTTAAAATTAATTTTTTTAAATTAATTTTAAAATATTTTTTTAAAATTAATTATTAGCCAATTAAAATGCTAGAATTCACAAAGACATCAAATTTTACTATGAAATTTTTTTTAAAAATTTAACAAATTTTATAATTTTTGCCTTTAGATGTCCTGCACTATAGTTGCTAATTAGTGCATATTATTATTTATACATTATCTTTATACAAAAAGGTTGAGAATTCTTGATTCTTTATTTTGTTGAAATTGATGTGCTACTAATTTATGCATTATCTCTATATAAAAATTATATGGGTTTAAAATTCCTGCACTATATGTTGTAAAGTGCTCTGGTTTATGTTTTTAATTTGTTTACTCTAGTATTTTTTTCATTATTTACATTGATACAATAATATTAGCCTTTTTATTTTTTAGTTACAGTTAGATAAAATTGGCATAACTCCAAAAATAGTAGAAAGGTGCTGCAGCAATTTGGCATAATTTTTGGTTTTTGTACCTGGTGACTGTGTGAGCAAGGTATACATATCAGTTTTTGCATTTTGCAATTCCTGTCATTGTTTGTTTATTCTCTTTTTTGCCAAACAATGTACACAATACAGTTTTGTACCTTTAAATTCCAGTTCTTGCACTATAGTATATCCAGTTCTTGTCTCTAGACACAAGGTAATACTTCCAATTTTTAAACATAATAAAAGACTAGTAATTCAATAGCATTAACATAAATTAAAAGTATTAAGAGTGAAAAAGTTTATATGACTCACCTTTTTGTTTTTAGCTTACAGAGAGTTCAAAATAGGAATAACTCAAAATAGAGTTCAATTTTATTAAGTATAACTTTTGAAATTAGAATTAAAAATTAATAATCCCCAATAAGTCAAATTTGTATCAGCATAATCCTATGATTATATAATATTATTAAAGCTTTAATGATCAATTCGAATACTGATATACTAAAGGTAAAAAACCAACATTAGTATTAAACTAAATACTAAAGATAAAAAAAAAATACTAAAGATAAGAAGAATAAGAGAACAACTTGTTTTATCTCCAATTTTACCATAGCAAGACACCAGGAACCTTTAAACCCAGGCCAAATCTTCTACACCTCTTTTTGCCTGCCAGTTCGAGGTTCAGTAGTCTTGCATAATTAAAGGACATTGGATTAGTTAGATAGTGGAGTTGTAGTAGTTTTTAGCCATAGCCCCGATTGCTACTTCTTTAACAATATATGTACATACATACTTAGCTAGCAGTTTAAAATTCGACTATGATGATAGTTAGCTAAAATAGACATATTCATAGTAAGTTGGCAATTATATAATCTAAAATAATGAAAGACAGACTGGAAAAGTAGACTTTGGGACTAATCCAATTTAGTCACAAAACCTAACAAACATAAATAACCTAGCGAAGAAAATATTTAATTTGGCTATTAGCAGAGTAAAGGTTGGACATTTCTAAAAGTGAACTGTTTACACCTTAGGAGTAGATGATTAGTAAATTAAGCAATCAGCTCTAAGGCTTGATACTAGTTGTCTTTTGGCGAGAATTCCTTTTATTTATAAAAAAATAAAAATTAAAAAAAGAACAATAATGGATCCCTAGATGTAAGCTAATAAAAAAGTGGGAAGAGGAGCTTAATATCATAGTAAAGAAGAAACGTAGTAAGAGGCAGAAAAGAAAGAAAAGAAACAAGAAAGAAACAAGAAAGGAAAAGAGAATTCGCTACGAAAAGCACAGAACATAGAAAAAGAAAAGAAACTAGAAAAAGAAACCTCTGAAATTGAAGTTTGGAAGATAGTTAGAGAAGAGGTAGCTCGTTGGATCAACAGTGGCAAGCGAGCTAGTTGTGGAAAAAATATTTGGCAGTTATGATAGGCTGTAAGAACCATTCTGTGAAGTATTATACAACTTAGAACAAAGTTGTATATTATGAGGAAAATCTCACTATAGCAGGTCGCACATAGGTATTCTCTAAATAACTAGATAAGCTAATATTTGTAATTTAGGTTATAGAAAGAGTAGTTTTTCTTTTTATATAATTTTTATGATCATGTTAAGATAATACAATCCCTAATAAAGTATTAGCATGACTGCTAAAAAAAAAATAAAAATAAAAAACAAAATAAAAAAAGAACAATAGATGCTTGTAAAAATGGATCTAACTAATTTAACTGTTGTATGTACCTATATGAAATATATTGATCATTTTCATCAGATAACTAGTGTTACAAGCCATAAGGTTTTTATCAGCTGGCTTAACCAGCTGATAAAAATATCAGCTAAGCAGCTGTCAATGACTAAGATTGTATTCAGAAATTATAAGAGGTTTACTTAATTTTTTTCGCAACCTTATATAGGGATGTCAAATTACTAATTTTGAGTAAGTTTCATTAAATAATTTTGAACACACGACATTTAGTTTCTTAGATCAATTTCGGTGATTAGTACATTCAAATCAAATACAATGCAATAATACTGACCGAATTTTTGTAACTCTGTTACTTATGTATGTTGTAATGAAATTTAATTTTCTGAAACTTACATAAAATTACATGTAATTACTTAATATTACTTAATACAGCCTGGCATTAAATACACTGGTCTAAATTATGTTATAGTAATCATATGATCTTAAGCCATATTAGCCAGCCAATCATATTGCATCAGCTACTTAGTCGGCTAAGCCGATCTAGCCACGGCTGCTTTAGCCGGCTTGTAACTAGTGTTTAAAATTCAATGTTCTCAGTGTTCTCAGAGAACATTACACAATTTTTGGGAACATAGATTATTAAAATATGTTCTCTATTTGAGAACATTCAATAAATTCTTTTAATATTAAAAAATTTTAATTTTCCTATATAAAGAACATTAAAATCTTACTAAGAACATTAAGAAATTAAAAATGTTCTTTTTGAGAACATAAAACCAAATTTGAATTTTAAACACTGCTTGTAACACTACAGATGACTAATGCGATCAGACTGATCAGACATATTTTACTGAGAAATACCAAAAAATGACAAATTCCTGAAATTATGAGAAAGCTATAATTTTGCATATGAGATAAATTTTGAAATAATACTACAGTAATCAATATGATCTAAGATCTGAAATATTGTAGGTTAACTAATGCCTCCTCCACGTTACTATTGGTTGAATAAAATATTATTTTTATTAGTAAATCATTGATCGGGTGGCTAATAATGTAAGTCATCAAACAATTGCTTCGTAATTATTACTTTTCACTTTTTTAATATTAATATTTGGCAATTCTTTTGAATTTGGCAGCTCTTTACAATAAACCATTTTGAGGGCTCTCTTTTTAGTATCTTTTCAAATTCTTAATAAATACAATAATAAATATAGCACGTTAACAATCATAAAGTATTAATAATTTTTTCGAATATTAAAGTATCTATTATACTTAGTTATTTTATTAATTAATTAAATACACGTATTTTAGACCATTCATATTTTATATTTTCAGTTAGAACAAGTCAAAATGTCATAATACTGTTAACCTTTATATAAAACAGATGTTCATTATAGTAAGCCTTTAGAGTTGATTATATTTGACTGTACTTGAAATTTTGTTAGTAGAAAGTTAGTGTGCTCAATGAAGTATTGAAAAATAAGAAATTTTTATTTGAGCAACCAATACATACATAATAACAAATATTTAACCTCTTTTTTTAATTCTATTTTTTTATTTTTTTTTATTTCTATTTATTTATTTTTTCTATTTTTTTTTAGGGTATGCATGTGATGATCGAATGTTATGGTCGAGTGATCATGATTCATTAGAATTAGTATAATTAATAAATGAATTATCCAATATGCATAGAACATTGGTTGCGCGGTATACTATGTATATCAAAACTATATGTGGTATCATATAAAAATTTACTAGATATTTTTTGAAATGTGTAACAATATTGAATATGAGTATTTTGTATTCTTTAATTGGAACCAGCGTTTATTCTTTAACACGCAAGTTCAAACCTTTATTCAAATGCACAATCTTTAAAATTTATTGCTTCGAATCCAAATTTTGTACAGGTAAGTATTAAATTCCAAAGAACAAAGTTTCGAAGCAAATTTTAAGTTGAAAGAATTGCCAGTTTATTCAATTTTGTTCGATTAATTTAAGTAAAAATTTGCTCGTTTAAAAAGAGATAGAAAAAAAGTTTGTTTCCAATAAAGGCGAAAAAAAATCGCGTAATTTTATAAAAACTATGTATAAAAATCGCTTAATAATAAAATTTCAAGCTAAGAAAAGATAAACAACCAATGCATCTAAAGAAATGATCACGATTTTATATATAAAAAATATATTACGTAGTTCATCAATTAATAATCACTTAAAAAACCATCGATAATTTGAAAAATAAGGAATCCACACATATTTTTGATTTAAATAGTATACCACGCACCCAATAGAACATCTTCATGGAAAATGTCCCAATTGATAATTTAATCAAATCGTTGATTACATCAATGTTCGTTTATAAGGGATAATTAATAAATATGCATAAGAATATTTGATCTAAACAATTATATCGAGCTGAATTACTCTATACTGCAAAACTTGTCTTTATCGTCGTTGGTGATAGAAGATTTTCGTTACTTTCTTCACATAGATAATGTACTTGTAACGATAGCGGAAGATTTCTATCGCTGTTACGGATTTCTGCAGAAAAATGCATGATCTTTTATCACTATAAAATTTTTATACTAAGAGTACATAAAAACATGATTAATCACTGATTATATCATTCTATCGAACTTTCTATGCATATTGGATAATTCAATTATTAATTGTTAAAAATGATTATTAACAATATTATGTTAACAATTAATAATTAGAAGTTCCCATCGCTAGATATAGCAAATCAAAAATGGCAAAGTGCAATTAAATTTTTTTTTTATTATCATTAAATATTCACGAACATATACCTTAAAACTTCAAATTCATTTACTCGCTCATACTTACCACAGTACATGTCATATCAATATTCTCACAATCTTTTATTTCCTCAAATGAACAAAATAATTGGTAAAAATGTACAGGACACTCATAAGAAGAATGATTTACGATAATGCTTTCTTATAAATGGTAAACAATGTATAGTCACAAACCAATTGATTGTTGAGTGATGATCATCACTCTACCGATCAGGGTTGCATTTATGATTATTCGTAATCAACATATATATACAACCGATGTCCGTAAGCGAAAATATTTTGAGCGCAATACAGCTAGCTCAGCTCTTTCACGTAGGAATGTGCTTGAGCTAGATTGAGCTCATTTTATACAATCGGTTGAACTTTGTGAAACCAAAATTACTAAAAAAAGTGAAAATCAAACGTTAATACAACCAAACCAACCCAAAAAAAAGCAATTTTAGCGAGCACCAAACCATGGCAATTGTTTCTAAGCGCTAAATAGAACAATGAAATTAAATACTTAAATTTATTGAAGTCAGTGATTGAATTTTAATGTGTAACTTGATTATAGATTACAAACAGTTTGCAGGGAAATTATTTCATTGTAGGATGATTCCACAATCGTGGAATATTCCACAATCGTGAAATGATCATTAACAATTTTAGAAATTCTACACTTATACAAGTGTGAATTGTCGTATTGATGATCATTGATAATTTTAGTAATTCCAATTCCGAAGCCACTTTTATAAATTGGTTAAACAATTGTGGAAATAATTCTCCTGCATCACTTGTTACACATATGGGCGGATTTTCACAATTTGAATATGTCACCTTAATTTGATGTGATATTCGTGATATCTAAAAATAGATTAACCAATAAAATTATAAAAAAAAGTCACGAAGATCTGCATGACCAATCAAATCAATTAGAAAACTTAATACACAAGTAATATGTATTACTGTATTAAGTTATGAAAACTTTTTGCAAGCGGCAAATTACTACTACTACATTCTTTGATTTATATTATCTTGCACATATTTATTTATTATTGAATCCAACATATTATATCTGTCTACCCAACGAATTCTATTCGGTACAAGATATTAATAAAAAAATTAAGTACTGGGTGTTTTGTATTGCAGCGTTGTTACTTGTAAAGTAAGTTTGTTATTCTGGGATTTTAAAAAACTATTTCGGATCCTTGAATCTTCGGATCCTTGAATCTAAGTCTTGTCGAATGTAAATACAAAATTTTAGGTCACGATATTAACAAAGAAAGCAAAAACTTCGTAAAAGTAAATAACATTTTAACTATTACAGTATTAAACTCATAAACGAACCTTTAACCTTGTTACTAGTAAAAGTTTTTTCCATTGTGGATCTTTTGTGGGATTTTTTGCTGGATCTTTGAATCTAAGGTCTTGTAGAGCGTAAATACAAATTTTCAAACCAGCACAATAAAGAAAAAAAAAGCAGAGGCTTCGTAAAGGTAACTATTACAGTATTAAACCCATAAACATTGTTACTAGTAAAGTTTTGTCCATTGTGGGATTTTTGCGGGATCTTCCGCGGGGTCTTTGAATCTAAGATCTTGATGAGCGTAAATACAAATTTTCAAACCGTCAAAGGGGGGCTCCGTAAAAGTAAATACTGTAATACAGTATAGTGACTATTGTTACTAAATAAATCAACCAATCAATGCAAGCCAAATTCGAGATAATCACAAATTTGACCAATCTGGTTGGTTACAAATTTTGAAGATCTATTCGAATATATCACCAAATTTTAAAATCCGCCCATATGAAATTACGTCAAGCAGATAATCATGTTGCACATTAAAATTAATATTTTTTTAAATTATCGATTTCAATAAAATTATTTACTTATTGACAATGATTTAAGTTTAATGAATGTGTATCGTCTTTATAGGGTGCAGTGCAACATCATCGCACAAGCACAACCATCAAGTTATATAATTTTGCCTTTTTTAAATACCGTCGAATTATTACGTGCATATATGTTGTCGTAGCACAGTATAAGGTACCTTTTGGAACGTATTTAATCTAGAACATTTATTGTTAAAAAAAAAAAAAATCAATTATTTCTTCGAAAAATAATCAGTATTATAATTTTTATTTATACGATAATAATGTTGAATGAAGATTTATTAAGTGGTGCGAATAATGGTAATGTCTTGTTTCCACTTTATAAAGTATCTAATGAAATAGAATATTCTGAAGGAATGAATGAAGTTGGTTATTGCTATCGGAATAGAATTGGTGTTTCAACAGATGAACGTAAGACATTCGATTATTATCAAAAATCTGCAGAAATGAAAAACGTTAATGGAATATTTGAGCTTGGCAACTGTTATAAAGATGGAATTGGTGTTGAAAAAGATGAACATATGGCATTCATTTATTATCAAAAATCTGCAGAAATGGGGAACATTAATGGAAGACTTGCACTTGGCGACTGTTATAAAGATGGAATTGGAGTTGAAAAGGACGAATATAGAGCATTTAATTATTATCAAGAATTGGCTAATATGTGTAATGCTTATGGTGTATATAAAGTTGGCTATTGTTATCAAAATGGGATTGGAGTTGAAAAAAATGAACATGAAGCATTCATTAATTATCTAAAATCTGCAGATATGGGTAGTGCCCAAGGAATATTTCAAGTTGGATATTTTTATCAAAATGGAATTGTAGCTGAAGAGGATAATAGTAAAGCATTAATGTATTATCAAAAATCAGCAGATATGGGAAATGCTGATGGAATTTTTCAACTTGGTTAATTTTTATGAAAATGGAATCGAGGTTGAAGAAGATAAACATAAGGCATTTATGTATTATAAAAATCCGCTAAAATGGGGAATGTTAGTGGAATATATAATGTTGGATATTGTTATCGTTTTGGAATTGGACTTGAAAAGAACGAATTTGAGGCTTTCATTTATTATCAAAAATCAGCAGAGATGGGCATTCAATAGGAGCAAATTACGTCGGATATTGTTATCATAATGGAATTGGAGTTGGAAAGGATGAAAATAAAGCATTCATTTATTTTCAAAAATCTGCAGAGATAGGTCACGCAATTGGAGCATATAATGTTGGAGATTGTTACTATGATGGAATTGGGGTTGAAAAGGATGAGCATAAGGCATTCATTTATTATCAAAAATCTGCAGAGATGGGTAACGCTATTGGAACATATAATGTTGGATGCTGTTATGATGAAGGAATTGGAGTTGAAAAGGATGAATATAAAGCATTCATTTATTATCAAAAATCGCAGAGTTGGGATATGTTGATGGAACATATAATGTTGGATGTTGTTATGATAGAGGAATTGGAGTTGAAAAGGATGAAAATAAGGCATTCATTTATTTTCAAAAATCTGCAGAGTTGGGAGATGTTGATGGGGCATATAATGTTGGATGTCGTTATGATGAAGGAATTGGAATTGAAAGAGATGAACATAAGGCATTCATTTATTATCAAAAATCTGCAGAGATGGGTCACTCTAGTGGAACATATAATGTTGGATATTGTTATGATGAAGGAATCGGAGTGGAAAAGGATGAACATAAAGCATTCATTTATTATCAAAAGTCTGTAGAGATGAGCAATGCCAATGGAACAAATAGTGTTGGATATTGTTATCAAAATGGAATTGGAGTCAAAAAGGATGAACATAAGGCATTCATTTATTATCAAAAATCTGCAGAAATGGGTAGTGCTAATGGAACAAATAATGTTGGATATTGTTATCAAAATGGAATTGGAATTGAAAAGGATGAATATAAGGCATTTATTCATTATCAAAAATCTGCAGAGATGGGTCATGCTATTGGAACATATAATGTTGGATGGTATTATCATTTTGGAATTGGAGTTGAAAAGAACGAATTTGAGGCTTTCATTTATTATCAAAAATCAGCAGATATGGGGCATTCAACAGGAGCAAATGACGTTGGATATTGTTATCAAAATGGAATTGGAGTTGAAAAGGATGAACATAAGGCATTCATTTATTATCAAAAATCTGCAGAGTTGGGAAATGATGATGGAACATATTATGTTGGATATTGTTATCATAAAGGAATTGGAGTTGAAAGGAATGAACATAAGGCATTCATTTATTTTCAAAAATCTGCAGAGATGGATGACGCTGATGGAACATATAATATTGGTTATTGTTATCTTAATGGAATTGGAGTTAAAAAGGATGAAAAAAAGGCATTCATTTATTTTCAAATATCTGCAGAGATGGGTCACGCTGGTGGAACTAATAATGTTGGATATTGTTATGATAAAGGAATTGGAGTTGTAAAAGATGAACATAAGGCATTCATTTATTATCAAAAATCAGCAGAGATGGGGAATTCAACAGGAGCAAATGAAGTCAGATCTTGTTATCGTCATGGAATTGGAGTTGAAAAGGATGAAAATAAGGCATTCATTTATTATCAAAAATCTGCAGAGATGGGTCACGCTATACATGGGTGCCTAAATTCGGGATGATTTACGGCATTACGGCATGCCGATATTTTTTGTATTTTCGTCATACCTTTTCAAAGTGCCTAAATGCCGGAAATAATTTTGGCAGCCGAAAATAATTTCGACTGCCTAAATTATTTCGGCTGCCTAAATTATTTACGGCTGCCGAAAAAAATTTCAGCAGCCGAAATTATTTTCGGTTGCCTAAAATAATTCAATAGCCGAAATTATTTCTGGTAGCCATGTGGCTTATTAAAGTTCGGTCCCAAGTTAGACTTGGGACTTCGACCCACATCAGCTTGTATAGCATTAAAATTGTGAATACATGAGTATCATTTTTCAAGCCAAATCTAAATATTTAGATGCATGTACAGGTGTGAGTCAAAGTCCTAAGTCTGACTTGGAACTAAGACCCGACTTTTAGAGTTGAGTCGGGATCAGACTGGATTTTTCACATTCCAAGTTGATCATGATAATTAGGTACGTACAGTACTAATTGAGAATAAAACAAGTTGGTGATCCGATTATCGAACAGGATCGCACACTTGTGATTCAATATACACAATTTTTTTTTTTTTGGAATCACTCCAGCATACAATGCCGGACACTGAACTTTATTAGGCCTTTTCGGCGTGACATACAGCATACATCAGTGCATTTGACGTATGATTAATTTAGCTATTTTGTAAGGTCAGCCGGTGGTTTCCCACCCGCATGCGCAGGCCGGCTGTCGACCCGAGATTTGTATTCAAGCTATTGCTGCTTGAGATTTGGTACCTGCATGACGCAGGCCGGCTGTAGACATGTATGTTGCAAAATGGCAGGATTCAGTGGGGCAGGGAGGGCCGGGTGCGAATTCGCTTCCTTACTTGGCTGCTGATGTTAATCTTGCAGTTCGTGTACTTTTATACCTAATTAATATTCGTCACGTTAGTATTTCACATGAAGTATACAATTTAGGCAATTGATTGCTTTACTTATCTTTCCTTGCGCCTCTCTTAAATTGGATGGTGATTGAACCGGTTTTTCCCCGCTAGAAACTTGGTTCCCCCCGTGATAGTCGCCGCCTGGGGCCTCCCTGTTTAGCTTCCTTTTCGATCTGTTGACTTTGCCGTCAACCTGAACACAGTAAATGCATGTGAATGTAAGGGACCTTTTTTAAAATAAATAAAGATCATCATTCTAAATTGCGTTTTATACAAAGGAATGCTTATTGTAACGTAAATACTGAGCCAGATAGATGGTACTATTTTGATCAGTATTATAAGGCTTAAAACTTAACTGTTCATGAACGTGCAGATTATTATAAGTACACTATAAATCCACAATGGCACAGTTTTTAGCCGATAAACACTCTTTTGAATGTTTTTTATGCATTGATAAGGGTCTTTTTTTTTAAGGTCAAATGATATAATCTATGAACATTGAATCAGCATTAAAAAGCTATTGTTACTGAATGAATTATTATTAACTTGCATTGTAAAACTTTACTGGCATGTTTTAGTAAGCACTAATTATATACATTACATATGATACAGGTTATTTGAGTATGCATTGTCGCTTTTTTTAAACTAATAAAACAATCAAAATTTTATGAATCCTGTGAATTCTGCATGCTACTATTTAAAAACAATAATAATATACAGGATTCATAGGATTCGTGAAATTTGATTGTCATTAATTTGAAAAGGGCGATATTTTTTTGAAACCTGTTTTTAATAATTTTTTCTTTTATATACACAGTTCTTTTTTGCCATCGTTATGCAATTTTTTTTAAATTTAACAAGTTGTTTAATAAACTACGCCCCTAATTACCTGTAACTTTATACAATTACATGTATAAGCCTGTAATAATGGAAGATAATGTTTCCGACTCAACTTCAGAAATTCACAATGATTCAGAACAAGATACTCATACCAATACTACTGACACTATTAAAACCCAAAAAAAAAGGGGCCGTCCAAAAAATATTCTTTGGAACAATCATTTTAAAGAAATTAATCCACTTGGTGATGGTCATAAGGGTTGGGAGTGTTTATATTGTAAAGAAAAAAATTCACGTGCAACTGATTTAAATATGAATACAAATTTGGCTCTAAATTGTAAAAAAGTTCCACTTAATATTAAACAAGAAATTTTACGAAAATTTCCTGTACCAAACCAAAAAAGAAAAACTCAAACAGAAATAGATATTATTACTGGTACTCAATCACGAATTGATAATAAATTTCAAATTATAACTAAACCAGATATTGGACAAGAAGAATTGTGCCACAAAGCATTGATCCAATTTTTTGTATGCTGTGGAATTCCTTTTTGGATTCTTGAACATCCATTTTTTTTAGATTTTTGTAAAAATTTATGTGCCTCATACAAACCTCCTGATCAAAAATCTTTAAGTAATGATTGGCTTAGTTTTGAAACTGCACGAATCACAGTAGCTATAGAAAAAGAACTTCAAAATGAAAAAAACCTTACACTAGGTATGTAATAAATAATATATTTTAAATATATTTTAATAAATTAATACTGTTTTTAGCTCTAGATGGCTGGACAAGCAATCGTGGTTTTTCTTATTTTGCATTTATAATTATAACTGCTGATAAGAAACAATATGTACATTCAATTAAAGATTTTTCTGCTGAATCTCACACTGCAACTTTTACTGCCAGTGAAATTGAAAAGGTTTTAATAGATATTGGTGTTGATAAATTTGGAGCTATAGTTTCTGATGCTGCTTCTGCTATGACACTTGCCAAACAATATATTTCAAAGAAATATCCAGCTATTTTATCAGTGCGATGTATTGCACATCATATTCAACTAATTTGCAATGATATTATTTGTAAAACTTTATTTGGAAAAACCGTATTACAACAATATCAATCTTTTGTAACTTACTTTCATGTATCACACCGATCTGGAGCAATTTTACGTAATGAAATAGCTCGTTTTATGATAAATAAAGGTGGATTAAAAAGTTCTGTTTGTTCACGTTGGTCATCTGCATACGATTGTATACAATCAGTTCTTAATATAGAAGTTTGTATTAAACAGGTAATTAATTATTTAATATTATATTATATATTATAATTTATAAATTTATTATTAAATTATAATTAATTAGATTTTAGAAGATGATAATCTTGCATTAACACCTGAATTAAGAAGTCTTGCTCGAAATCAACAATTTTGGACAAATGCAGAAACTTTGGCCAAAATATTATTACCTGCTAAAAATGCTGTTAAAATAGTTGAATCCAAATCTACAACTACTGCTGATGTTTTTTTATTTCTTATTCAAATGGCAACTGCAATTAATACATTTAAAGCAGATGGTTTATTGCAACATATAGAATTTCATAAACAATGTGTTCAATTTTATAACAAACAATGGAAAGAATTTGATATAAAAACTTATCTTTTAGCATATTTTCTTCATCCAAAATATCGAGGAAAGGGTATGAAAACTTCAATATTTCATGAAATTTTATGTACTGCTCTTGAAATATGGAAAAAAATTGGTAACAAAAGCATAATAAGTGCAAATATATTAATAGCACAAATTAAAAAATATGATATATATGAACCACCATATAATTTTACTTTTGTAGAAGAAATTGAATCACCAAAAACTTGGTGGGTTGGATGCAAACTGGAAAATCATCACTTGCAAAACCTTGCTTTACATTTATTAGCAATTACACCTCATAGTGCAAGTTGTGAACATATATTCTCAGTTTTAAGTTGGATTACTCAAAAAAGAAGAAGCAGGTAATTAAATTAATTAATATTTATATTTTTTAAATATATTATTCACTATCACTATATTATTTTTTATAGGTTAACTGTAGAAAAAGTATCAAATATCGCCAAATTACATACATATTATATGACTAATGCTCAAAATGAATTAAATTATTTTATAAATGATATTTCTGAGGCAGAATTTGAACAAATCATGGAAAATTATTCAAATTCAATTGAATATGATGATGACATGTTCAATAATAATATTGAAGAATTTGATGCTGATTATGTTTCTGATGATGACAATTTAGATGAAATTATACAGGTTGACTGTGAAAGTTTGGAAGTTAAATAAATAATTGATCTAAATGTTTTTGTAGAAGAACAGGTAGATGAACCAAATAATAATAATATCATAGAACCTGAGGATGAGACAGATTATGATATTAATGAAGTTGTTAGTGCAGCTATGAACAATACAGAATAAGAATTTTTTTTATTTAACATTATTTTCATCACTGTACAAAAAATTTTTACTTAATTATTTTATCACTATATAAAAATTTTTATGTATATTATATACATTTATAAATAAAACTATTTTTATGCTTATTACACTCCAGTAAATTTTTAATATTTGATTTTTTTCAAAGATACGGCTTGCTCTTATACCTGAAGTTTAGAGGAGTTGAAGCAGCAAAGATATTATACTTATTAGCCAAATGCATCCAAATTCAGTAACATATTATGACACGTGTGTGCAGTGCTTTTCGAAGCGAAATATTAAAAAGATGTGTGGGAATTTTGAATTAAATAATTTATATTAGTTAGCGTAAGACTAGTGATGCCTGACGAAATGACGAAACCTGACGAAACCATAAGTTTCGTCAATGACGAAACTTGGCGAAACTTATGGTTTCGTCATTTCGTCAACGGCAAAATAGTTTCGTCAGGCATCTATACGTAAGACTAATTAATTGTTTTAGCGATATGCATGCAGCCTTTCATAAATTCTGGAACAACTGATAAAAATTATTTCAGCCGAATTCGATAAGTTTTTGAATTCGGTGATATCGGAATTGGATTCCGGCATTACAGTAATTCGATAATACTGAATTCAAAAACTTATTGGATTCGGATGAAATAATTTTATCAGTTGTCCCAGAATTTATGAAGACAGCTGTAATATATTCAGGATGATACGGGTTAGTACCTTGGCAAAATTTAGGAGTACAAAAAATTAGTTATTATCTTTGTAGCAAGCTAGATACATGCTTATTCAGAGTTAAAAAAGTAAGATAAGTGAAGGAATAAGGTCAGGATTGTCACGATAAATAAAAGTAATAATGTAATAACCAAAAATAATATTTTCGGCATCCGAAATTATTTTCGGCATCCGAAATTATTTTAGGCATCCGGAAATATTTTCGGCATCCGGAAATTATTTCGGCATCCGAAATTATTTTAGGCACCCGTAATTATTTACGATTTAGGCTTCCTAAAATATTTTCGGCAATTTTTATTTTCGGCAAGCCAAAAATAATTTAGGCACCCATCTATAGGTCACGCTATTGGAACATATAATGTTGGGTGTTGTTACTATGATGGAATTGGAGTTGAAAAGGATGAGTATAAGTCGTTCATTTATTTTCAAAAATCTGCAGAGATGGGTCACGCTATTGGAACATATAATGTTGGATATTGTTATCATAATGGAATCGGAGTTGAAAGGGATGAACATAAGGCATTCATTTATTATCAAAAATCTGCAGAGTTGGGAAATGATGATGGAACATATTATGTTGGATATTGTTATCATAAAGGAATTGGAGTTGAAAGGGATGAACATAAGGCATTCATTTATTTTCAAAAATCTGCAGAGATGGATGACGCTGATGGAACATATAATGTTGGTTATTGTTATTTTAATGTAATTGGAGTTAAAAAGGATGAAAATAAGGCATTCATTTATTTTCAAATATCTGCAGAGATGGGTCACGCTGGTGGAACTAATAATGTTGGATATTGTTATGATAAAGGAATTGGAGTTGAAAAAGATGAACATAAGGCATTCATTTATTATCAAAAATCTGCAGAGATGGGGAATTCAACAGGAGCAAATGAAGTCGGATCTTGTTATCGTCATGGAATTGGAGTTGAAAAGGATGAAAATAAGGCATTCATTTATTATCAAAAATCTGCAGAGATGGGTCACGCTATTGGAACATATAATGTTGGATATTGTTATCGTCATGGAATTGGAGTTGAAAAGGATGAACATAAAGCATTCATTTATTATCAAAAGTCTGTAGAGATGGGCAATGCCAATGGAACAAATAGTGTTGGATATTGTTATCAAAATGGAATTGGAGTCAAAAAGGATGAACATAAGGCATTCATTTATTATCAAAAATCTGCAGAGATGGGTAGTGCTAATGGAACAAATAATGTTGGATATTGTTATCAAAATGGAATTGGAATTGAAAAGGATGAATATAAGGCATTCATTCATTATCAAAAATCAGCAGAGATGGGTCATGCTATTGGAACATATAATGTTGGATGTTATTATCATTTTGGAATTGGAGTTGAAAAGAACGAATTTGAGGCTTTCATTTATTATCAAAATCAGCAGAGATGGGGCATTCAGCAGGAGCAAATGACGTCGGATATTGTTATCATAATAGAATTGGAGTTGAAAAAGATGAAAATAAAGCATTCATTTATTATCAAAAATCCGCTAAAATGGGGAATGTTAGTGGAATATATAATGTTGGATATTGTTATTGTTTTGGAATTGGACTTGAAAAGAATGAATTTGAGGCATCCATTTATTATCAAAAATCTGCAGAGATGGGTAATGCTAATGGAACAAATAGTGTTGGATATTGTTATCAAAATGGAATTGGAGTTGAAAAGGATGAACATAAGGCACTTATTTATTATCAAAAATCTG
Organism: Gigaspora rosea; assembly: GCA_003550325.1. Lineage (NCBI taxonomy): Eukaryota > Fungi > Glomeromycota > Glomeromycetes > Diversisporales > Gigasporaceae > Gigaspora > Gigaspora rosea. The sequence continues at coordinate 127,219 of QKWP01000672.1, forward strand.
CAGAGATGGGGCACAATAGTGGAACATATAATGTTGGACATTGTTATCGTCATGGAATTAGAGTTGAAAAAGATGAAAATAAGGCATTCATTTATTTTAAAAAATCTGCAGAGATGCGTTATGCTAGAGGAGCATATAATGTTGGATGTTGTTATGATAAAGGAATTGGAGTTGAAAAGGATGAACATAAGGCATTCATTTATTATAAAAAATCTGCAGAGTTAGGTCACGCTGATATTGTTATCAAAATGGAATTGGAGTTGAAAAGAATGAGCATAAGACATTCATTTATTATCAAAAATCTGCAGAGATGGGGCATTCAACAGGGGCAAATGACATCGGATCTTGTTATCGTTATGGAATTGGAGTTGAAAAGGATGAAAATAAGGCATTCATTTATTATAAAAAATCTGCAGAGATGGGTTACGCTATTGGAACATATAATGTTGGATGTTGTTACTATGATGGAATTGGAGTTGAAAAGGATGAGTATAAGGCGTTCATTTATTTTCAAAAATCTGCAGAGATGGGATATTGTTATCATAAAGGAATTGGAGTTGAAAGGGATAAACATAAGGCATTCATTTATTATCAAAAATCTGCAGAGTTGGGAGATGATGATGGAACAAATGAGGTTGGATATTGTTATCATAAAAGAATTGGAGTTGAAAGAGATGAACATAAGGCATTCATTTATTTTCAAAAATGTGCAGAGATGGGTCACGCTAGAGGAACATATAATGTTGGGTGTTGTTATGATGAAGGAATTGGAGTTGAGAGAGATGAACATAAGGCATTCATTTATTATCAAAAATCTGCAGAGATGGGTAATGCTAATGGAACAAATAATGTTGGATGTTGTTATCAAAATGGAATTGGAGTTGAAAAAGATAAACATAAGGCATTCATTTATTATCAAAAATCTGCAGAGATGGGTGACGCTGATGGAACATATAATGTTAGTTATTGTTATCTTAATGGAATTGGAGTTGAAAAGGATGAAAATAAGGCATTCATTTATTTTCAAAAATCTGCAGAGATGCGTCACGCTAAAGGAGCATATAATGTTGGATGTTGTTATGATGAAGAAATTGGAGTTGAAAAGGATGAAGTTAAGGCATTCATTTATTATAAAAACTCTGCAGAGTTAGGTCACGCTAGTGGAGCATATAATGTTGGATATTCTTATCAAAATGGAATTGGAGTTGTAAATAATAAACGTAAAGCGTTTGAATATTTTCAAAAAGCTGCCAACATGGGTAATACTAGTGCGATACGCGCCGTTGGTGATTGTTATCGAAACGGAATTGGAGTCACAAAGGACATACTCAAGGCACTCGAATACTATCAAAAAATTGATAAAGATTACTTAATTTATTCAAGTTCTTCTGAAAGTGGAGCAATCTGTTCTGAGGTCGGTTCCAGGGACGGCTCCAGTGCAGGTTCCAGGGACGGCTCCATTGCAGGTTCCAGGGCAGGTTCAGAGAGCGGGAATGAATTAACTTTGCATAGATGGAATTTTAATACTATTGCTAATAAAGATCGTATAAAATTCGAACAGTTTAAGAGAACTGCAGGCATGGAAGATGCTGCAAGTACTTATAATGTTGGCAGTTGTTATGAAAATGGGATCGGTGTAGAGAAGGACGAACTCGAAGCGTTTAAATATTATCAAAAAGCTGCCGATTTGGGACATTCTAATAGTGCATATAAAGTTGGAGTTTTTTATGAAAATGGAATTGGAGTAGAAAAGAATGAGCGCAAGGCATATATAAATTTCTCGAAATCTGCCTATATGGGCAGTGCTGCTGGAGCATTTAACGTTGGAGTTTTTTATGAAAATGGAATTGGAGTAGCAAAAGATGAGCGCAAGGCTTTTATGTATTTTTTGAATTCTGCCGGTATGGGCAGCGCTGATGGAGCATTTAGCGTTGGTGTTTGTTATCGAAATGGGATTGGAGTTACGAAGGATGAATGCAAAGCATTTGAATATTATCTGAAGGCAGCTGATATGGGTCATATTAAAGGAATATATAATGTTGGTTATCTTTATCATCGTGGAATAGGGGTTGAAAAAAACAAGAGCAAAACGTTTATTTATTATAAGAAAGCCGCTGAATTAAATTACGAAAATGGAATACATAATGTTGGTTATTGTTATCAACATGGAATTGGTGTCGAAAAGGATGAATGCAAAGCGTTTGAACATTACTATAAGGCCGCTGATATGGATTTGGTTGTCGGAATGTCACAAGTTGCACGATGCTATCGAAATGGAATTGGAGTAGAGAGAGATTTACAACAAGCAAATTATTGGTATAAGAGGTAAAACAAAAAAGATTTTTAATTCATCCAATATTGTAAGAATGTACTCATATAACTGTTTCATATAATTAGAGCGAATAATACGATGATAGGTAATCCATATTGTCATATTACTTTTAATGAATAATGATTGATATACTATTTTTTTATTAACAGAAAATTATGAAGTTGTGTCTAAAAAGTTTGACATTGATGACGATTTGCGAAAGATGTTGATCGAAAACAAATATCAATTAGCATGGATTCCTTACGCTGAATTTGTAGACATCAAAGAGTAGGAAAAGGTGGATTCTCAACCGTATGTCGCGCGCGTTGGCTTGATAAATGTCAAGATATAGATACACTAGTTGCTCTTAAGATCATTAGTACAAATAATATTAAAGAATTTATTGAAGAATTGAAGGCATATTGTGAAATTGGAAATGTAAATTTGTCATTTATAAAATGTTATGGAATATCGAGAAATTATGAAGGAAAGTATATTATTGTTTTAGAATATGCCAAGAAGAAATCCTTACGTAAAAATTTATATGATGTATCACAAATGAATTGGGAAAAAAAGCTAAATTTGTTACATTGCATAACTTCGGATCTTCAAATAATCCATTTTCAAGGATACATTCACCGAGATTTGCATAGCGGCAATATTTTGCAGGATAATTTACATAGTGCGTATATTTCAGATTTGGGGCTTTCAATTTCTAATTCAGAAAAAACAAAAGAAGGGATATTTGGAATTCTACCTTACATTGCGCCAGAGGTTTTAAATGGAAGTCAATATACTACAGCATCGGATATTTATTCATAATGTGGGAAATCTTATATGGAAGTCCTGTATTATATGACTGTGTGTTAAAAATGCGAGAACTTCAAATAGAAATATGCTGTAATGATTTGCGACCACCTATAAGTAAAGAAACGCCACGATGTTACGTGAATTTAGTAAAGGAATGCTGGGATAAGGATCCAGAGAAAAGGCCATCAACGGAAAAACTTTGTGAAATTTTCAAGGAATGGCAAAACAATGAGAATATTATATTGGAATTGAACGGATCTAAAACATTACTTGAAGATATCGAAAAATCATATGTGAGTATGTTTAGCGGAGGAAGCAAGTTTATTTCTTATACTCATTCTATTTTTAAAGATAATGAACTGCAAAATTTAACGCTTTGATTAGCAAGGGTAATTCATAACTAATGATGCAGATTTCTGATTTTGAATTAAATTAGTGACATATTTATTTTGAGATCAATGATAATTTTTTTCAGGCTCCTTTATTCAATATGATGGTTTTAATTTTAAACAAATCACAAGAGTTAATAAAGTGATAGTCGGGTATATAGAAAGTCTTATTTATATAATAATTAATTTTTCAAACAAGTCTGAACATTTGCAAAGATTTCGTATAGATGTCAAAAAAAAATTCCCATGGGCTAATTATGCTCCCATTAATTTGTTTTCAATGACATCTGAAGGATAATCACTTGCTTTTAAATTTTCTTCATTTGTCATATAAATGTTATGTTTCGTCATGAGTTTCGTCATTCATCACGAGTTTCGTCATTCGTCCATCGTAAAATTGAAGTTGTCTGACTGGTTTCGTCATTCGTCTAGACGAAAATATTTCGTCATTCGTTCAGACACTATTAGGTTGAACATTATCAAAAGATTTGTGATAGTTATAAAGATTGGGATAATATTACAGTCTTCCTCCTCTATAATCACGGAAGACTGTAATTATTCTCAGGTACGAATATTTTGGAAAGATATTATTAAGGAACAAGTTAAGCATAAACTTGAAATAATGGCTGGTGAAAAGTCATTGTACCGACGACGTCAAAACAAGAATGATCTAATTGCTTCTATTGAATATTTGGCTCTTATTCCATCTTACATCGAACACCTTAAATGTCATTCGCAAGTTCTTACACGATTTAGAGTAAGGGACACAGATAAAAGTTGGGCAGTTGAAATATTGGAAGATTTAAAAAATGATGACATGAAATTGGATATGTTGTGATATTTTTCAAAATCTTGATAGAAATTTTAATTAACTCAATGAAAAGTCTTGGTCTTTGGTTAAAGAATTTAATTCCGCTGATGAATTTATTAAGCATTTGCTTGAAAATTTAATTGAGAGAGATCTAACAAATCTTATCAATGCTAAATATTTATTCACAGTGTCATGTATTAATTAAGACTACAATTTGAAATCCTGAAAACTTAATTATTGAAAATTCTTAATACAATAATAATTAAAATTATCATAATAATTGTACAAATTTTTAGAATTAATATTCACTATTAACATAGTGCTATTAAAATGATTATTAGATTATTGAATTATTATGATAACGATAATGTCTTTCAGGATTACGCATTCTAGCTTTTACGTAATAGTCAGGTACAAAGGAACTGAACATTACTTATTATATGTTCATTTATCTATAATATAATCAACTGTCGATGATCAATCGGATACAAAGCTATTACAGGAGAACACTGTAGCCGCCTTAATCGAAGTCAACAAATCATTGAATCCGCCAAATAAAAATGCCACACGATTATCAACCACTTCATCTTTAAAATGCTTGTCTGAAGTATCGTAAAAAAAAATCCTTCGCTCGCTGAAAATATAAGTTCCTGCGGTTCTCATTACCTGGCTTTACAAAATATGTATTACTAAAGAATGTGACAGATTAGAATGAAATCAGTTTAAAATGAAACATGTGTAGTATAAAAAATTTAACAAGCCACCGAAAAATAAAATTTTGGGGCATTTTATAGGGTTAAGGGTTAAGGTAAGAGGTTAATTTTAGAGTAGAGTTTATATTAAACAAGTAAAACAAGTATAAGTGGTTTTTAGAAGGTTAAATAGAAATCCATAATTCATTAATCCGATTTCATTATGACCTGCGACAAGGAATGAATTAAAATGCTGCAACAATCGGTCTCTATATATTTAAACATAACAAACTATTGAACTCATGTGAACTTACATTAACATCAATATAACAACGCACCTCGTGTTATAGCATCTTATATAGCGGAATTACATCGATCTGCGGTTGTGCTCTCTTGATTGGAAAATCTAGAGCTTCTATTGATTATTCAGTTGATGATGATAGTGCTGAAGATATTAACATGCTAATGAATCAATTTTTTATGCAAGTTGATTTAGCACATCAAATTACCACAAGATTAATTAAATATGGTCATTTTCTTTATCAAAAGATGCGCATAGAAGCTCACGGACCCTCGACTTGCAAAACTTGTTGGATGAATTAACTAATACACGTATAGAAAGATGGGAAAAAACAGTTGTTCAGGAAAAAATAACACTATTATTTAACCTTCTTTTCCGCAAGTCATATTCTGGCCTTTTATGATTTTTTTAGAAGCATTGATTATTCGTATGATGATTTATATGATAATTTCCATGCATCAAATCAAAAAATTGTCAGAATCTTGTTCGGTTCGCTAATGACAAAGCTAACTACCCAACTGGACTGGATAATGACCGATTTTTCAAAACGAAGCTGATTTTTTACTAACACTTTGCAAAATTGGTGAAGTATTTCATAACATTATTACCGATATTCCACAACGAATTCGATCCATTCCTGATGATGTTGAACCAGATATTGCTGATACAGTTTTTAAAGGAAAAATTTTCGTTGCAGAATGTCACTTTTTTACCAATCATCGATCTTTTCCTGAACCGTGGCAAATTCTAATTTGTCGACGACAACTACTTCAGAAAAAAATTTTTCTTTTCATAAAACGTTCATTTATTGCCACGAAAAATGGCTACAGAGACTATTTATTTTGTATTGCCAATGTCGAATATATAGATTTCAAATTAAATATAATCTTGTTAAATGATCTGCATGTTTCAAAAAGAGAAAATTATCTTTTAGTTTTGGTTTGTACTTGAGAAAAGGCTATGAATCTTCATATCTTAGATCAATTTGCTGAAAATATTCACCCTACTAATGGTCTTGATTCAGAGTCTAGAAAAATTTTATACTCTGAAATTTGTGATCATGCTACGTGCGTGACAAAACAGAATGGATTAAAGGTTCAAGTATTAAGTCAAGAAAAGCTCCACGTACTTTATTAATCAGTGATAATATTAATTTTGGGACACTAGTTCAGCAATTGACTAATTGTAAATTGAATACCTTTGAAAGCTTACACCTTGATATTACTCTTATAACTTATCCGCATGAAATTAATTTCTTTTTGTTCGAATTATTGACACTTGGTATATTTTCTAATGAATTGGATGTAGTACATTTCCCTCAAACTTTAATATTTATTGAAATCACGTCAACAATTGAGCAATATTTATTTGAATCACTTTCTTTAATTAAATACATACGCAGACAACATATGAATGAAATTTGAAAATTTTAAAGTATCTCGCCATTTGAATAGTCCAATTCAAATTGTTTCACATTATATGGATGTGCATTCTCGTGGCGCATTTGAACTCAATATTCGTTTTATTAGGAATGAGGCAATAAAAACAACATTACCAGACGAACGTTGTTGAGAATTATTGAAATATTGTTTTAATATATTTAGTTCGATTGTTTGCTAGTTCTTTTTTCAAGTTAAACAATTACGTGTAATGATTCAAGAAACAAACATTCGTTCATCAATTTTTTGAAATATTGGTCACTTGCTCTAAAGAATTTGCCACACGAGCAATCATGGATAAGGATATCAGGTAAAGTAGCTGTGATTTCCATTTATAACCTTTAGCACTATAATGTAAACATTTGATTCACAAACTTTTTCTGGGCACTCTCTATATAGTTTATTGCATCTTGAACATTTCTCGATTCTATAGCAAAATCTAGCTCTCTTTCTACTAGCACAGTATATTATATTTATGCTGTTCACAAAACCTTTCAAACTTATAGTTTGGCCAAGTATCGTTTATCTCTACTCTATAACAGGTATCTTGTATTTGAGCAGATACCAAATTGAGCCTATCATCAAACCCAAGAACTGTGTTTTCTAACTTTTTGAACCTAACAACATTTTTTTGTTCTAGAGTCTCAGAGTTTTTGTTCTTATAACTATTCCAAAAATGGTACTTCTTTGATTTCTTGAGGCCTTCACTTGTTTCTCCTGTCATTTTGGAGTTCTGTTCTTTATTATTTGAAGTAGTAGCTTTTGGGAAGGGAACTTTTGATTGTTCTTTTGATTCCAATACCCTCTTCTTTAGTGTTTTCGTTTGAGGTTACATTCAAGTATGTCTTCTTCTTTATCCAGGTATTCACTTGCTAATTCATCGTTGTCCTTGTCATAGTTCAAGATTTTTTAGTTTTTCAGATTGTTCATGTTTGATTGAAAAATTGATTAAGAAATTGATCAAGTAATTTATCAGCTATAGCCGGCTATAGCCGGCTAGTAGTCGATAGCTGACCAACCCATCCTTATTCTAGACACTTTGCTTATTGAGATCAATAATTTAGAAAATTTATTATCGATGTGCTGCTGGTTTATACATTATATACATAAAATGTCAAAGTTTTAGATTTCCTGCACCATACATATGTACAGCATTTGAAAGTGATACAAAACTCTAAAATAGTTGTGTTTAGTGCTTAGTGCTTAGAAGCAATCATTCGATATTTGGGTTACACTAAATTACTTTTCTATAAAAGTTTATTGAATTGTCATTTGAATTTGGTAATTGATTTTCTTTTATTTCACCTTTTTTAGGAGACCGTTAAAGCCAGGTACCTTTATATGTTTTTTATTTTTTAATTAAAATTAGGGTAAGTGTTTGTTAGGCGTTAGGATTAGGGTTGTCTTATAGGTAAAATTGCCTTCCTGTCATTTTTTATTAATGCTCTGAGACAGGTTTAGATGCTCGTTTCTTGTATTTTTAGTGGTTTTCACTTTTTTTTTTGTTTTTGTTTCGTCAGGCTGATCTGTGACAATTAAAATTTTACAATTTGATTGGCTGTAAGTCATGTGATAGTGCCTGGATTTAATGGATCTCTTTTTTAGTAATTTTGGATTTTACAAATTTCAACTGCATGTATAATACCAGTATGATCACATGATTATGTAGTATGAAATGTGAGAGGGATGGTTTATGCTTGACAAAGTTGATGTTCACTATGCTGATTTTTGCAAAGTTCTTTTTTGGTAAGGATAATGATTTTCATTTAGTTATTTTTGGAAGACTTGTGATTTTTTTGTTAATATTTCGGTGTTTATTAATACAGTTGACCCTCTCAGAACTGATCCTGTCAAAACCGATAACATGCCAAAATCAGTTAAAAATCAATCTACCAGACACCTGTTCCATAAGTACTAACTGATAACTAGCCATTTTCGATACTAAACCCGTCCACCATGCATACCAATTCTGAGAGGGCCAACTGTATTGCAAAGTGCATGCATATGTGTGCATGTGAGTGCATGTGAACATATTATACGCATTTATAATGATTGACATAAAAGTGTGTTATTAAATATGGTTATTGAATTATGATTTTCTGGTTATAGTTAATGATATTTAGCAGGTAAAATGTATAATTTTTATGGAGTTATATGTGATCATTATAATTACAATTTTTTGATTTTTACCAGTATGATAATATTGAATATATAATATAAAATGTAAGAGGAAGGGTTTTTGTTCAACTTTTCGATGTTCACTATGCTGATTTTTTTTGTATAGGTAATGGTTTTCATTTTTCCAATTGGGTGATTTTGACGGCACAAAATGACAACACATGCATATGAAATGTATATTGAACAAAGATGTAAGAAATATATTCATAATTATGTTAAATACTAATCTTGTTAAAAATGACATTTATATGTTGTAATTGATTAATAGTGTGGGATATTTTTTTTGAAATTATATCTGTTAGTATTGTTAATTAATAATGCGTGATCTGTTTTGAAATGTAATCTTATATCGAGTAAATGATATATAAAACTGTTTAAATCCTTGTATTCCTAATAAAAGAGTTAGAGTGCTTCCAGAAATCAGCTGATTTCTGGGTGGGTGGTGTGTCAGCTGAAATATCAGATGTAATTCCGGCCAAAATTTCTTAATTCCGGCCAAAGCTGTAAAATTATTTTTGACCAAAATTATAGATTTATTAATAATATTTAATAATTAATAACTTTTGATCTACTGGACCAAATTTGATGATTCAACTACCAAAATGATCCTCCCAATGAGAGGATTCTAGCGAGCCCAAAATTGGTAAAATCCAATCACGGGATCCTGTGACCGGAATAGATTTGTGTTACTATAAAGTTTATAATTTATTAAATAATTATAACCCATTTATAGTAACACAAATTTATTTTGATCCTAGGATACTGTGATTGGATTTTAACGATTTGGGCTTGTTATAATCCTTTTATTGAGAGGATCATTTTGGTAGTAAAATCATCGAAATCGGCCCAGCAGATCAGAAGTTATTAACAATTAAATATTAAATTTAATTGTTAATAACTTCTGTTCTACCAGGCCAATTTCGATGATTTTACTACCAAAATGATTCTCTCAATGAGAGGATTCTAACAAGCCCAAAATTGTTAAAATCCAATCACAGGATCCTAAGATCGAAATAAATTTGTGTTACTATAAATGGGTTATAATTATTTAATAAATTATAGAACTTTTATAGTAACACAAATCTATTCTGATCACAGGATCCTGTGATTGGGTTTTAACAATTTTTGGGCTCGCTAGAATCCTCTCATTGAGAGGATCATTTTGGTAGTTAAATCATCAAATTTGGTCCAGTAGATCAAAAGTTATTTACTATTAAATGTTATATTTAACTTTTTAATAATTGTAAAATCTGATTGGCTATTTGGGGTATCAGGTGTGGATGGGTGGGGGTAGGCTCATAGTAAACAAAAATCAGCTGATTTCTGGAAGCTCCCTTATATAATTAATACTTGATCGATTGTTATCAGTTATCGATACTGATAAAATATTTTTGGCAATTTGCCATTTTGTAATTAGACTGTGAGAAAATTTAAAATATGAACAATTATAATAATCTTTTTTTTTAAAAACTGGCGACTTGGTCATCATCAGAATGCTGAATGGCAATAAATTATTAATTCTTAATTAATGGGACCTTTCAAATATCAAGGTCCCTACATTTGTAATGATCTATATACATGTTTACTATTCTAATATTTCTACCAGATTAACCAGTAATGTTCAACGTTTTAAATCAGAATTTTACTAGAGGTATTCTAATTTCAACCAGAATTTCAATGGTAGCGTCTTTTTAGCAACCTGAATCTCACTAGTAGTATCTTTTTGGTAGCCAGAATTTCATTGGAGGTATTTGATTTTGACTAAAATTTTACCAGAAGTTTCTTAATTAAGAGTATCACATGCAGAGAATAGTGGCTAAATCTTCAATCATGATTCTGGTTCAGTTCATCTATTTTATGATCTTGTATAGTTTTTCTTGTTCTCAGTAGGGCTTGAACTGGCGGCCTTGTGATTGTGAACCTGAGAGTGCAATCACTATGCTATTGACCTGCAGGACATGATGATCTATTTAAATTTGTATTTATTGAGACATATAATCATATGCATGTTAATATTGCAGTAGATTTATTATAATTCATAATTGATTTATAACTATCTGCTATGAATTAATATTTTTTAAAAATCAACTTTTGTTTACTATACACACTTTGTATTTTCGAGATTTAAATGATTAACTTCTATTTATTATGGACACTTTGTATCTTCAAAATTAGATTGAGATATAGACAACATTAATAACATGCATTAGAGTCACATACTGTATATCGTCAGAGGTAAGGTTTATAACAGTAAATCATAATAGAAAATATAATATAACTCAACCCTAATCACATTTTGTGATTATTAGAATAATGTGCATGTTTTGTATAAGAATTGTTTACAGTAATTCTTAATAGAAGCCACAATAATTTTATTGCAAACTCAATCTTAAAATGTATTATATACTGAGTAAGTTTGTAACAGAATTTTTTATAGTAATTCATGATAGAAATTGTGATAATTCTAATATATACTAATTTACCTTTACATCATTACTAATATAAACCACAATGGCTTATTCATAATTATATGCTAGCATGTTGTAAAAGTGGTGAGTATTGGGTATATGGCTAAAAACTACAAACAATACCACTATCTATTCGAACCAATGCCTTTTAATTGAGCAAGACTCTTGAACCTTGAATTGGTAGACAAAAAGGAGCATGGTTGATTTGGTCAGGGTCTTGAAGTTCTTTTAGTGTCTTGCTAAGGCATGAAAAATGAAGATAAGCTAAGTTGGCATGTCCAATTGGTTTCAATTTTTTTTTGACTTATGTCGAATTGAAATGGATAGACTTCTCTTTAAACAAATCCTTAAGCTTTAAGATATGATCATCAAAAATATCAGGTAAATAAACTTGCCGAAGGGTTGATCTTGTGGAATTGATCCTCCTTCACGGCAATATTTTTGCAAAAATGGATGTAGATGGTTTACTTTTTCTCAGGGAATGTCCGCCATTACCATTGTTTCAATTAAATCTTTAATGATAGCCCATCTAACATCATAAGCATTTAGTGTAGATTGTAAAGTTCTTTGGAATGTATGAGTAGAACTTTGGCTTGCTTTAACTTTATTTTCTTTATGTGATTTGCTATCTATATGATCATCTACTGTTGACTTGCGCTTCCATTCTATAGGAATATTGCAAAATCTACAAAAAAGTAAATCATTATCCACATGAAGTTCTTCGGGATATTCTTTAACACGGGTTTGGGGAGACACAACTTTATGCCGTGGCATTTCTTTTTTTTTCTTTTTTTTTTTTTGAATCTTGCGAAATGTTTTTGTATATATTTTTTGTGCCATTTTTTTGCGCTTTAATCAGGCTTTTTAATAAAACGGACAATCACAAGGTCCTCCTTTTGATATCAATAAATGGCAGCTAATTATTTGAATAGTATAAAACGTTCTGCCAGAATAGATTAAATCAAGTTAAATGTTTTATCGCAATAGATAAAGTCAAGTTTAATGTTTTGCCATATTAATGAAATCAAGTTTAATATTTCAAATTTTAACTAGAAAAGAATTACTAATTAAAACGGATCTTCTCATAAAAAATTTTTTTGAAAAATTTACGATCAGATTGGCTAATTTTTATTGACCAATATACTTAAAAACCCCTTCTGCAATTATCCGTGATACTAAATCCGATTTCTGCAAAAAGGACTACAATTCTGCAAATTCTGCGCCTGCCCCCAAATTAGGCAAATCAATGTTTCACGATTCTAAGAGCGTTAATTAAATCTATGTTGTACATGTTGGTATTTTATGCAGTGCACTATTCAAAAAATCACCAATTAAATACAAACTTTGTGGCAACAAAGTTGTATCTCGCATACTTAGTTTAGATAAATGGTTGATCATTTTCGGCAGAGTTGGTCAAAACGATAACGCCTTGGTGAAAATATGAAAAAAAAGGCATGAAAACCAAAATATATAAGATAATTTCAAAAACAACTGACATAACTCATTTTGGAAAAGGTATAAACCATTTAAAAGAGGCACAGAACCAAAAAAACGATCCAGTAAATGCGGTCCTATCATACCAAGAAGCAATTCGTAATCTCGAAATAGCCCATGACCGTCATCCAACTTCCAATGAAATCAAAATAACTTTAGAACAGGCTCGGAGAGAGTTATTTTTGCTGGATTATAAAATAATTAATAGCTCGCAATCTCTAAATGAAAATACATGTCCAATTTGCGAAGAATTATTAACTGATGCGAATAATGATAATGTCTTGCTTCCACTTTATCAAGTATCTACTGAAATAGAAGATTCTGATGGAATAAATGAAGTTAGTTATTACTATCGGAATGGAATTAGTGTTAAAAAGGATGAACGTAAGGTATTCGATTATTATCAAAAATCTGCAGAGATGAAAAACATTGATGGAATATTTGAGCTTGGTAACTGTTATAAAGATGGAATCGGAGTTGAAAAAGATGAACATATGGCATTCATTTATTATCAAAAATCTGCAGAAATGGGGAACATTAATGGAAGACTTGCACTTGGCGGCTGTTATAAAGATGGAATTGGTGTTGAAAAGGACGAATGTAGAGCATTTAATTATTATCAAGAATTGGCTAATATGTGTAATGCTTATGGTGTATATAAAGTTGGCTATTGTTATCAAAATGGGATTGGAGTTGAAAAAAATGAACATGAAGCATTCATTCATTATCTTAAATCTGCAGATATGGGTAGTACACAAGGAATGTTTCAAGTTGGATATTTTTATCAAAATGGAATTGTAGTTGAAGAGGATAATAGTAAAGCATTAATGTATTATCAAAAATCAGCAGATATGGGAAATGCTGATGGACTTTTTCAACTTGGATATTTTTATGAAAATGGAATCGAGGTTGAAGAAGATAAACATAAGGCATTTATGTATTATCAAAAATCCGCTAAAATGGGGAACGTTAGTGGAATATATAATGTTGGATATTGTTATCGGTTTGGAATTGGACTTGAAAAGAACGAATTTGAGGCTTTCATTTATTATCAAAAATCAGCAGAGATGGGGCACTCAACAGGAGCAAATGAAGTCGGATATTGTTATCGTCATGGAATTTGAGTTGAAAAGGATGAAAATATGACATTCATTTATTATCAAAAAACTGCAGAGATGGGTGACGCTAGTGGAATATTTAATGTTGGATATTATTATCGTCATGGAATTGGAGTTGAAAAAGATGAACATAAGGCATTCATTTCTTATAAAAAATCTGCAGAGATGGGTGATGCCGATGGAACATATAATGTTGGAAAATTCTATCGTAATGGAATTGGAGTTGAAAAGGATGAACATAAGGCATTCATTTATTATCAAATATCTGCAGAGTTGGGAGATGATGATGGAACATATGATGTTGGATATTGTTATCATAAAGGATTTGGAGTTGAAAGAGACGAACATAAGGCATTCATTTATTTTCAAAAATCTGCAGAGATGGGTCACGCTAGAGGAACATATAATGTTGGATGTTATTATGAAAAAGGAATTGGAGTTGAAAGAGATAAACATAAGGCATTCATTTATTATCAAAAATCTGCAGAGATGGGTCACGCTATTGGAACATATAATGTTGGATGTTGTTATAATGAAGGATTTGGAGTTGAAAAGGATGAAAATATGGTAGACTACAATTCTGTATAAATACTTGTGTAACGTAGATCCCGGAAATCATCGGGTTCGAATGTCTTAATTCCGCGTATCATTATATAATAACTAATTTAATATGCTCGAAAAATATATTTTGCTGTAATCATGCTTTTTGTGATTTGCTTCGATTACAGCAAATCACACAATCCACACGTCCCTGGTCACATATTGTGCTTTATAGACTTACGCGAATATTATCATTCATTAACATGCTACGATTTCTTATTATTTGAATCTATAATTTAAATTTTGTTTATTTTATTTAAACAACACATCTTGAGATACAGTGATCGAAATTGGATAATTTTACCACCATTCAATTCGTCTCGATAAGATGAATCGAATAATAGTAAAATCATGCAATTCAATCGCTGAGGCACAATATAGATATTGCAAATGCGCTATAATCGGTAATGCGTCTTAATACCTACAAATTTTCACCGGCACGTGATCAATATGACGCACAAAAAAAATTTTTTAAAGTTTATGTACTTTATTGTTGTTTAATGATTTTAAGATTTTAATGCATGTATCGTCTTTATAAGGTGCAGTGCGTATCATCGCACAATCACAACCATCTTATTATATAATTTTCCTTTTTAAATGGCGTCGAATTATTATCCACATGACGCATGCGTAAATATGTCGTAGCACAGTAGAAGGTACTTTTTGGAACAAGTTATTAATCGTACGTATTTAATCTAGAATATTTGTTGTTAACAAAAAAAAATCTATTCCTTGGAAAACAATCATTATTATAATTTTATTTCTACGTTAATAATGTTGAATGAAGAATTATTAAGTGATGCGAATAATGATAATGACTTGTTTCCACTTTATCAAGTATCTACTGAAATAGAAGATTCTGATGGAATAAATGAAGTTAGTTATTGCTATCGGAATGGAATTTGTGTTAAAACGGATGAACGTAAGGCATTCGATGATTATCAAAAATCTGCAGAAATGAAAAACGTTAATGGAATATTTGAGCTTGGTAAATATTATAAAGATGTAATTGGAGTTGAAAAAGATGAATATATGGCATTAATTTATTTTCAAAAATCTGAAGAAGCGAGGAACATTAATGGAAGACTAGCACTTGGCGACTGTTATAAATATGGAATTGGAGTTGAAAAGGACGAATATAAAACATTTAATTATTATCAAGAATTAGCTAATATGTGTAATGCTTCTGGTATATATAAAGTTGGCTGTTGTTATCAAAATGGGATTGGAGTTGAAAAAAATGAACATGAAGCATTCATTCATTATCTAAAATCTGCAGATATGGGTAGTGCCCAAGGAATGTTTCAAGTTGGATATTTTTATCAAAATGGAATCGGAGTTGAAAAGGATAATCGTAAAGCATTAATGTATTATCAAAAATCAGCAGATATGGAAAATGCTGATGGAATTTTTCAAGTTGGTTATTTTTATCAAAATGGAATTGGAGTTGAAAAGGATGAACATAAGGCATTCATTTATTATCAAAAATCTGCAGAGATGGGTGACGCTAATGGAATATTTAATGTTGGATATTGTTATCAAAATGGAATTGGAATTGAAAAAGATGAACATAAGGCATTCATTTCTTATCAAAAATCTGCAGAGATGGGTGACGCTAGTGGAACATATAATATTGGATATTGTTATGCTGAAGGAATTGGAGTTGAGAAGAACGAATTTGATGCATTCATTTATTATAAAAAATCAGCAGAGATGGGGCATTCAACAGGAGCAAATGCCGTCGGATATTGTTATCGTCATGGAATTGGGGTTGAAAAGGATGAACATAAGGCATTCATTTACTATCAAAAATCTGCAGAGATGGGTCACGCTATTGGAACATATAATGTTGGATGTTGTTATGATGAAGGAATTGGAGTTGAAAAAGATGAACATAAGGCATTCATTTATTATAAAAAATCTGCAGAGATGGGTCACGCTATTGGAACGTATAATGCTGGATGTTGTTATGATGAAGGAATTGGAGTTGAAAAGGATGAACATAAGGCGTTCATTTATTATCAAAAATCTGCAGAGATAGGTCATGCTATTGGAACATATAATGTTGGATGCTGTTATGATGAAGGAATTGGAGTTCAAAAGGATGAACATAAGGCATTCATTTATTACCAAAAATCGGCAGAGATGGGTCATGCAAGTGGAACATATCATGTTGGATGTTGTTATGATGAAGGAACTGGAGTTGAAAAAGATGAACATAAGGCCTTCATTTATTATCAAAAATCTGCAGAGTTGGGAGTTGCTAGTGGAGCATATAATGTTGGATGTTGTTATGATGCAGGAATCGGTGTTGAAAAGGATAAGCATAAGGCATTCACTTATTATCAAAAATCTGCAGAGTTGGGAGATGTTGATGGAACTTATTATGTTGGATATTGTTATCAAAATGGAATTGGAGTTGTAAATAATAAACTTAAAGCGTTTGAATATTTTCAAAAAGCTGCCAACATGGGTAATTCTCGTGCGATACGCGCCGTTGGTGATTGTTATCGAAACGGAATTGGAGTCAAAAAGAATATAACCGAAGCACTCAAATACTATTGGAAAGCTGATGAAAATTATTCAAGTCCTTCCGAAAGTGGTGCATACTGTTCCGAGGGCGGCTCCAGAACCGGTTCCAGGACTGGTTCCAGGGCTAGTTCCAGAACCGGCTCCAGGGCTGGTTCAGAGAGCAAGGATGAGTTAACTTGGCGCGGATAGATTTCTAATACTAGTGCTGATGAAGATCGCATAAATTTCGAACAGTTTAAGAAAACTGCAGACATGGGAGATGCTGAAAGTACATATAATGTTGGCCGTTGTTATGAAAATGGGATCGGTGTAGAGAAGAACGGGCTCAAAGCGTTTAAATATTATCAGAAAGCCGCCGATTTGGGGCATTCTAATAGTGCATATAATGTTGGAGTTTTTTATGAAAATGGAATTGGTGTAGAAAAGGATGAACGTAAGGCATTTAAATATTTCTCGAAATCTGCCAATATGCGGAGTGCTGATGGAGCATTTAGCGTTGGAGTTTTTTATGAAAATGGAATTGGAGTAAAAAAAAACGAGCGCAATGCTTTTATTTATTTCTTGAAATCTGCCAATATGGGCAGCGCTGATGGTGCATTTAGCGTTGGTGTTTGTTATCGAAATGGGATTGGAGTTAAGAAGGATGAATGCAAAGCATTTGAATATTATCTGAAGGCAGCTGATATGGGTCATATTAAAGGAATATATAATGTTGGTTATCTTTATCATCGTGGAATAGGAGTTAAAAAAAATAAGAGCAAAGCGTTTATTTATTATAAGAAAGCTGCTGAATTAAATTACGAAAATGGAATACATAATCTTGGTTATTGTTATCAACATGGAATTGGTGTCGAAAAGGATGAATGCAAAGCGTTTGAACTTTACTATAAGGCCGCTGACATGGATTTAGTTGTCGGAATGTCACAAGTTGCACGATGCTATCGAAATGGAATTGGAGTAGAGAGAGATTTACAAAAAGCTAATTATTGGTATCAAAGGTAAAAAAAAAAAAAATAAAAATAAAAATAAGATTTTTAATTCATCCAATGTTGTGTTTATGTACTCATATAACTGCTTCATATAATTAGAGCGAATAATACGATGATAGGTAATCCATATTGTCATATTAATTTTAATTATTAATGATTTGATATGCTTAAAGTTATTTTTATTAACAGAAAATTATGAAGATGTATCTGAAAAGTTTGACATTGATGACGATTTACGGAAGATGTTGACCGAAAATAAATATCAATTGCCATTGATTCCTTACTCTGAATTTGTAGATATCAAAGAAATAGGGAAAGGTGGATTTTCAAAGGTATGTCGCGCGCGTTGGCTTGATAAAAGTCAAGATATAGATACACCAGTTGCTCTTAAGATCATTAGTACAAATAATATTAAAGAATTTATTGAAGAATTGAAGGCATATTGTGAAATTGGAAATGTAAATTTGTCATTTATAAAATGTTATGGAATATCGAGAAACTATGATGGAAAGTATATTATTGTATTAGAATATGCCAAGAAGAAATCTTTACGTAAAAATTTATATGATGTATCACAAATGAATTGGGAAAAAAAGCTAAATTTGTTACATTGCATAATTTCGGATCTTCAAATAATCCATTCTCAAGGATACATTCACCGAGATTTGCATAGCGGCAATATTTTGCAGGACAATTTACATAGTGCATATATTTCAGATTTGGGGCTTTCAATTTCTAATTCAGCAAAAAAAAAGGAAGGGATATTTGGGATTTTACCTTACATTGCGCCAGAGGTTTTGAACGGAAGTCAATCTACCACAGCATCAGATATTTATTCATTCGGGATGATAATGTGGGAAATCTTATATGGAAGCCCTGTATTATATGGCTGTGCGCTAAAAATGCGAGAACTTCAAATAGAAATATGCTGTAATGATTTGCGACCACCTATAAATAAAGAAGCGCCACGATGTTACGTGAATTTAATAAAGGAATGCTGGGATAAGGATCCGAGAAAAGACCATCTACTGAAAAACTTTGTGAAATTTTCAAGGAATGGCAAAGCAATGAAAATATTATATTGCAATTGAACAGATCTAAAACAATACTCATAAATGTCAAAAAATCATACGTGAAAATGTTTAGCGGAGGAAGCAAGTTTATTTCTTATACTCATTCTAGTTTTAAAGATAATGAATTGCAAAATTTAACGTTATCAAAGGTTATTCAGAAATAATGATGCAGATTTCTGATTTTGAATTAAATTAGTGGCATATTTATTTTAGATCAAAGTCTATAAATCCTAAATTGGAACATTTCATATGATGATTTTAATTTTAAACAAATAACAAGAGTTAATAAAGAAACATTCTGGTATATAGAAAATCTTAAATATAATAAAATTTTCAAACAAGCCTGAGCATATGCAAAGACCAGCTTGTTTAAATGTCATTTGTAAAGATATTTATTAAATTATTAATGAATTGAAAGTAAATATGTGCTATAAGATATATTACTTGAAATTATTATATGAAGTTTAAATGCAGTAATTTACAGCCTCAAAGTAAAATAATACTTAGCATGAGTATATAAGGCTCGTACATTCATAATCAAATAATAACAATAAAATGAGCCACATGCAATAAAATAGGTATCACTTCAGCTCAAATAATATTTTACACACATCAGATATGATAATTACCTAATTCTACTTAATGAATTATAAAAATACGAATAAATCACTATTTATATTAACATGACGATATAAACTAAAATTTGTTCAAGGATTTATATTTTGGATCATAAATTACATATTAATCAATACAGTACCAAAAGTTTTTTTTCTTTTTTTTTGGACACCTGGCCTTTATAAACATGACCACCTCCAATCAATTTACCTATTTTTAAACCATCTAAATTATATGATTAATATGATACTTTACACGATATCGAAATATACAAATCAATGAGAGCCATGTGAAGCGGTAACAAGGGATCTTTTAAGTGCAAAAATTCACGTTATATTCCGTTCCGATTATAAACCAATCGGATTGATGATTTTTTGTTTACAGACACCACAAAAAAATATATAACATCATTCCTGGTATAATTTGACATAAAAATTTCTATCCGCATTCTATTGTTCGATTGTAAATTCTATTTATTGTTCTATAGATAATTTTTGATATACTGTAGTTTTTTTAATCTATTTATTTATTTATTGCGAGTTAATAAGAAAAATAATTTGTATATTGTAATGGATTAAGTTAGCGATCACATATTTTTCCATTGTTTTTTTATTTTTATATTATTCTATTATTTTTTTTCCTTTATCATCTGTTTAATGAAACTCGCTTTGGAAAAAAAAATAAACCACATAAATTTCTATATGATTATTTTATAGTAATTTATTTTACTTCACTAAACAGAATACTACAACAATTTTATTTATTGCAAAAAAACAAAAAAAAAAAAAGCAATCGATGATTTTTGATTCTGATTTCCGATTTCTTTAACATTTTTTAGACTTTTAAATTGCATATTCATCATTTTGTAATATATTTGACTGCCCGTTTTTGTAGAAATGCAGTAGAGGTAAAAAAATTATTTGCGCATTTATCATTTTACAATGAATTTGTGTATTGTTTCTTTTTTAAGCTGATAAAATTTACAACTGCATTATGAGTGAAAAGAAATTTAAGAGTTGTACCAAATTCAATATTATAAGAATTATTAGATGATTCTAGAAAATTAATTTGTTTATTACTGAAGGAATCATGAAGTTTCATTAAGTTTCAGATGGTTAAAGTTGCGCAAAAAATATCTAAAACATGTTCCTGGATATAGTATTTGATCATTAGAAAAGTTTTTTTTTTATTTTTTTTTTAAAAAAATATATGTATACTAAGTTATTTAAATATATATTTATGTATATATAAATATATATTTATATATATATAAATATATATTTATGTATATATAAATACATAAGTCTTTATATAAATATTAATTTTGTCTTTAGAAGTAATATTAAAGAAATCGGAAATCAGAAATCAGAATCATTGTTTTGTTTTTTATGATCTGCAAATTTCACATAACCGAAGCAAATCGCAGTAAACCACATGCTTTTTGTGATTTGCTTCGATCACAGCAAATCACAAAATCCACACGTCCCTGGTTACATATTGTGCTTTATAGAAACACGCAAATATTATCATTTATTATCCGGTAGTTACTATTGATCATGTTACCCATATTAATACTATATCACGGTATATCAATGTTTATTCCATGGTTCGGAATTTTAATATTTAATTTTTTGGATATATATCTTTTTTTGTTTTTTTTTT
>QKWP01000672.1:149054-205899 GCA_003550325.1 Gigaspora rosea
AGGTTGTTCTCAAGCAGCTCCCTCAATGAGGTTTGCTAGTGATCGAGGTGCTGCTCAATCATTTCGATCAATCGAATTTAATTGAAATGATCTTTATAATGATTTTGCCGGAAGTTCATTGTGCAAAATGCGGATTTTGAATTTTAGCCAATCAGAGTAACTCTATGAAAAAAAAAGATGATTGCTAGCTCCAGGTTTTTTTGATCGAAATGATTAAACATGATCCATTTTTCAACCAATCAGATCATTTTATTAGTCATAGAGCAAGGTGCTTGAGAACAACCTCAATATCATCTACATTCTACCTGATAACTATTAATTAACATGCTACGATTACTTACTATTTGAATCTATAATTTAAATTTTTTTTATTTTCTTTAAACGACACATCTTGAGATTCAGTGATTGAAATTGGATAATTTTACCACCGTTCAATTCGTCTTGATAAGATGAACGAACGATAACAAAAGCATCCAATTTCGATCATTGGTGCACAATATATTCCAAATGCGCCATAATACCTATACTCACCTTACGATTCGGCGCTATTAAAAAATTAATCATATGATATGAAAATTCCAGGTAGATTTACTTGAAAACAGTTTAAGGGATAATTTATTGTAGTTATATGAGATAAATAAATAACCCTTTTTTAAAGGTACATTGTAATTTTGATTTATAAAAGTAGAAATAAATTCAAACCACTTTGTAACTTTAAATTTTGCGTAATATAAACTCAAAATTCTTTTTACTCTATAGTATTTATTTGTAGTAAACGAGTTCTTAAAATGGTATACTTTTCTCTATATTTTTAATAATGTGGTTTTCTTGAATTTATAATTTCTATCTGATGATATATAAGGCCACGCAAAGTTGATTTTTCGTTTTGCATTTCCTGCCGACCCATTTTTTCAATTTTTCAAAAAAAAAATTTTTTATTTTTTATTATTATTATTATTTTTTTAGATCCCAATTGTGCCAATTGTTCAATTTTGACATTATTTTCTTTTTCTTCCGCTATTATCATCCAATGGAGACCTTAATTTCCGTAATTGTCCGATGGGACTGCCGGAAAAAATATGACTACCTCCCCCAATTTTTTTGATTCCTTGTTGTGCAAAATGAAAAATTTACCTTGCATAACTTTAGATGTGAACATTATTCTATTTATTTACAGCAAATTAAAAAAATAATCTGACTGACCGACCCACGTTTTCAGATTCCATGTTATGCGAAACGAAAATAAACTTATCAACTTTGCGCGTATGCATGTCACAATACCTAAATTGTTGGGCATAGTGCTCTTATGTTAAGTTGATTATTAAGGAATTGATAGTAATGAACGCTAATAGTATTATAATGGGGTGCAACTTTCATTAAGAAAATATTAATGAAATTTTTTAAGTAGACCTAAATTTATTTAATTTTTATTATTCATGCTGCACTCTTTAACGATCGACTAAGATTCCGTGGTCTTGCCTCAAAATCACCTAATTTTTGGCTAGTTATAGAGGAATTTTTTTTTACATTTATTCGAATTTGTAGTTAGCATTGATTAGAATTATGTCTGTTAGATAACGGTTAATAAAACGGGTCGAATCCCTGAATTCCTATTTCTCAAAATTAAAACGAAAAAAAAACTAAAGATAGCCCATTTGCATAAATTCTTATAATTTCCTTTAACTACAATTGTTTTATATTATAAAACCAGCAAGTAGCGTGAAGCATTTTTCTCACATCAAGAGAATTCCTTACTCACCATATTGTCAAAATAATAAATTTGATCGATATTAAAAATTTTAGGTAGTAGACGGTATTAAAGTTATTGTACAAGATTCTTAGTACGGCGCAAGAAATTTAATAACCACCACTACACCTTATAGAGACAAAATAGAAACAATGAAATTAAATACTTAATTAAATTTTTTGAAGTCGATAATTGAATTTAAATGTGTAACTTGATTACAGGTTACAGATTACTCCAAGCAAATAACCAATTAGCACATTAAATGCCTATTTTTTAAAATATCGATTTTAATAAAAGTATTTACATACTTTATTGTTGTTAATGTTTTAGGAGTAGCTCTCCATAAAAATTGTTCACCTGAAATTTTGACCAATCAAAATTTAAGATCAGGTGTAACGTGATAGTCAAAACAACCGTTTTTTGTTTTTCTAAGTAAATAGTTGTGTATAAAACTAAAACGTGTAATAGTTGGGGTTAGGGTGAGAACAGCGTAGGTTAGGATCGATCTATTATTAAAATTTCACGAGGAAAATTTTTAATTAGGCTGCAGAATGTGGTTTCCTACGGTAATTAAGATTTAAAGCTATTTTTGTTTTTTTGTAAAAATGTGGTTTCGCTTCGAAATTCTATTGGCCAATATTACAGGGGTGAAAATTTTTTGTGGGAGAGCAAGGGATTTAACATTTCAATGCATGTACATCGACTTTATAAGGTGCAGTGCAGCATCATCGATAATCACAACCATCTAGTTATATAATTTTGCCTTTTTTAAATGCCGTCAAATTATCATCCGCATGATGCAACGTAATATATGCCGTAACACAGTATAAGGTACTTTTGGAACAAGTTATTAATTGTACGTATTTAATCTAGAATATTTATTGTTTTAAAAAAAAAAACTATTCCTTCGAAAACAATCATTATTATAATTTTATTTCTACGTTAATAATGTTGAATGAAGTGATGCGAATAATGATAATGTACTATTCCCACTTTATCAAGTATCTACTGAAATAGAAGATTCTGATGGAATAAATGAAGTTGGTTATTGCTATCGGAATGGAAATGGTGTTAAAACGGATGAACGTAAGGCATTCGATTATTATCAAAAATCTGCAGAAATGAAAAACGTTGATGGAATATTTGAGCTTGGTAACTGTTATAAAGATGGAATCGGAGTCGAAAAAGATGAACATAAGGCATTCATTTATTATCAAAAATCTGCAGAAATGGGGAACATTAATGGAAGACTTGCACTTGACGACTGTTATAAAGATGGAATTAAGGACGAATATAGAGCATTTAATTACTATCAAGAATTGGCTAATATACGTAATGCTTATGCTGTATATAAAGTTGGCTGTTGTTATCAAAATGGGATTGGAGTTGAAAAAAATGAACATGAAGCATTCATTCATTATCTAAAATCTGCAGATATGGGTTGTGCCCAAAGGATGTTTCAAGTTGGATATTTTTATCAAAATGGAATTGTAGTTGAAGAGGATAATAGTAAAGCATTAATGTATTATCAAATATCAGCAGATATGGGAAATGCTGATGGAATTTTTTCAACTTGGTTATTTTATGAAAATGGAATCGAGGTTGAAGAGGATAACATAAGGCGCTTATGTGTTATCAAAAATCCACAAAAATGAGGAAAGTTAGTGGAATATATTATGTTGGACATTGTTATCATTTTGGAATTGGAATTGATAAGAACGAATTTGAGGCTTTCATTTATTATCAAAAATCAGCAGAGATGGGGCATTCAACAGGTGCAATGACGTTGAATGTTGTTACCATCATGGAATTGGAGTTGAAAAGTATGAGTACAAGGTATTCATTTATTATCAAAAATCTGCAGAGATGGGTCACGCTAGTGGAACATACAATTTTGGACGTTGTTATGATAAAGGAATTGGAGTTGAAAAGGATGAACATAAGGCATTCATTTATTATCTAAAATCTGCAGAGATGGGTAATGCTAATGGAACAAATAATGTTGGATATTGTTATCAAAATGGAATTGGAGTTGAAAAAGATGAACATAAGGCACTTATTTATTATCAAAAATCTGCAGAGATGGGTCACGCTATTGGAACATATAATGTTGGATGTTGTTATAATGAAGGAATTGGAGTTTAAGAGGATAAACATAAGGCATTCAATTATTATCAAAAATCTGCAGAGTTGGGAGATGCTGATGGAACATATTATGTTGGATATAGTCATAGTCATGGAATTGGAGTTGAAAAGGATGAACATAAGGCATTCATTTATTATCAAAAAATCTGCAGAGATGGGTCACCCTAGAGGAACATATAATGTTGGATATTGTTATAATAATGGAATTGGAGTTGAAAAGGATGAACATAAGGCATTCATTTATTATCAAAAATCTGCAGATATGGGTGATGCTGGTGGAACAAATGGTGTTGGATATTGTTATCAAAATGGAATTGGAGTTGAAAAGGATGACGTAAGGCATTCATTTATTCTCAAAAGTCTGCAGAGATGGGTGACGCTAGTGGAGCATATAATGTTGGATATTGTTATCAAAATGGAATTGGAATTGTAAATAATAAACGTAAAGCGTTTGAATATTTTCAAAAAGCTGCCAACATGGGCAATTCTAGTGCGATACACGCCGTTGGTGATTGTTATCGAAATGGAATCGGAGTCAGAAAGGACATATCCGAGGCACTCAAATACTATCGAAAAGTTGATAAAGATTACACAATTTATTCAAGTTTTTCAGAAAGTGGAGCAAGCTGTTCTGAGGTCGGTTCCAGGGACGGCTCCAGGCCAAGTTCCAGAGCTGGTTCCAGAGCTGGCTCCAGGGCTGGTTCAGAGTGTGGGAATGAGTTAACTTCGCTTAGATGGAATTCCGATACTAATGCCAATAAAGATCGTATAAAATTCGAACAGTTTAAGAAAGCTGTAGGCATGGGAGATGCTGAAAGTACATATAATGTTATGAAAATGGGATTGGTGTAAAGAAGGATGAACTCGAAGCGTTTAAATATTGTCAAATAGCTGCCAATTTGGGACATTCTAATAGTGCATATAAAGTTGGAATTTTTTATGAAAATGGGGTTGGAATGGAAAAGGATGAAAGCAAGGCTTTTATATATTTCTCGAAATCTGCCGATATGGGCAGTGCTGATGGAGCATTTAGCGTTGGAGTTTTTTATGAAAATGGAATTGGAGTAGAAAAAGATGAGAGCAAGGCTTTTATGTATTTCTTGAAATCTGCCGATATGGACAGCGCTGATGGAGCATTTAGCGTTGGTGTTTGTTATCGAAATGGGATTGGAGTTAAGAAGGATGAATGCAAAGCATTTGAATATTATCTGAAGGCAGCTTATATGGGTCATATTAAAGGAAATTATAATGTTGTATATTGCAAATGCGTCATAATTGGCGTCATAATACATATACTCACCTTACGATTCGGCGCTATAAAAAAATTAATTATGTGATTTGAAAATTCCAGGTAGATTTACTTGAAAACAGTTTTGGGGATAAATTTTTGTAGTTATATGAGGTAAATAAATGACTTTTTTCAAAGATTCATTTTTAATTTTAATTTATTAAACATGAAATAAATTCAAACCACTTTGAAACTTTAAATTTTGCATAATATATAAGCTCAAAATTCCTTTTACCTATATTTATTTGCTAGTATACGAGTTTTTAAATGATATTCTTTCTCTATATTTTCAGTGATGTGGTCTTTTTTGAAATTACAATTTCTACCTGTTGATTTTACGTTTTGCATTACCCACCGACCATTTTTTCAATTTTTCAAAAAAATTTTTTTTTTTTTTAGATCCTAATTGTGCCACTTGTTCGATTTTTGACATTTATAGGACTGACGAAAAAAATATGACTGCCGCCCAATTTTTTGATTCATTGTTGTGTTGTGAGCATTATTCTATTTATTAACAGTAAATTAAAAAAAATCCGACCGACCGACCCACACTTCAGATTCCATGTAATGCAAAGCGAAAATTCAACTTTGCTTGGCCTAATGCTTATACTTGTCACAATACCTAATTGTAAGTTGGTTATTAAGGAATTGATAGTAACGAATACTAATAGTATTATAATGGGAGTACAACTTTCATAAAAAAAATCTTAATGAAATTTTTTAAGTAGCTCTATATTTATTTGATTTTTATTATTCATGCTGCACTCTTTAACGTAATCGATTAAGATTCCTTGGTCTTGCCTCAAAATCGCCTAATTTTTAGCTGTTTATAAACTGAAGTTCTAAAGATAATGACACAGTTGTAGAAGAATTTTTTATTATCATTTATTCGGACTTGTAATTAGCATTGGTTAAATTAGATGTCTGTGAGATAACGATTAATAAAACAGGACGAATCTCTGAATTCATATTTCTCAAATTTAAAACCAAAAAAAAACTAAAGATAGCCATTTGCATAAGTTCTCCTTATAAAAAAATCCATGATCTGTGGAACGGCCAGAGAACCGGGTTTGCACGTGTGAATACCGTGTTGTCACGGCTAAATGGTCCGAATTGGACCGTCTAACCGGACATTTTGGACCGTAAATGGACCGTGCTTTGCTGCACTTTACTAAGCCAAATTTCACGTGTTTTGGCACGGGTCGAGGCACACGTAAGTTCACGTGCATATATTTCTTACGAGTTATAAGCAAGAGTGAATCCGATTTAGTTAGAGTATGATATAATTGTGAAGGGGTGGTAACAAACATGACTATAGAAAATTTTGCAAGGTGTTTTTTTTGTTAGGAATTAAAGAGCTTTTTCATAGACGAGATTTTGAGGTACAGACGATTTTTTTAAAAAAAGTGAATTTTCACGTTACACCTGATCCTGCGATTTTATTGGCCATACGAGATGCACGTGCCATTTAATACGTGTAATTCCAACTAACGAGCCTATACGTACACCCAATGCACGTGCCAAAACCGTAAAACGTAATATACGTGCCATTCTGTCACGTTTTGGTTCGTGTTTCATGCCTTTACGTGCCACATGCCACGTGCCTATCCAGACAACTCCGTGCCAACACGTACCAACACCCGGACCACTTTTCTCATAGGTCTTATAATTTCCTTCAACTACAATTGCTTATATTATAAACCAGTTAATAACGTGAAGCATTTATCTCGAATTCAAGAGAATTCCTTACATTCCGTTTTCACCACATTGTCAAAATAAAAAACTCGATCGATATTAAAAATTTTAGGTAGTAGGAGGTATTAAAGTTACTATATAATATTCTTAGTAAGGCCAGAAATATAAAAACCACCATTACACCTTATAGAGACAAAATAGAACCAATGAAACTCAATACCTTAAATTTATTGAAGTCGATAATTGAATTTTAATGTGTAACTTGATTATTGTCCGGAGCGTAGCGGATGTTTACGTAAGGTGATACAAAAGTTACATTTTTGATGCATCAATAATAGTTATGTCAAAAATGTAACTTCTGAATTTGGTGTCTGTCCGCATTAGTGATGCCTGGCGAAATGACGAAACCTGACGAAACCATAAGTTTCGTCAAGTTTCGTCATTGACGAAACTTATGGTTTCGTCAGGTTTCGTCATTTCGCCAGGCATCCACTAGTCCGCATGCATATAATAGTTACATTTTTGATGCATCGTGTTGTTTTGATATGTGTTGCATCAAAAAATGAAATTAGATCTTAGTTGTTATTGCGCTTCGGACACATAGTGCATTATCCTAGTAGGTTACAAATTACGCCAAGCAGATAATCAAGTTGCACATTAAAATTCATATTTTTTTAAATTATCGATTTCAATAAATTGTCGTTAATGATTTAGGTTCAATGCATGTATATCGTCTTTATAAGGTGCAGTGCAGCATCATCGCATCTAGTTATATAATACAATAATATATGTCGTAGCACAGTATAACTGATAATGCCAGGTTATGACGATCATTTATCATGTGATAGTGTTCGGGTACACAAAATGTGATTGCCCATATTTGTGAAACAGTTCTATGCATATTGTGTAACGTTCAGTATTTTAAAAATTATTGAACGTACGTACGTACATAGTCATATTTATGTCTACCTGCCTGAATTTTTTAATACTCTATTAAATAAAAAATCGATATATTTATAATGAAATACTTGTGTCCAATGTCTTAATCATCTTAAACATTCAAACTTATTAAAGTAATAATGGTATATAATGCATTTGCCTTTTAAAATAGATTCACCGGATTTTTTATAAATAAATTAGCTTTCGAAGGTTACTTTTTGTTAGTGTTTATTAATTTAAAAACATTGAATGAAGGAAGACGTAGTTGCATAGTCTGCTTGAATACTGGGTGAAGCTACGCTGTTCTCGCGATTTTGATTTGTATTGAAGATCATGACTGAGTTATTGTTTATTACCAGAAGTAGGCAGAAGTAGGTATAAATCCTGACGTTTTTTAGAATTTGTTTTTCAATAGTTCGTTTGATCAATACATTTAATACATTTATCATTTTACCCGTACACATATTATTTATTTATTTATTACGATGATTCAACTTTTAAAAATTTAAATTTGACAGGTATATATAAACAACTCACTATGAAGAATTTTTTCACCATACACATATGCTTTTTTTTTTTGTTATAAATTATATGATAAATATACATTTTTTATTTTTTCTTATAGCGATAGCGATAGGTTTATTAATTAATATAGTATGTATTTAAGCTTTAACATAATTGGCATGATATAATGTAATTAATATATTTAAGTTTTTTTAACGACATATTGCGATTATAAGCTCCTGAAACAATCATTACGACGTCATATATTTGATCTTATGTTTAAGCCTAAATGCGACGAATTTTTAAACTCAGATGCATAATATGACGAAATTTTGACGAAATAGTAATGGACTCTGTGCATAAAAAGAAAATTAGAATTTCTTACCTCCTTTTTTACTATATTTTTTATTCTACACTTTTCTTACAAAAATCGTTTATTTCTTTAAAATCCTAGCTACACGCTAATTACTCATATTTTTATATCTACCATGAACCTAAATGTAACAGAATTATCAATCAATAATGAAACGTTAAATCATGAAAGCTTAGAATCATTACTTAATCCAAATGAAATGAGTCTGTATTGCCTGAATATGTTAGAGATATACTTCCAGCGAGTTATAATTATCTTGTAATTGGAGTTCATAAATTTCCTGATTATATTACGGCTGAAGGGTTTTCGATAAATCAATTCAATGCAGATCTCTGGGTGAACGTTAATAGCGTCGAAGGTGCCCTAAAATGGATTGCTGATTTTCAAGAAGTATCAAAAACAACGATGCCTCAATCTAAGGGCTATCAAATTCAAGGAAAGAAAGTAATTTTCAGACAATTGAGACACTGTATTCATAGCGACAAAGTGAAACAAAAGCAGGAAATCCTGTCTTAAAGAAACCTAATTCATTACGTATTAGAAATACGGAATGTAAGGCTACAATTCATTTTCGGCTTGAACGATGGAACCTTCAGACTGATTATCCACTAGAAGTAAATATCAAATATATACATAATCATGTTGTTCATTCAGCGAAAGCACTTAGTTTTAGGCATGTAAAGGATGAAGTTCGCGATAAATATATTGAACTTTTTGCAAGTGGACATTCACCAGCTACTGCTCTATATACATATGAAGATGGTCTTCATTTACTTGCAAATGATGATCAAGAGCTCATGCAATTGTTAGCGGACCGTGGACTAAATCCTGATCATGGTTATGTTTCAAATTTATTTAAACAATTTCGTAGTAATTGTCTTGGTGAAAAAAATGGTATGCCTATGTTCCAACGGCTTAAAGAAGAAGTCGATTTATATAATAATTCTGGGAAAGGTCATGCAATTTATCAAGAATATAACTCTCAGTCAAAAAAAAGCCTTTATCCTTTGTATTGTTACTAATTTAATGGTTCGTGTTCATGAAAAAGTTCGACAATCTGGAGAAATTTGTTACGTAGATGCTTCGGCATCATTCGAACCATTGAACACATCAGTTAGTTTATTCTACACTAGCTGTATTGCCCCTTGGTATTCTTGTAACATCGGATGAGCTGGAAGCAACCCTTGAAAAGGGAATGAAGATGCTGAAACTCCTCCTTCCACATTATGCATTTTATGTACGTGGGCCTGATGCTGGACCTTCTTACAGATGATTCAAGTTCTGAACGTAATGCGTTAAAGCGTTGTTGGTCACAGTCAAAACAATTATTATGTGTATTCCATGTGCTTCAAGCATTTTGGCGCTGGTTACATAATTCGAACCATAATATAAATAAGGCTCACAAAATACCTATAATGAATCTCATGAAATGCATATTATATGCTTCAACAGAAGCTGAAATGATGAAAAGTTATAATGAATTAAAGGTCAACTATTATCATATATATCCACAATTACAGAGACACTTCGAGTTACTTTGGAACCGACGGCAATTCTGGGCAGTGTTTTTTCGATCTGGGCTTCTCATACGAGGCAATAACACAAATAACTATATCGAACGTAGTTTTGGGTTGCTGAAGGACATTATATTTGCACGTACTAAAGCATATAATATTGTTCAGATGTTTCAATTCATTGTTACAAGTATGGAACACTATTATGAACGTCGATTGCTTGGAATAGCACATTGCCACCCTGGCCATATTCGAATTGCTAAAAGATTTTTATGTCTGGGTTGGGAGGCTATCGATGCAGCAAACATTAAACAGACTGAAGTAAGCATGGAATATCTAGTTCCAAGTCAAAAACAGGGCACTGATTTATTTTACACCGTTAATATGGAATTATGTACATGTACATGTTTGTTGGGCTATCTGGAGCGCCATGTAAACATCAAGGCGCAGTAGCTGCAAAATTTCATGTTGAGTCCCTAAATTTTTTTCCATCTTTAACGCCCAGTGATCGTGCTCAGTTTGCATACATTGCACGTGGTAAGTAGATTGTTTAATTTTTTTAATTTAAAGTTCTTGAAAATTTCTAAACTACTGTATGTATATTTAAATAATTACAATAAGGAATGATCGCAAACGACTCTTTTTATGCATCATTACATGCTTGCACGAATAATAATCAACATGGACAATCAAATAAAAATCAAATTATTACTGCAAGTGATATTAATGTGGATCAAATTTCAGCAACTGATATGAATGCGAATCAGATGGTATCTGATGCAGAAATTTCAGCAACTGATGTGAATGCAAATCAGATTGTATCTGATGATATGAATGTGAATCAGGTTGTATCTAATACGGAGGATGCATCATTACATGCTCACACAGATAATTATCAACATGAACAATCAAATAAAAATCAAATTAATACTGCAAGTGATATTAATGTGGATCAAATTTCAGCAACTAATATGAATGCGAATCAGATAGTATCTAATGCAGAAATTTCAGCAACTGATGTGAATACAAATCAGATTGTATCTGATGCAGAAATTTCAGCAACTGATACGAATATGAATCAGGTTTTATCTGATACCGAGATAAACCAAATTGTAGCAACAGAAACGTAAGTATATGGTATTTTATTTCTTCTCAGGAAGGTTTTTTGAGTATTCTATCGTATCTTAAGTAATTATGCGATAAGAATGTTATCGATCTTTAGAAGATCATCTAATAATTTTTTTTGTATTTAATAAAGGTATAATCCAGAATCTTTCGACATATTTCTTAAAACTGTCAAGAACGATTATGAAACTTGTGGTCCTCAACTTAGAACTGCCCTTGAAAAGCTTGCTGAGAGATATAATTCAGCCAAATCCAAATCTATCCCAGTGTTGACGTCTTTTCTATATAATATAAATCGTCATGTTGACCCACTTGTCCGGGTAAGGAGTGGTGCCAAAATTCATGTACAGGTTGAATCATTAAAACGTAGAAAAACGGAATCTGTTGCAAAAAAATCCAATGGTAAAGAAAACCATGATCCCCATGCTATTCCAGCACGAAAGATTCGGGCAACCAGTAAAAAGAAACATAGCCTTCACCAAAATGTTAATAGAAACATTTTAAATTAGAACTAACGTTTTCAAATTTTTTTTCTTAATAATAATAGTTCTTTTTTTGGTGTCTATAAAGCTTTATATGATAGTGGTATTTTTTATAACAAAATCGCAATGTATATGCAATTTTTTAAAGAATTTATTTTAACATTCTTAGTAATGTGGTTAGATAGTAAATAAATTTGATGCCAATATGTGAATATATGCATAGTTAAAAGGTTTACAAAGTATGCTAATTTATTATTTATATATGCAGTCCTGCTTAAATTAATCGTTTATATAACTTAAAATAGGTATATTTATTATTATAAGTTTTGGGAATCATTTGCGATCGGATAATAGAAAACTTGAAGTATATTGCTATATATAATTTCAAGTGCTTTTAAAGTTTAATTCAATTTTGAATGATAACTAGCGATAATTAAAAGTATAACTAAACTATAGTTATTTTAGCACTAGCATATCATCAGTTATTTATTAAAAAAAACTTCCAATAAATAAAACCGTAAGCTCTCATTTTATTTGACATTACTAAACGATTATTTTAATCCTGCAATTTACCGTTGATTAATTCAAAATCGATTTTCAAACCCTTAGAATTGTGACAATAAACTTTTGTTAATAAATTGGTCCGATTTATAGAAAGCTTGTTTTGACCGCAACAATGTAATAGCAATTTTTGCTTATTTAATCTTAAAATTTTTAATGTTAACATTAAAAAAAAATTACTGAAATATTTTCTAGTCCAGTTTACTTACTCAACACATCTACAATTGATTAAATTGTTCTAATAATATAGATCGAGGCGTTACCCTTAGAGTTTTGGGCAGTGATAAATTGGTGGGTTATGAACTTATGGTTACACAATATGCATAGAACTGTTTCACAAATATGGGCAATCACATTTTGTGTACCCGAACACTATCACATGATAAATGATCGTCATAACCTGCACAGAATTCATATATTGATACTGTGATCATAGTGTAACGTGACGCACGCAGATCCTTACTATTTGTTGATATGTAAATCCTAAAATGTAGGAATTCTTTTGCCCACCCAAGGTAAACTTTTTTTCTTACTAAGTTAATGAGTCATGTCTACTAAGTGAAAATTGTAGAGCTCATCGAGATGAGTCTAATGGTAGTTAGAAATCGAAATCTGACCAATAGATGATAAGATACCTTCGAAAAACGATTGGCCTACTATATGTAAACAATAGGTTTGCTTACACGAAATTTTATATAGTCGACCAATCGTTTGTTGAAGATATCTCATCATCAACTGGTCCGATTTCGATGATCTAGCTACCATTAGACTTGTCTCGATGAGCTCTACAATTTTTACTTAGTAGACATGATTCATTAACTTAGTAAGAAAAAAAGGTTTCTAAGTTTTCCTTAGGTGGGCAAAAATATCATATATTATAGGATTTACATAGTAATTTGCGTTACGTTACACTATGATCACACTATCGATTTATGGCGGATCAAATTAAAAAAAAAACAAACTATTCCTTCTAAAACAATCATTATTATAATTTTTATTTCTACTATAATAATGTTGAATGAAGAATTATTAAGTGATACGAAAAATGATAATGTCTTACTTCCACTTTATCAAGTATCTACTGAAATAGACGATTCTGATGGAATAAATGAAGTTGGTTATTGCTATCGGAATGGAATTAATGTTAAAAAGGATGGACGTAAGACATTCGATTATTATCAAAAATCTGCAGAGATGAAAAACGTTGATGGAATATTCGAGCTTGGTAACTGTTATAAAGATGGAATCGGAGTTGAAAAAGATGAACATATGGCATTCATTTATTATCAAAAATCTGTAGAAATAGGGAACATTAATGGAATACTTGCACTTGGCGACTGTTATAAAGATGGAATTGGAGTTGAAAAGGACGAATATAAAGCATTTAATTACTATCAAGAATTGGCTAATATAGGGGTCGGCTAAAGCGGAGTGAAATTTAGTTAGGGTTAGGGTTACCTTTTTGATGCAGTTTGAAGGGCTTTTATATATAAATATCAAGAATTCAATTTATGCAGTATGTAGATCATATATTGAGTTAACTCCGCTTTAACCGACCCCCTAATATATATAATGCTTATGGTGTATATAAAGTTGGCTGTTGTTATCAAAATGGGATTGGAGTCGAAAAAAATGAACATGAAGCATTCATTCATTATCTTAAATCTGCAGATATGGGTAGTGCCCAAGGAATGTTTCAAGTTGGATATTTTTATCAAAATGGAATCGGTGTTGAAGAGGATAATCGCAAAGCATTAATGTATTATCAAAAATCAGCAAATATGGAAAATGCTGATGGAATTTTTCAAGTTGGTTATTTTATCAAAATGGAATCGAAGTTGAAGAGGATAAACATAAGGCATTTATGTATTATCAAAAATCCGCAAAAATGGGGAATGTTAGTGGAATACATTATGTTGGACATTGTTATCATTTTGGAATTGGAATTGAAAAGAACGAATTTGAGGCTTTCATTTATTATCAAAAATCAGCAGATATGGGGCATTCAACAGGAGCAAATGACGTTGGATATTGTTATCAAAATGGAATTGGAGTTGAAAAGGATGAACATAAGGCATTCATTTATTATCAGAGATGGGTAATGCTGATGGAACAAATGATGTTGGATATTGTTATTATGAAGGAATTTGAGTTGAAAAGGATGAACATAAGGCATTCATTTATTATCAAAAATCTGCAGAGATGGGTAATGCTAATGGAACAAATAGTGTTGGATATTGTTATCAAAATGGAATTGGTGTTGAAACGGATGAACATAAGGCATTCATTTATTATCAAAAATCTGCAGTGATAGGTCACGCTAGTGGAGCATATAATGTTGGATGTTGTTATGATGAAGGAATCGGAGTTGAAAAGAACAAACAAAAAGCATTCATTTATTATCAAAAATCAGCAGAGATGGGGCATTCAACAGGAGCAAAAGACGTCGGATATTGTTATCAAAATGGAATTGGAGCTGAAAAGGATGAATATAAGGCATTCAGTTATTATCAAAAATCTTCAGAGTTGGGCGATGCTGATGGGACATATTGTGTAGGATATTGTTATCAATATGGAATTGATGTTGAAAAGGATGAACATAAGGCATTCATTTATTATCAAAAATCTGCAGAGTCGGGAGGTGCTTATGGAACATATAATGTTGGATATTGTAAGCAAAATGGAATTGGAGTTGAAACGAACGAATTTGAGGCTTTCATTTATTATCAAAAATCAGCAGAGATGGGTCATTCAACGGGAGCAAAAGACGTCGATATTGTTATCAAAATGGAATTGGAGTTGAAGAGGATGAATATAAGGCATTCATTTATTATCAAAAATCTGCAGAGTTAGGAGATACTGATGGAACATATTGTGTTGGATATTGTTATCAAAATGGAATTGGTGTTGAAAAGGATGAACATAAAGCATTCATTTATTATCAAAAATCTGCAGAGATAGGTCACGCTAGTGGAGCATATAATGTTGGATGTTATTATGATGAAGGAATCGGAGTTGAAAAGAACAAACATAAAGCATTCATTTATTATCAAAAATCAGCAGAAATTGGGCATTCAACTGGAGCAAAAGACGTCGGATATTGTTATCAAAATGGAATTGGAGTTGAAGAGGATAAACATAAGGCATTTATTTATTATCAAAAATCTGCAGAGTTGGGCGATGCTGATGGGACATATTGTGTTGGATATTGTTATCAATATGGAATTGGCGTTGAAAAGGATGATCATAAAGCATTCATTTATTATCAAAAATCTGCAGAGTTGGGAGGTGCTTATGGAACGTATAATGTTGGATATTGTAATCAAAATGGAATTGGTGTTGAAAAGAACGAATTTGAGGCTTTCATTTCAAACATGGCGTCGAAACGAAACCTACCCGAAACTAGTTTCGGAAGGGTTCTAATCCGAAACTAGTTTCGGATTTTTTTTAAAAAATCGAAACTCCGAAACCCGAAACCCCGAAACTATAATCCAAAACCCAAACCTATAATCCGAAACTCAAAAATATAATATTGAAGCCTTTAAAACTTATTATAAAGTTGATTTATTTTTAATGAACCCAAAATGTAAAATTATTTTTGAATAAATTATAACATTATAAAGATCATTTTTTTTAATTATGTTTTTTTCACTGCCTCGGTTTGTTCGGGTTTTTTTAAAGCTGATCAACTTTATTTTTAATATCATAACGTTATTACAATTGATTTCAAAATTCTAGGGCGATAGAAAAAAATTTGCCAATGATGAATCAATAAATATTTGATAACTTTTGATACCAACAATTTATTTAATTCTGCGGTAACTTAGATATGGACGTACTAATTACTTATTATTACTTGATATTTTACAGTTTTTACGTAGTAAATTAAAAAAACTAATGCTTGCAAAAGCAACCTTGATTGTCAGAATATAATCTCCGGAATTATTATGCTTGTGAATCATAACAGCAAAAAGGACTGCACGCATGCAATAAATTGTTTGATGCATTCCAGCCCAAATGGCGCTGGATATTCAAATTCTTTAAGGAGATATATAACATACATCAATGCGATTAATGTATATTCAAGAGATACATTGCATACATCAGTACATTTGAAAGAGATATATAATACATTAATGCAATAAACGTATATGGAAGTTTGGGTAGTTTTTGGTTCAGGTGAGGTTTCGGGTTTCGAATGAGGTTTCGGGTGTCGGGGGAGGTTTCGAGTTTTGGAAAGTTTCGAAAGTTATAATCCGAAGCCCGAAACTTTCAGATTTGGCACAAAAGGGTTTCGGCGTCAACTTTGGAGAGAATAAACAAATAAATTATTGATGTTCTGGCATTTCGGGGTTTCTGTTGAGGTTTCGGGTTTCGGTCGAGGTTTCGGGTTTCGGTTGAGGTTTCGAGTTTCGGATAAGGTTTCGGAAGCTATAATCCGAAACCCGAAACTTTCGAAATCGCCAAAAAAGGTTTCGGTGCCATCTCTGTTTCATTTATTATCAAAAATCTGCAGAGATGGGGCATTCAACAGGAGCAAAATACGTAGGATATTGTTATCAAAATGGAATTGGAGTCGAAGAGGATGAACATAAGGCATTCATTTATTATCAAAAATCTGCAGAGTTGGGAGATGCTGATGGGACATATTGTGTTGGATATTGTTACCAAAATGGAATTGGTGTTGAAAAGGATGATCATAAGGCATTAATTTATTATCAAAAATCTGCAGAGTTGGGAGATGCTGATGGAACATATAATATTGGATATTGCTATCAAAATGGGATGGAGTTGAAAAGGATGAACATAAGGCATTCATTTATTATCAAAAATCTGCAGAGATGAGAGGAGATGCTGCCGGAATATATATGGTTGGATATTGTTATGATGAAGGAATTGGAGTTGAAAAGGATCAACATAAGGCATTCATTTATTATCAAAAATCTGCAGTGCTGGGAGATGCCGATGGTACATATTATGTTGGATATTGTTATCAAAATGGAATTGGAGTTGTAATTAATACACGTAAAGCGCTTGAATATTTTCAAAAAGCTGCTAACATGGGTAATTCTTATGCGATACGCGCTGTTGATGATTGTTATCGAAACGGCTATGGAGTCACAAGGAACATACCCAACGTATTCAGATATCGAAACGGCTATGGAGTCACAAAGAACATATCCGACGTAATCAGATACCGTCATGAAGGTTACTCAGTTCATTCAAATTCTTCCGAAAGTGGTGCAAGCTGTTCCGAGGTCGGTTCCTGGGCTGGTTCCAGCATAGCTGGTTCAGAGTGCGGGAATGGGATAACTTCGCGTAGATGGATTTCTTATACTGGTGCTAATAAAAATCGTATAACTTTCGAATAGTTTAAGAAAACTGCAGATATGGGAGATGCTGAAAGTACATATAATGTTGGCAGTTGTTATGAAAATGGGATTGGTGTAGAAAAGGACGAACTCGAAGCGTTTAAATATTATCAGAAAGCTGCCGATTTAGGGCATTCTAATGGTGCATACAATGTTGGAGTTTTTTATGAAAATGGAATTAGGGTAGAAAAGGATGAACGCAATGCTTTTATATATTTCTCGAAATCTGCCGATATGGGCAG
Source organism: Gigaspora rosea (assembly GCA_003550325.1). Taxonomy (NCBI): domain Eukaryota; kingdom Fungi; phylum Glomeromycota; class Glomeromycetes; order Diversisporales; family Gigasporaceae; genus Gigaspora; species Gigaspora rosea. Next base: position 167,042 of record QKWP01000672.1, read on the forward strand.
TGCTGATGGAGCATTTAGAGTTGGAGTTTTTTATGAAAATGGAATTGGTGTAAAAAAGGATGAACGCAAGGCTTTTTTGTATTTCTTGAGATCTGCCAATATGGGCAGAGCTGATGGAACATTTAACGTTGGTGTTTGTTATCGAAATGGGATTGGAGTTAAAAAGGATGAATGCAAAGCATTTGAATATTATCTGAAGGCGGCTGATATGGGTCATATTAAAGGAATATATAATTTTGGTTATCTTTATCATCGTGGAATAGGAGTTGAAAAAAACAAGAGCAAAGCGTTTATTTATTATAAGAAAGCTGCTGAATTAAATTACGAAAATGGAATACATAATGTTGGTTATTGTTATCAACATGGAATTGGTGTCGAAAAGGATGAATGCAAAGCGTTTGAACATTACTATAAGGCCGCTGGCATGAATTTGGTTGTCGGAATGTCACAAGTTGCACGATGCTATCGAAATGGAATTGGAGTAGAGAGAGATTTACAAAAAGCTAATTCTTGGTATCAGAGGTAAAAAAAAAAAAAACTTTTAATTCATCCAATATTGTAAGAGTGTACTCATATAACTGTTTCATATATTTAGAGCAAATAACACGATGATAGGTAATCCATATTGTCATATTAGTTTTAATTCTTAATGATTTGATATGCTTAAAGCAATTTTTATTAACAGAAAACTATGAAGATGTGTCTGAAAAGCTTGACTTTATGACGATTTACGAAGGATGTTGATCGAAAACAAATATCAATTGCCATGGATTCCTTACGCTGAATTTGCAGATATTAAAGAAATAGGAAAAGGTGGATTCTCAAACGTATGTCGCACGCGTTGGCTTGATAAAAGTCAAGATATAGATATACTTGTTGCTCTTAAGATTATCAGTACAAATAATATTAAAGAATTTATTGAAGAATTGAAGGCATATTGTGAAATTGGAAATGTAAATTTGTCATTTATAAAATGTTATGGAATATCGAGAAATTATGATGGAAAGTATATTATTGTTTTAGAATATGCCAAGAAGAAATCCTTACGTAAAAATTTATATGATGTATCACAAATGAATTGGGAAAAAAAGTTAAAGTTGCTACATTGCATAACTTCGGATCTTCAAATAATCCATTCTCAAGGATACATTCACCGAGATTTGCATAGCGGCAATATTTTGCAAGATAATTTACATAGCGCGTATATTTCAGATTTGGGGCTTTCAATTTCTAATTCAGAAAAAACAAATGAAGGGATATTTGGAATTCTACCTTACATTTCGCCGGAGGTTTTGAACGGAAGTCAATATACTAAAGCATCAGATATTTATTCATTCGGGATAATAATGTGGAAAATCTTATATGGAAGTCCTGTATTATATGATTGTGCGTTAAAAATGCGAGAACTTCAAGTAGAAATATGCTGTAATGATTTGCGACCACCTATAAATAAAGAAGCACCGCGATGTTACGTGAATTTAATTAAGGAATGCTGGGATAAGGATCCAGAGAAAAGACCTTCAACGGAAAAACTTTGTGAAATTTTCAAGGAATGGCACAACAATGAGAATATTATATTGGAATTGAGCAGATCTAAAACTATACTTGAAAATATCGAAAGATCATACGTGAGTGTATTTAGCGGAGGAAGCAAGTTTATTTCTTATACTCATTCTAATTTTAAAGATAATGAATTGCAAAATTTAACGTTATCAAGGGTAATTCAGAACTAATGATGCAGATTTCTGATTTTGAATTAAATTAATTACATATTTATTTTGAAATCAATAATAATTTTTTCAAGTTCTTTTATTTCAATATGATGGTTTTAATTTTAAACAAATAACAAGAGTTAATAACGAGACAATTCGGGTATATAGAAAGCCTTATATATAATACTGTAATTAATTTTTCAAGCAAGTCTGAACATTTGCAAAGATCAGTTTGTTAAAGTTTTTTTTGTGAAGTATATTTATTAAATTATTAATAATTTGAAAATAAATATGTGTTGTTAGATATATCACTTAAAAGAATTTTTAAAAAAATTTAAGTGATGATTTTACATATCTTTATTATTATTATATATGAAGTTTAAATGCAGAAATTGGCAGATTCAAAGTAATACCAATTAGGAGCAAAATTTTGTGTATAGAATGACAATACTCTACATGTCAAATATTATGATACGTATATAAAACTTCGTTCCTGGTATAACAAACGTCTCTTTATTTATAAAGTCGATATGAATTTTTTATGTACTAAGTATTAGTACCATAGTTCAAAATACATTTTACATTTAATATAGCTTCAAAAATAAATCTGATAGATGGATAATAAAATAAACACTTAACATGAGTATAGAAGGCTTATACATACACAATCAAATAATAGCAATAAAATGAGCCACATGCAGTAACATAATATTTTACAAACATCAGATATGATAGTCTACTAGGGTGGAACATCAACTATGTAAATCAAAACTATGTTAGATACATTGATCAATTTACTATGATCAAATTTTATTGGCGAAATTAACGTAATAAATTGAATATTATTTTTATATTGTTTAATTATAAAAAAAGAGCAATATTCTAAAAGATTCACACAAGTATCGTACTTATTTTTCGAGTTTCTTTTGAATGAGAAATGTTCTTTAGGACCATTTCGAAGGTTCTATATTTAATTTTTTGCGATTGCTTTAAATAAGGTTTAACTTATTTATTTAACTTATAGTTTCGAGTGTTTTTTTTATATTTTAACTAACAAAATTCAACTTATTCTATAAGACAATTGTACAAAATTTATATATCGATAAAAATTTTGAAAATATAGTTTTATTCTTTAGCATTTTATAAACAATTCGTGAAAGTTTCAAGGTAATTCGATTTTTTGATAATAAGTTGAATCGCTTTTGAAATTTCAATTATTAATAATATTATGTTCTTACTGTAATTACGGTTAAATATACAATCCGAATTTGAATAAATTTAATTGTTGTTTGTGTAACGTAAAAATCTGTGATATGAAAAATGTTATAGTTATCTAACATAGGTTTGATTTCTTAGTTGATGTTCCACTCTAATAGTTTACGTAATGAATTATAAAAAATACGACAAAACTAAAATTTGTTCAAGGATCTATATTTTGGATAATAAATTACATAATAATCAATCCCAAAGAATTTTTTCTTTTTTGGACACATGGTTTTTATCGATAAGACTACCTTTAATCCATTTACCTATTGTTTAAACCAACTAGATTATATGATTTAATATAATATATCGAATTAAAATATGCATATCAATGAGAGCCATGTGAGGCGGTCGCAAGTGGTGTTTAAGTGCAAAAATTCACGTTATATTCCGTCCCGCTTATAAACCAATCGGATTGATGATTTTGTTTACAGACACCATAAAAATACATAACGTTACATAATTTTATTCCTGTCATAAAATTCCCTATCCATAATGTTAGCATTCTATTGTTCGATTATAAATTCTGATTTTATTCCATTGTTCTATATAGATAATTTTTGATATAGTTTTTTTTTTTAATCTATTTATTTATTTATTGCGAGTTAATAAGAAAAAAAAATTTTTATATCGTAATGGATTAAATTGGCGATCATATATTTGTCTATTACTTTTTTTATTTTTATATTATTCTATTACTTTTTTCTTTTAAATGCATTTCGTAACGCACCAATTATAATAATTTACTACAATACAGGGGATACAGTTTTTAAAGAAAAACTATTCGTTGCAGAATGTCATTCCCGTTCATTGGTTCTAAACGTCATTTTATCACTTTTTACCAATCATCGATCATTTCCTGAACCGTGGTAAATACTAATTTGTTGAAGCACAACTACTTCGGAAGACATTTCTCTTTTCATAAAACGTTCATTTATTACCGTGAAAATTGGCTACAAAGACTATTTATTTTGCATTGCCAATGTCGAATTCTTAGATTTCGAATTACAATATAATCTTGTTAAATCGATCCGCATGTTTCAAAAAGAAGAAAATTATCTTTTAGTTTTGGTTTATACTCGAGAAAAGGCTATGTATGAATCATCATATATTAGATCAATTTGCTGAAAATATTCACCCTGCTAATGGTCTTGATTCAGAGTCTATAAAAATTTTATACTCTGAAATTTGTGATTATACTACGTGCGTGACTTCAAATATGTGGGCCCTCTAAAGTAGAAACCAGACAATTTGACAATTTTTTGAAAATTAACCTGTTTGATTGATCAGGCGTAAAATTTAATGACAAAACTTTTTTACTTAATAATGAAAGTCTGATCACTTAATAAATTTTTGTGATACAACGGTTAAAAGCTTTTGACGCTATAATTTAAAAATAGATTTACTGCGATTTTGAAGCAATTTACAGGTCTATAGATCTGATAATCCTGTTTAAACAGGTTTGTTAATCATGAATATACTATTTTTAGATTGTTTTGATTTTGTGTAACAAAATAGTTGTTGCCGATTTTCTCAAAACCCGTGATCTGCCAAATTGTCTGGTTTCTACTTTTGAGGGCTCATGTATGGACACGGCCAAACAGAATGGATTAAAGGTTCAAGTTTTAAGTCAAGAAAAGCTCGGGTAGATTGAAGAAGAGTTAACCCAGTGATCATCACAACATCACATGACCAGCAGTCGGCCTAAGTTAGATTAGGGTATTTTTAGGCAAGTTCGTTTTAATTTTGGTAAACAAATGACGTCATTATTTGTTTATCATGTGATTGTCGGTTAACTGTTCTTCAAGTGTCCCGAAAAGCTCCACGTACTTTATTAATCAGTGATAATATTAATTTTGGGACAGTTCGGCAATTGGCTAATTGTAAATTGAATATCTTGAAAGTTTCACCTTGATATTAACTTACCCTCATGAAATTAATTTCTTTCTGTTCGAATTATTGACACTTGGTATATTTTCTAATGAATTGGATATAGTACATTTGCCTCAAGCTTTAATATTTATTGAAATCGCGTCAGAAATTGAGCAATATTTGAATTTGGATCATTTTCTTTAATTAAATACATACGCAGACAATATATTGAATGAAATTTGAAAAATATTATAGTATCTCATCATTTGAATAGTCCTATTCAAATTGTTTCACATTATATGTATTTACATCCTCATGGCGTACTTGTTTTCGTTTTATAGGGAATGAGGCAATCAAAACAGACGAACATTGTCGAGAATTATTGAAAATTATTTTTCAGAGACCAATTAGATAATGTCTTTTCTTGAAAGTTTGCTAATGTATTAGGCGATCAATTAGTTCGATTATTTGCTAGTTCTTTTTTCAAGTTGAACAATGACTCAAAACAAACATTCGTTCATCAATTTTTGAAATATTGGTCTCTTGCTCTAAAGAATTTGCCACACGAGGGATCATGGATAAGGATATGCAAAAAGAAATCATTAAAAATTAAAATAATCAAGAAGTTAGGTTCATTAAATTTATCAAAATTGTATAAAGAAAAAGGCAAATTTGTTTACCAAGTACATCCTGTGCCTGATCAAATATTAGACTATGTCTGGGACTATGGTCATCTCAAAGCAAATGATTAACGAAATTACATCTAGATTATGTTGAAAACTCAGTTAAATCATCAATTTTTTGCTGAATTATTATGCGCGTCACAAGAATTTATTCGCAACCATCGTTAGTTTAAGAGATGTGAAACGTGCTATCAACTTTTCAAATTCATTAAAGATAAATTTCATAAATTTAATTATTCGCAACATAATAACAAAAATGTACATCCTGAAACTCGTTCATTGGTGTTAGCACTTGGTTTATGTTACATTTTAGACTTCACGACCAGTCTCAACGTAAAGAATACCGAAAAAAAAATGATTGGCATCATGGAGCAGTATCAAAAAATTGATTAGAACAAAACCTATGAAAACTCAGAAAATTAACAATGGTATCAAAGAAGCCCAGAAACTATTATCAATATAAAGATTTTTTTGAAAGATCATTTCACAAGAACAAGAATATTATTTTATTTTAAACGTATGCGGTGTCCCGAAGGTGACTGCAGTAAATGAAGTCTTTTATATGAATCTTCGAGGAGCAGATTCAAATGATCCTTACTTTCGAACCTTGCCTCAAGTCTATATGATACCTTATCAATGTTCAAGGATCTTCAACTTTTGAAGGAATTACAAAAGTTTTTCAAACTGCTCAAAATTATCAACAGACTAGTTCCAAAGAAAATCCCGTTATTTCAGTTGTTCTTTTTCTTAATTTACATCAAGATGAATCACGTCGTCATTATTACCGATTTATTGTAAATTGTAATTAATAATATAGTTAATTAAGCAACTAAGTTATTCTTCAATCGAAAAAAAAACACATGTCGATTGAGCATCGACGAATTTGTAATTGGCGCAATTGGCACAAAACATCGATATGGAAAAAGACCAGTTGCAACTTTAAATCGTTCTGAATAATTAATTTATTGATCTAATTATTTTAAAAACAAATCATATTTAACTTTCATTCGATGTAATAATTTTTTAAAAAAATAATAAGTGTTGTGTTTCAATTTTTTCAACATTAAGTTAGATAACAAATTTTTTTCACATTGATTTTTCGTTCTGCATTACATGGAAAACTTGAGTCTGTCGGTCGTATTTTTATTTTATTTTTTTTAATTTACTGAAATTAATAGACATCTAAGGTTATGCAAGGGTAATTTTTCATTTTACACAAGGAATCAAAAAATTAGGTCAGCAGTCTGATTTTTCCGTCAGCTTATCGGACAATTACGGGAAATTAAGGTATCCATCGGATGGGAATAGCGAGAAAAATAAAAGCTGAAAATCGATCAATTGGGATCTAAAAAAAAAAAAAAAAAAAAAAAAAAAAAAAAAAAAAAAAAANGGACGTCAAATCTGCGTGATAAAATTGATTGTTTATATATATATATTAGATATTAACCATTCCATGACAAAAATGACAAAACTACGATTTCGCTAGAAATTGTCACTCTTCTCTAAATTTTTCACAAGATTCAACCGATTAAGGGCATTGTTTTTGCGAAGCGCATTTGCTAACGCTTTTCCAGCTTCAGAGTCAAGATCATTATTTCTAAGATTCAAAGAAGTTAACGTTGTGTTCTTGAAAAGAGCACCTGCTATTGCTTTTCCTCCTTCTGATCCAAGATTAGTATGACTAAGATTCAAAGAAGTAAGCGTGGTGTTCTTGCAAAGTGCATCGGCTAAGGCTTTTCCACCTTCTGATCCAAGTTTATTCCGACAAAGATCCAAAGAAGTCAACGTTGTGTTCTTGCAAAGTGCATTTGCTATTGCCTTTCCTACTTCTAATCCGAGTAAATTAAAACTAATATCCAAAGAAGTTAGCGAGGTATTCTTGCAAAGCGCATTTGCTAATGCTATTCCTCCCATTAGTTCAAGACTATTATTACTAATATCCAAAGAAGTTAGTGTGGAGTTCTTACAAAGCGCATCTGCTAATGCCATTCCTCCTTCTATGTCAATATTATTTTCAGCAAGATTAAATGTAGTCAGTGTGGCGTTTTTGCAAAGTGCAGATGCTAATGCTTTTGCTCCTTTCGATCCAAGGTTATTACCAAAAATATTCAAATAAGTTAGTGTGGTGTTTTTGCAAAGCGCGTCAGCTAATGCTTGTCCTCCTTCTGACCCAAGGTAATTATCCGCAAGATGCAGAAAAGTTAGCGTGGTATTCTTGCAAAGTGCATCAGCTAATGCTTTTCCTTTTTCTGAATCAAGTTTATTATCCACAAGATACAGAGAAGTTAATGCGGTATTTTTGCAAAGTGCATCTGCTAACCCTTTTATTACTTCTAATCCAAGATCATTGTCACTAATATCTAAAAAAGTTAATGTCGTGTTCTTACAAAGTGAATCTGCTAATGCTTTTGCTGCTTCTGATCCAATATTATTACCACTAATTTTCAAAGAAGTTAACGTAGTATTTTTGGAAAGTACATCTGCTAACGCTTTTCCTCCTTCTGGTCCAAGATTATTAAAGCCAATATACAAAGAAGTTAACGTAGTGTTCTTGAAAAGCGAATCAGCCAATGCTTTCCCTCCTTCAGATCCAATATTATTCTTCTCAATATTTAAAGAGATCAAGGTAGTGTTCTTGCAAAGTGCATCTGCTAATGCCTTTGCACCTTCTGATCCAATATTAATGCCAGGTGACCAACTTTTATCAATAATATTCAAAGAAATCAAAGTAGTATTTTTATAAAGGATCTTTGTTAATGCATCTATTGCTCTATGCTTAAAATTACTATGTAACCTATATATTTTTATAGAAGTAACAGTAGTGTTCTCACAAAGATTTTCAAATATTATTCGATTGCAAATAACTTCATCAATGCATAAATATTTAAGATTCTTACTAGTTCGTAGAAACATTGCAACCAAAGAACATTTAATTGCACCTTTAAGCTCACATTTTATTCCATATTTTTCATTGAGAATCCAATTTCCAATTCCGTCATACAAATAATTATTAATAGATGTAATATAACTTGTATATTCAAATAGTGGTTTTGGTCCATTTGGAAGAATATTTTTAAAGGGAATTAATAAAGCTTGCTCTTCAGTATTTAACGTTAAAAGGGACGTTCTTATAAAACTTAAATCTTTAAAATGTTTTTCTGGTTCGCTCCACAAGATTGGTATAAAAACTCTACACCAATGACGATTTACAAGAATACATGAAAATAAATCTCTATGATAATCATTATTACACCGGAGATTATTAAATATCTGATAGTAACATTCGTTCGGTAATGCTATCATATTGGAAAATGGCCAAAAATTTAACAGTAGATGTACGTACTTACGTTAAATTTATATTAAAATAAATGGTGTGAAACGTTGCTAAAAAATCTAAATTTTGGATTCTTACTTTGAGCTAATTTGTGTCGATTACATATGATTATTGACAATTATCGCCGTTTTTCAAATTAGTGTAACCCCAACGATCAGTCCGTAGAAGGTCCGTTTTCAATTTAGTAACGATGTCGCGTGGTCTGGATTTCGTTTTAGCTTTTCGGGTTTGGATTAGAGATTAAGCCTGGATAAGGCTTACCCGGGTAACCCGTATAAGCATCCCTTAACCAGTCAGTAGTTATGCTATCCGGATAACGCGGAGCCCGAATAGAAATAAATATACATGATAATCATGCGGCGATTGCTACGGACACAGCAACACGTGACTTATGGATACAACACAGCAATGACTATCATTACTAAAATACACGCTAACCTAACTTTAACTCGGGCAATAAGTCACGTGTATGCTGTGTCCCCAATCATGCAACGGGACACAGTAATCATCACTTCATGTGAATTTATGAAATGAAGTTTATTTGATACTTGCAACAACTTCACCCAACCCTAACACTAGGCTGAATGATTATTCGCGTGATGTGATAAGCACGAAAATATCACCGGATCTTGATCTTCAATCTTCCCAATACATACATCTAGCTATGGTATCAAAAGTCGTCGAAGTTAAAAAAATCATATAAATGCAACCCAAATTCGATAAAAATTTTTTGGAGCGTATGCGTGAATAGATCTGCGCGCGCAGCTCGATAGAGCAATACAATAATATAAAAATTTTTCATGAAATTTCACGAAAATCTATTTATTAGAGGCCGAAAAAGATTGAAGTGTGTCGAGAATTAAATTTGTTTCTGGGCGTTCTTTATTCCAACATTGCTCATAAAGTTCAATATATTGAAATGGTGTTCTTCTATCGGTATTTCTCTATTTCCTTCGTAAATATGAATAGCAAGAATATTCAGAAATTTGATATGGTGGTCTTCCGCTTGAAATCTCCCATAGGATTACTCCAAGACTATATATATCTGATTTCTTATCACGCTTTTATCCTATCTTAGTTCTATATATGCTAGCATTCCATGAATTTTCGAGCTTGAAGTCGTTGACGTCTCTTTTATCTGCTTTGACAATCCAAAATCAGCAATTTGTGGTTGCCCATGATGAATTAAAATCTTCTTTGAATGTTAAAAAATAAAAACAAGTATAAGCAAATGAAAGTTCATAAACATGTAATGCAAAGAATAATTACATACAAGATCTCTATGAAAAATGTCATTATTATGCAAAAATAAAAGGCCAAGTACCATTTCCGTAGCAATTCGTAATTTGTCTGCCCATAGTAATCTTGGAAAATTTGCTTTCAAGTATTCACGTAAATTTCCATCGTTTGCATATCTGATATTGTAAAACCATATTATAATATCCATTATTATCTATTTAATTTCAATAATTTTACTTAATTATTGTTATACAACAAAATTTATAAATTACGAATCTACATTTTGTAACTCCGTAATAACTTAAGCTTTTACATTTAAAATAATGGGAATTTACCATTTATGACGGTATTTAAACTTCTAGTTTATATAAAATAAATAATACCGCATTAATAAAGTCATTAATAATTTTTATCCAAATTTGTATTGACTTTAAGGCATTTGAAAGCGGCTGTTAATTCACATTCTTTCCACTCGCATTTAAAACGGAACCAAAACCTCCAATTCCAATTATAGTTGGGACCGTAAATTTATTGTATTCGTATGTCCATCAGAAATAGCTCTTTCAAGCCATTCTTCTGGTATGTTCGCCAAAACTTTTTTCTTTATGTACTAATCTTGGGCGTATTGTCGTAGGTACAGTACGTACAGTGTCGGTATTATCGCATGCGTATGTACTACATGCGGGTACCGAAAATTAATTGCAATTAAAAATTTTTTTACAATTACCGTTAATCATAAAGTTACTCGAAAATAATTATGATCAATTAAATTGCAAATAATTTTTTTTTTTTTTTTTTTTAAACCTGGAGATAACCCAGGACGCCGTTGGTGTACTTTAATTGTAAATAATTAATTTTTGCTTACACTGTAAATTTGCTACGTATTGCTAAGATACGTATTTCAAATTTAAATGCTCTACGTATGTACGTATATATTTTAATGTAATTGTAACCTAACCCTAAAATAAATTCTTTATATTTTTATACATGTAATTATAACTAAAAAAAGTTGATCGGATTAAAATACATTACTACAATAAATTGCCATTTTACAATTATAGTAAAAATTAGATACTGGACCCGTCGTTAAACGACGGGTTTAACATAAATAATTTTCTATTTCACATTATTATTAAAATTTTATTGTACTACAAATATATTGCGTTTACATAATATTAATTGTATTAATTAATATAAAAAGAAATAAATAAAGTTTTCGAATATTTAATTTTAATTAAACAAATCTTTTTCATTTTTTCATTATTAATTTCTTAATATGGAATGATGCATTTTTCGCTTTGATCAAGTCTTAAATACATTTATTCGTCAAAGGAAAAGAATTTTTTAATGGATCGAATAAATATAATTAATGTTTAACTGCAATTAAAATCCAAGCGATTCACATAACCAAAATTGGATAATCATAGCAAAAATTGCATTAATTGATTAATTGTAGCTGCGCCACCAATCAATTAATTGAGTATAATTGCAATTATTGCCTCTACAATCTCTACAATCAATTATTCGGCAGGCCTGACTACATGATACGGCATTTTAATTTCATCAAATTTAAAGGTGCTATTTTTGTTTTGCGAGACTTCGACTGAAGGTCTTTGGAAGCTGAATCGACAGTTGTTTTTGAAAATGGGTACTACGAATGCAATTATCGACAGAGCGAAGGTAACCACCAATATCCCAATACGTTGTGCAAGTTTTTAAATTATTGCTACTGTAGTATTGTATTTTATCAGAAGTGAAAGGGTAATTTAGTCAATAAATTAGTTTTTTATTCAAATAAGAGAATCTAATGAGTTTAATGTTCCTTATCATTTTTCATATTTTGTACTTATGAATTTTCAATAATATTTACAAATTATATAGAATCGATAATAAATGTTTATTATTTATACATTTGACATAATTTTTATTTAATTATTATAGCAATTGCGTATTACAATTATTAACAAATACATAGTAAGTGTAGTACTTAAACAAATAACTACTTATAATATTTATTTTTTTCTAAGCTACCTTAGAAATAATAGCTAAAATTATACAATAATAATTGTGCGTCATTGTTTTGATCACTAGGGAATTATGGTTTGGGAATATATAATAATGATCTTATTTAGTAAATATTGAGACCTTTTTGTAATCTGAGAAAACAAAATAGTTTCAAGTTTATAATGTGCATTATTATATTGTAGTGTATAATTGTTTCTATTTTATTTTGAAGTAAAAAGTAAGGGTAATTTTGATTTTAATGCGCACACTAGTACATGAAATTCCTTTATTATCGGGGAGCCATAATTTCTCTCAAGTTCTGATTGGATATATGAAATACATTTCCAATTGAATAAATCGCTCAACATTTTTTTTTAAAAAAAAAAAATTCAAACTAACACATTTCAATTAAACCATTTCAAAACTTATCGTTATAAGTAGCTTTTCGGATTTGCAGTTACAAATAGAAGCAAAAATTTCATAGGATTAAATGAATTTTTAAATAAATAATGTACTTAAATATTTATCGTACTAGTTGCTTAAAGTAAAATTTCTTTATTAATAAAGTATACTAACGTTGTAATGTAATTCTAAAAAAAATAAAATAAAAAAATTACTTAAATATTTATCTTATGTGCATACTAATTGCTAAGTAAAAAATTTCCTTTTTTAATACTTCATTAAGCATACAAACGTTACAATATATTTAAAAAAAAGTAAATAAATAAAAAAATAAATAAAAATGAGCTTAAATATTTATCATTATGTGCTATAGTTTGCTCAAGTAAAAATTTCTTATTTCTTTTTTCAATACTTCATTGAGCACACAGTCAAATATTATCAACTTCAAAGGCTTATTACAGTATAACGAAATCTGCTCTATGTAAAAAGTTGACCGTGTTATGAATTTTGACCTGCTCAAGCTGAAAATATAAAATATAAGTGATCTAAAAATAAGCGTGTTTAATTAATTAATAAATTAACCCAGTACGTATAATAGATTCTTTCGAAAAAAATTATTTAAACTGTATGATTTTATAGTACGATATTTATTATTGTATTTATTAAGACTGCTCTCAAATGTTTTATCGTAAAGAGTTGTTAAATTCAAGAGAATTGCCAAACGTTAATATTAAAACGTGAAAAGTAATATTTAAAAAAATTTAATAAAACGTAATTATTATAAAAAATTACAATTACGACGCATTTGTTCGATGACTACATTATTAGCCACTCGATCAGTGATTTACTATGAAAAATGAAATTTGCATTCAACCAATGATGGCATCGGCAGAAATTAGTGAACCCGTACGTACGTACTTTATCAGTTATCCCGCAAATTACGCCATTATTATAATCTTTTTCGATAAATCGGATTTTTACAATGTACTATAGCAACAATTGCTGCCTATTTTATTACTTCAACTAGCCAGTACGTCTTTTTCCAATACCTAACTTTTATAAAAATACAATTTTTTTTTTTGGATGCGAGCATATTGTTTAAGGGTAATTGTTTAAAGGGTAGGGTGTACGTAGATCATTTATCATATCAGATATTATTTCAGTGGTACGGCGAGAATTATATAGAAATTAAAAATGTGCTACTAATAAAAACTTTTTACAGTTGTAATCAAATTTGACCAAAATTTTATAATATACAAGAGTAGAATGGGGCCACCGGCGCCCTGCTAAATAACATCGTTAAATTTTGATTTTATTTTTTTCCTAGTAATAAAAGCTATTCATTATTTTAATTAATAAATATCAAGTTACTAAATTAAGATATATTAATATAATAACTATTGAATTGCAATTAAGTGATTGTAAATAACTTACCTGTTATTTAATTAATATATCTGATATGGTATGTTGTTAAGGCTAAGCTGTTTTGTAATAATTACTGAAAAGGAGGTAATGTAAACTACTGAATCGAATTTGTCTCATTTAATTGTCTGATAATACTAACAAAAAGACATAACAGTCATCCCAATTTATTGATCTTTGTTGTGCAAGATGAAATATTAACCTTGTGTAACTTTAGACATGAAGAACTCTGTTGCAGAATTTACTAATTCAGTATATATAGTGTTTAAGTTGGGTTCATATTAGAATTATAATAATTTACTATAAATTATTATGAAAAATTCTGTTATAGTACTTATTTACTATTAAGATTCAATTAGTTGCATCAGAGTTATTATTGTTAATACAGTATGCACAGTATTAAAAGTTTAGTATTGGAATTGTGATTTTTGTATAAAAAAAAGTTACAAAATGTACTCACTATTTCAGTGACCTTGTATGTGGTTAAGGCTGAGTTGGAATTATGATTTATTGTAAAGAATTCTGCTACAGAATCTATTTGCTAATGCAGTGCTGAAATTATCATAATTTCTACTATAAAAAATTTATTATAGAGTTACTATAAAGAATTTTGTTATGGAGCTTACATTCTCATAAAATGCACATAGTAGTTGATATTAAAAAGTTACATAAATTGGGCTAGAACATAGATATTATGATTTATTAGGCATTTATTTATAAATGGAATAACTTTTATTTTAGATTTTTATTAAACAAGATGAGAGCAAATCTTTCTATATAGTTTTCCTCCTCCATAATCACCTCTTTTATATAATCACAACACCTGTACAATCACATTAAATTTTGAGACAATTTATTAATAAACTTATAAAAAAAGACTTCTATATAATTACACATTTTTATAATTACTAATTTTCTTGATACAAACTGCATGATTATAGAAGAAAAAGACTGTATATTTAAAAATTTTAGAGCATTATATATGAATTTTAGTGAAGCACTAATAATTTAGATTACATTGAAATATTAGCATTATGTGAAAAAAACTAGCATTACACTATAACTATGCCAAACAGCCATGAGAATACATTATAATGCCCTAATACTAATAAGGTAGAATCAGCATAACTATGATGGTACAATTATGAAGGGTAGGTTACAACTTAAAGAATTATACAAATACAGAAATGAGAGATAAAGGAAAATTTTTTTATTACAATAGTATTAAATGTTAGCTAAATTTTCAGAATACATTTGAATATTCATATATAAAGTGAATAGGGGTAATTTGGTAAAGTTAACATAACTAATATAAAAACTTTTTTATTTTTATATTAAAAAAATTTTATTTTTTGTATTGAACTTTATATATGATTTAGAATTATTTTTATATAAAATTAGTAATATAACATCTTGTTTTAAAGTGATATTAAAATGGATTATACATTGTATCAAAAAGCTTAAATTTTAGAGAGATAGGGGTAATTTGGCAAATTGATAGTATCTTGTATGATCCAGTGATAAGAATTGAATAATTTTTATACTATTCGATTTGTCGCGATGAAATGAATCAAATAATATAAAGTTTATCTGATTCTGATTACAGGATCACAAAATATTATCAATTATATATTGAACAAAAATGATCCTTGAGGAGAATTATGATGAAGTGTAAACATGACAAATAATCAAAATATTTTGTGACTCAGTAATCAGAACCAGTCAAGCTTGGTACTATTCAATTTGTCTTACAAGATGAATTAAATAGTATAAAAATTATTTGATTCTAATCATTAGATCATAAGATACCAAAATTCACCAAATTACCCTTATTCACCAAATTACCTCTATTCACTTTATGTTGTAGCAGTGAAAAAGATTTGAAATTTTTTTTTGTTTTTCAGAAACATAAAGTATTAAATTTATGTTTCCAAAAAAATTTTTATGTTTTATAAGAAAAATAATAAATATTTGTTCTCTCTCTTTTTCTCGTTTACTCATTCACTCTAACTCTCACTAATTCTCACTTACTCACTTACTCACTCACTCTCTTCCTCTTTCATACTCTAATACTTTCACTCTCACACTCTCACACTCTCACACTCTCACACTCTCACTCTCTTATTCTCATTTACTTACTTTCTTCTCACTCACTCTCACTCTTACTTACTTTTACTTTTACTCTTACACTCACTTACACACTCACTACTCACTCACTTACTCACTCTAGGGCTGTAAATCGATTCTAAAAATTAGAATCGATGATCGAATCCCTAAAATCGTTTTAGAATCGATGATCGAATCTTAAGATTTGTGATACTGAGCTTTATAGCGCTTTGCAAAAAAGTGTGACCCTGTGATTTCAAGGTGATGATGGCGGAAAAATTTCTGAGATTTTAATTCCCTATTGATCATAATTTTCAATCATAACGTCTATATTTTATCCGAAATCGTTGAAATTCGTCAAGAATCGAAGAATCCGACTGATTTCTCGTGATTTTACATGACATCATGATCGGCAGAGGTCTCACATTTTTGCAAAGCGCAGTATTGTAATCTGTTTTGTACTGTTAAATGCTATAAGTTATTTATAAATAATATAAATTTAATTTTTTATTTAATGTATAAAAAGTAATAAATAGAATAAATATATAAAATAAAGGAGAAAAAAGCGAATGCTAAAAAAAAACTCCACTCTAAAAAAAAATAAACTCTCAATTAAATTATTTGTATCGAATATTTATATATTTAAAAACTATCATAAAAAATAGAGTACATTCGATAATTAAAATCTTTATGCGTATTATTTGTATTCAGCCATTTTATAATTATTAGTTTTATACTTACGGACTATTACAATCTTTTAACAAATATTCTTTGCTTTTAGATATATAAGACAATATAATGCTGTGTTTGTTATTAAAAACAATAAGATTCATAAGCCTATCGTTTGTACTAAGCCATTCTATAATATTTATTTAATACTATCGCTAATTTTTAATATTCTCGGTTTTTTGATAAGCACATAAAAAATATAAACGGTTGTGTTTGTTACTATTTAACTTATTATTTTTCAAAGCCTCTATAGCTATCTGAAATCACATCGTTGTAACTTATTAAAAATTATAAGGCATATTATGTCTTTAAACTTTAAGCCTATTGTTTTCAATAATAAACATAGCTTTATATTTTTTACACATACACTTAAAACGAAGTGAATATTTATCAAAAAATTTATGCATTTAAATATTTAATATAAAACGATTATATATTTAGAATCGATTCTAAATCTTAGAATCGATTTCAGAATATTTAATCGTTTGTAAAAACGATTAAAACGATTATACAGAATGAGAATCGATTCTAATTCGATTAACGATTAAAATGATTATTATAGAATCGATTTACAGCCCTAACTCACTCTCACTCACTCTTACTTACTCTTACTTACTCTTACTTTTTCTCTTACCACTTTCTCACTCACTTTCTCACTCTCACTTTTATTCTCTTACTCACTCCCTCACAACTCTCTCTTACTCTCTCTTTTACTTTTACTCTCACTCACTCACACTCACTCTTATTCTCTCTCTTTAAAAGAAGCATGCCATACTAAAAAATCTATCACTATAGAGAAACAAATTATACTATATTTACTCAAAATAATGCATACTTGCATATTATTTCGAGGGAATGCACATTATTTTGAGTATGCACATGGACATTATTTTGGAGTAAAGGTCTAATTTCTAAAAACAATTGTGCATTATATATGTGTAATGCATAAAAACACTATATTTTTTAATTTTATATATAATCTTTCTGATTTAAACAGATTTTTTGACTAAAAAATTTTTATTTCTACTTGTTATTTGAATTCATTATTTTAGCAGATTATTAATTTGGCATTTGGAGTGTGCATTATATTGGAATGCACATGGCATTATTTCAAAACCAACATGCTATTTTAAGTAAATGCAATCTTCAAAATAATACTCATGTGCATTATTTCAAGTAAATATGGTAACTTTTATACTCCCACTTTGTTCCTAAAAATTCTAAATTTATTGTTTCTAAAATTTTTTTAAATGTTTCTAGAAATACTAAGAACATTAAATCTTTAACACTATGCTGTAGTCCAGATAACAATTCTGCTCAGATGACAATCTCTGGCAGCTCAAATAAAAATTGGCCAAATCTAACACTAATCTAACTCTAACATCTGGGCTAAATTAATTTTAATTTGTCTAGATTGTCATTTGGGCAAGATAGTTATCTGGTTTGTGACATATATATTAATAATTTTGCATTTACTGCTGCATTTGTTTTTCAGTAATGGTTGAGTATTTTTTCTAACCAAATCTAACAAGAAAATAATTACCACAATTTTTTTTTAAAAAAACATAAATGCTCAGCATGGTGAGTAGTACAAATTATTTTATAAAATTTTTGACATAACAAATTGCATCCCAAGTTATATCTATCTTGTTTAGACATATGCAGTTCTTCTGTTATATCAATACAAAGAACCTTAAGGTATTAGTTTGCAACTTAAAGTTATACTAAAGATCAATTGGTTTTTTTAGTATGTTTAGATATTTATTATAAAAAATTTCACAAGTTACAAAGCTATATCTTGCAAATCAATAAAGTGTTAAAGAGAATATAATGTATTAAAAAAAATGAAGCATAAACAATAAAGAATTATCTTTATAAATATCAATAAAAAAGATTAATGCAGATAATTAATAATTATTATTATTGTTATTAATAAAATTTGCAATTTTTATTGTCATTATTAATAAGTTATATAATGTTGTACGTAATTATTATCAGTAGTTCATTATATTGCTGTGGATTTATATCTGTATCATGAATTGATCTGGGCTATTTCCCGATTGGCAAAATCAAGAAATAACATATGTTAATTCAAAATTAATATAATTTCTAAATGATGCGTCTCATCTGAATTTGCTTTAATATATATTATTATGACTATCTTAAAGTAATACAAATATCTAATTCAGTATGCTCATATAAGTACTATATGTTAGGGCGCTGACATTTATTAGATAATATTTTAGGGTGTGGGGGTCAAGAAAAATCTTATCTTAGTTAAATTTGATTGGCTAAAATTCTATTTATGGATCTTACCTGGGGTAGGGAAGTAAGCCTATAGTAAATGGATATTAGGTAATTAATGTCAGCGCTCTTACTAGTACAGCAAATTAACATATGAAATTATATGCCCAATTAAAGCAAAATTTTGCTGCATCATTCTAAATGATGGTTAGCTATATTAGGTAGCTGCACGATTGTTGTGCTAAAACCAGAAATATAGTATAATACTTCAATCCATAAATCATGTCACAAAATGTTTGCAGTTCCATGATTTACAAGCTACTCATATTAGGCTATACAAAGTTGATTTTTATTTTGTATTACATGGAATCTAAAAACATAAATAAATTTTTTTAATTTACTGTAAGATTATGCAGGGTTAATTTTCATTTTTACAATATGGAATCAAAAAATTGAGTCATCAGTTATTTTTTTTCTTCAGTCCTAACAAACAATTATGGGTGATACCAGATGAAAAAATATACCAAAAATTAACTATTGGCACAATTGTAGGATCTAAAAAAAATTTTTTTTTGAAAAATTAAAAAAATGGTCATTGGTAATACTAAATGAAAAATCAACTTTGCGTGGCCTTATATTTCTATATTTTGATTATTAATTTTATATTTATAAAACTCAAAACTTTTTAAAATGTCATCTTAACACAAATAATGAATGAAATTACATCGATGTTATAGTAAAAACTCAATTAAATTATCAATTTTTTGCTGAATTATTATGCACATCACAAGAGTTTATTTGCAACCATTTAGTATTGTTTAAGAGATAAGAAACGTGCTATCAAACTTTTCAAATTCTTTAAAGATAAATTTAATAAATTAATTATTTGCACATAATATGCTCTAGTGCAAAAAAATTTGCACACCAAATTTAAACTAATTTTTTACTATAATTAAAAATCAATAGATTATTAATAGTATATATATAAATTTTTTATATTTAATAGAAAATCTTTGAAATTAATTATTTATTTTATTTTTATAAGACAATTATTATTTATTGCTATGGCAATATATCTCCACCTGTGATCAACCAATCATTTTGTTTGTTTTGATTTTATATTAATTAAAACAAAACAAATAGCAGTGGGTTATGATTAGATTAGAGTATGGTAGGTGCAATTGTTAGAAGGCACCTACTCCATAATTTCACAAGGAATTTTTTTGCTAAAATAGTGTAGTTTCAAAGTAAAAATTTAAGTTAGAAGTAATTTTTAAAAAAAAAGTTGTTTCTCTTCAATTTCATATTACACCTGATCTTGCAATCTGATTGGTTGATCAGGAGTGGCAATGCATTTCCATGGCGATAAATTTTTTTTTATTTTTTTTTTCCCTTAGATAATCCGGAGCTAGCTTTATTAAATTTAACAATTTGCTACACTTTACAAAGAACAAAGCTTTACAAAAGAAACCTAATTACTATGGCCAGGCCTTTAACTCGGCATTCCCAAACGGTGCCTAAGTATGATTATCGCACTGATGTTTGTCTATTAAGTATTCGCAAAAGGGCTTAATCAAATATTAGTACAAGACTACGACTCAGTACTCAGCTACCTACTTCACTATCTAATCCTCCTAAAAAACTTCTTCCTTGAGCTTCTCATACAGAAGAATAGAAAGGAAAGATTAAATGGGGGCAAAACTACACTACCTAAATGAAAAACCTAAGTAAAACCAAAAATACAACCAAACGAAAAAACAAAAACAAAATAGAAACCAAAGAAAAAGTTTAAAGAAAGAAAAATATGAAGGTGCAAATAAGTCTATACACGACGATAAAAATTAAATAACACCAAAAGGAAAACCTCTTTTTGTTATATACAATAATGAACTACGTTTTAGTGCTCCTAGGTTCAGTTCAGGTCCGGTCCGGTTCGAGTTCGGTCTGGGATCGAACCGAACTCGAACTCTAGATTTTACCAATTTCAAACTTCGAACCAGACTCAAACTCAATTATAAGTTCGGTCCGGGTTCGGTCCGAAGTTTGCAAACTAGTTTGAGTCCGAATATGCTCCTATTGAACCAGACCGAATCAAACTTCAAACTTTCTAGTCCGAAGTTTGAAAAGGTCCGAAAGGTTTTTTTGTGGCTTAACCCCTGACAATTGACGAAACTTATGACGAATTGACGAAACCTATGACGAATTGACGAACCTATGATGAATTGACGAAACATATGACGAAACCTGATGAGTTATTTTCATACAAGATAGAGTTAATTACCGCGTTTATAAAAATTTAAAGTGTTTTAATAACCTGTAAAAGGGTCTAATATAGTATCACCAACAAAAGAATATAACCTAATTAACATTTTAGGCAATTCCATAGGAAAGTCGCGGTCAATAACGATAAGAGCTAAAAAACGATATTTTCACAGAACAGGCGATAATGCATAATTCATAGCAGCGATAGAGAATCAATATAGGTTGGATAACAATATATATATATTAATATATTCATTACATTCTCGTTATCCATCGTTATTTACGAATAACAAATCAAAAAAGGAAATTAAATTTTGTAAATAAACAAAGCGCGTAAAGATAGAAGTTTAGGGTTAAGGTGTTGTTGTTGGAGACTAGAGCTATAGATTGGTGCTCATTATATGTAACATTTCGTTCCCGTCATTTTTAATTAGTGCACCAAGGTCGATTTAAACATTGGTTTCAAGTATTTTCGCTTCTCTTCCTTCTTTCGCACATGTTCGGAATATATGTCGGATTTATCCGGAATCGACGAAAATAAACGCGTGCACAATTTTGACTATTCCGGATCAACCCGACATAAAATTTACACGTAACATGCGAAAGAAGAAAAAGAAAAATGCCAATGAAACCTTATAATGAAATAACATTCTTTTGAAACAATTTAAGGTTTAGTGTATTCAAGATCATTATGCTAAGGGTTCCTGAATCGATTTATCAAGGTTTATCAATTGTTAAAGGTTTGTCAAGGTTTTGTCAATTCGTCATATGTTTCGTCAATTCGTCATAGATTTTGTCAATTTGTTATAGATTTCGTCAATTCGTCATAGGTTTTGTCCATCGTCGAGGGTTTCGTCAATCGTCGGGGGTTTCGTCAATCGTCAAGGTTTTGTCATGACGAAACCATGACGAAACCATTTCGTTATTGCAAAAAACATTTCGTCAGGCATCTTTAATATACTATTCGGACTCCGAACTAGTTTGCAAACTTCGGACTGAACCCGGACCGAACTCAAACTTGACTAAAAAGTTTGAAACAAAAAGTTTGAGTCCGGTTCGAAAATCGAACCAGACTCAAACTTGACAAAAGTTCGGTTCGGTCCGGTTCGGTAGGAGCCCTACTACGTTTGCGTCAAAACCAGGTAAGAAATTTCTTCATGTGCTACCAAAATCCAAACACGTAACACTACGTGATCTTGTTTGTTTCATATTGAGGACACATTCCCAATTCGGAAGGAGTAAACACTGCTGATCTTTTGGAGGGGGTAAGCTAGGATGCCCACATTTTGGCAAAAATTTCGAAAAAATCCAAGCGAGCAATAGATGTCCGTTGAAACCAACTTGAAAGAGAGAGATAAGTCCAAAAAACTCATTTTTTGTTGTTCCCCTTTTCTTAGCTATAGATAACTTCGTTGATGAAGACTTTTTGTCTCCACCAAAATTTCGTTTAGCAAAACACCTCCAACTAGCAAAGTCGCTTCTAGCTTGCATGCTGAATATACAAAAGAGTCCCCAAAGCAAAAAGTTGACCTTTGTAAAAACCATCATCTTGTAGTAACAACTATACATAAAAAGTTTTATGTACAGGCCACTCTCCAACAAAAACTTTTTGTTTTTCTTCCGTCGGCAAATTGGTCCAAGTGATCATTGGTAAGAGTGTTATTTATTATTCTTTCCATGGCGATAAATGATAACTCTCTTTTTATAATTATACTATAGAAATTTTTAAACATTAATAATATAAAACATTTTTATTTTTAAAAATAAATAAAAATATTTTTTTAAAAAGAATTATATATTAGCTATTTTTAAGTTAATCATGCAGTGTAACAAGCTTGTATTATGCATGTGCATTGATGCAAATATAATAAATATACTGTATAAATTTTGTTAAGTTTAAATTACAAGTTATAGAGAAATTAAGCTTCAAAGTTATTTAATTTAGTTAAAAAAACGTATTAAAAATAGTATAATTTAACTTAAAATCTATATACTGAGTTAATTTTAAAATTATAAATTAAAAACAAAATTATAAGTTCTTTTAAATTATATCTTTTAATTTTAAAATTATAAATTAACAACAAAATTATAAGTTCTTTAAATTATATCTTTTAAATAAAAAAAGTTTAAAAAATTCTATGCAGTACTTTTTAAAAAATTCAATTTTAAAAATTTAATATATTTTTATAGTATTTTATATGTTTTACTATGTATATTTTGAAAGTTTTTTTGTTGTAGCAAAAACTTTTACTAAGAAAATGATAAAACATGTCTTAAGAAATTAGCATTTTTTTGAGCCAAAGAACAACTTTACATGAGAACCCAATATTAATTGTGATAATAAAATTCTGTGCAAATAATAATTTTTCATTTGATACCTTTTTCCAACTTTATGTACACAGTACTGTATTGTATTTCGGAAACTGAAAATTTTTTTAAGTTTCAATCCGCACATTTACATTATTTGCATTTAATCTTAATTCGCATAATTTGTAAAATGCTACCTAAATACGAAAATACATTGAATTTTCAAGATACTAATTTTATTTATGAATTCGATTAATGTGAACCAACCCCATTTGATCTGGGTGTACCAACACCAGATCTCATATAAACAGATGATATGCAGTGCTTTACGTTTGGTGGTCTCTCCAATGTTAGATGCAGAGAAAATTTCATCCCAAGATTCAGGAATCCTATCATTATTCGAAGTAGCCAAACATTTGTATGCCTCCCTCCAAATCATTTTGCTAACCTTGCATTCCAACGCGAAGTGTAGCGAAGTTTGTAACTCTCCGGAACATGCCAGACACTCACCATTGTCTTCTCTATTTATATGTAGCAGCTGGTATCCTAGAGGAAGTGCCCGGAAGTTCAGCCTCCAGACAACATCCTTTTTTCTGTTAAAAGTCCATTTCTCTTTAATCCATTCCACATGGTCAGACTGACTCGGAGAGAGTTTGACTTTGGCTTGTAAGAATTCTGTGGCTTTTTTTACTGAGTAGCTACCACTCTGGCCTCCAATGCTAAATTCACCTTGGTCCCATGGTTCATTATTCTCTTCGAGCACTTTCCCTTCTAGCTGATTCCATGCCAAAACATATGGCTTTCATCTCTCTGGCCAACCTTTGGTTATATTTAAGTTACTATTTAGTGCATCCTTTAATGTTATATTTCTTTTGTTCTGCAGGCTCTCAATAATTATTGCATGTTCAACTTTTGCCCAGAAACTCGTCAACAGTTTTATGAAAACTGTGATTAGTCTGGCATCCAGAGCATCTTTTAATATTGGAGCTGACAAGCCTCCTTGCTCATACTCTAGTTGGAAGGTTGAGTAATGCAGGAGCATTTTTGATTTATTTTTAACCCATTCTATAATCATATTATTGAGGACATATAACTGTTTTCTTTTTGGGAGGATAAGGTATGCCAGATACTACATCTTCGAGATAAGCAACGATTTTGCTATTAGTATTCTACCTTTAAATGAAAGGTTCCTATTTGCCATAGACTGGATTTTATTTTGGACAGTACTAGCTAGGTCATCCCATAAATGCTTTATTGGATTGCCTCTGTTATCCACTTTGTACCCAAAAATCGAGATTGGTTCATCCTTTGACAGTTTCTTAAATTCCTTTTCATTGGGTAAATTATATTCTTGTGCTGCTGTTGTAATTGGTATTAACACTGTCTTTGACTTGTTTACTCTAGCATTCGATGCAGCTTCATACATTCTTGTTATCTTGTAAATTTAAGCCAGTCATCTTGAGAACTGATACCTATAGTCAAATCATCCACATATGTAGCAATTTTAAAATGCTGATTTTTAATACTAATTCCATTGATGCTCTCGTGTACTCAACTCAAGAAAGGTTCTATTGCCAGTACATACAAAAGCGTGGACAATGGATCTCCCTGTCGAACTCCTCTTTTAACTTTAAAGGGTTCAGAAATTAGGCCAGGTCCGTAACATATGCTTGTTGTGTCAAAAACAATGCCTTAACCACATTAATAAATTTTAAGTTGAAGCTCATTTTAGATAAAACTGTTTGTAAATAATGAGAGCACCAAGATGTAGGTGAGATTTTCTGGGTCATGTGACAGCCCGATCTCCGATCAAGGTCGAAATCATGTGATCTCACGTAATCCAATAAACTGCTCCAGATCGTCATGTCCACTCGGGGTATAGATACTATCATGTGCTAACCCTAATGCAGCTAAATAAACAATGTTCTCACGTCCACTTATTTGTGCGGGTAATACAAACTTCTGGAAAGAATAACCAATCGGAGAGGACTATTCCAGATCAGCCCAGCCTAACGAAGACTTCACACATGTAAAAGACAAAAAAGCGAAAATATGCAAAAACTAATATTTAAATCAACCTCGGTGCACTAATTAAAAATTATGGAAATTAAGTTTTACATACAATAAGCATCATTCTAACCTCATAGCCTCTAACGTTAAGGCCCTAACTCTAAATTATTATCTCGCGCGCTTAGTTTATTTATAAAATCGGATTTTGTATTACTTGCATAAATCATTACACAACCAATGCAACATTCGTTTTGTCAAAATGTAAGCAAGCACCATTCATACACTAACAAAGTTTTCCTTGAACGATTTTACAAGTACTAACTAGAATATAAACCCTAACTTTATCATAATGAAAATTTCATTACGATATTAACCGTACTTATTTGGTGGCAATACTCTGAAGGCATGTAATTTAAATTTTTTTTTTTAATTAAATTTATTTTATTTTTTTTTATTGAATACTGCCAAATTAAAGCCAGGAAGTGAATACTTAAGTTTTCACTATGACGATAATATTACACAATTAAATCACAAATACAATCAGTTCGCCATAGTGAAAATTTAAATATTCACATCCAGGTTTTAATATGACATTATTATTATTTTTTTTTTAGAACAATGAAAACGAACAAAATAGAACAAGAATCGATACGAAACGGAACGAGAAAATGGGATGGCCAAATGCTGAAAGATCAGAGGAAAGTAGACACGAAGGTTCATCAACCAAACGTCAAAGATCGGAGGAAAGTACACAAAAATTTCACCAACCAAACGTTGACAGTTCAGAGAAAAAAGTTCACACGAAATTCGACTACCAAATGCTAAAAATCAGAGGAAAGTCCACATAAAAATTCACCAAAAAAAACGCTGAAAATTCGGAAAAAAGTCCAATGAAAATTCCTTTATCTACACTAGAGGAAAAGTCCACAAGAACACATTTCTGCATATTTTTGATAATAAATGAATTCCTTATTTTCGTCTTTTTCAACTCCAGTTCCGTATTGATGACAGTATCTAACATTACGTGTTCCTTAAGCATCTCCCATCTTAGCAGATTTTTGGTAATAAATGGGCATAACCCAATTTCGCCGACAACCATTTCACCTACAAAACAAATTTGACCCGATTTAAGGTTAGAGTTGGCATACTTTATGGTTAGCGTTGCGTACAGTAGATCATCGATAAAATGGCTGTCGGCGAAATCTACCAAAATCAAATAAATGAATGCCTTATTTTCATCTTTTTTAACTCCAGTTCCGAATTGATAACATTATCCAATACTTTGTGTTCCTGCAGCATTCTCTATCTCAGCAGATAAGTTCACCAACCAAATGCTGAAAGACCAGAGGAAGATGGACACGAACTTCATCAACAAACGTCGAAAGACCGGAGAAAAGTCTGCAAAAAGGTTTCCAACCAAATGTCAGAAATTTCAGAAAAAAGTACTGAAAACCCAGAGGAAAGTCCACAGGCAAATTAACCAAAAAAACGCTGAAAAATTCAACGAAAATTTATCTACTAAGCATCGAAAAACCGGAAGAAATCCACAGGAAATTAACCAAATACACAAGTTCAGAATAAATTAAGAGAAAAAAAATCCCACTTGAAAGTTCACCTACCAAACGCTAAAACCCAGAGAAAAGTCCGCAGGAAAATTCACCTACCAAATGACCAGTTCACCTACTTATCAAACGTCGAAAGACCAGCATAAAAATTTACCGACCAAACATAAAAAAACGTTCAAGAGAAAGTCCACATGAACCACCTACCACGAAAAAAAACCACCAAACTCGACGACACCAACGATGAAAAAGAGCCACCAAACTCAATGGTATCAGTCTCTAAACAAAACGACACCAGTTACGAAAGGATACACTGAACTGGACAACACCTACGACGAAAGAAGATAAACCAGTGGACGACAAAAAAAAAAACAAAATAGAGGTGAGACAAAAAAAAATCTGGATGCATATTTTTATCTACATCATGTAACCGAAGATCATCACCTCGGTTAAAGTAGGTCAGAGATCGATTTTTTACATGACCCAGAAAATCTCACCTACATCCTGTATCTTTCGTAAATAACCATGGTTGACTCTGTCGAAAGCTTTCTGTTGGTCTATAAAAAGAAGCCATTGCTGCTTGGATTGGTAACTTTGATTTCTCATCACTGTTAATACATCTAGGGCCGCATCCAATATAGACCTTCCTGTTACAAATCCTCTTTGATAACACCCAATAATATCTGCACATATTGTATTCAAACGATTGGCTAAAATTTTCATAAAGATTTTCACATCACAATTAGTATGTGAAATCGGTCTCCAATTACTAATTGACTCCAAGTCTTCTTTTTTCTTAGGAATGAGTATAATAACATTCTGGCTCCAAGAGATTGGCATCTCTCCACATCTCTCCTGTTTCTAATACCCTATTAAACAATTTCACTAGTTTTCATCAGCAAATTTTATATATAGATATATATCGATTACTAACTGGTAAGATATATATCAATACTCATCACCCTGTCGATTACTATCAATAGTGATAGTAATTGATATATATCCAGTTAATCGATATATGGGGGCTCGTCAGTAGAAAGGGGTAGAAAGTTTCTAAGTAAATGTTTTTTAGAATTTGAACTAAAATATCTCAATAACTACTAAACTAAATTTAATAATTTTTTTTTTATTTTAATAATATATAGTTATAAAATTAAAATAAAAAAAAATTTATTTAATTTGATATTGTAGTTATTGAACTATTTTAATTTAAAATTTAAAAAAAAAGTGGTAAATCTTTTTACCCCTTTTCTACTGACGAGCACCCATATATTGAATGTGATATCAAAATCGATATATATCCGGTTAATCGATATATATTGAATATGATATCAATTAATAATTATTATATTCACTTAATCATACTTTTTCAAATTTTTAAACATTTTACAGGTTTTCACAAGTTTTCACAATTTTTTAATATAAAATTTTATTTTTTTTATTTATTATTATTATACTTTAAAATATTACATATTTTATTATAAATTATTATAAAAAAATGTCAAAAAAACCAAAAAAAATAAAAAAATAAACTATTATATTCCTTATATTCGCTCATATTTGCTTATATTCATTCATATTTGCTTATATTCGCTTATATTCGCTACTTCTTGCAAAGTCTCAGAAAGTTAGGTCGTTTTCTTGCAAAGTTCCAAAAAAAGTAAGGAATAAATAAAATAAAATAAAATTAAAAAAATAAGTAAAAAAACAAACTAAAAACAAACCAAAAAAATAACAAAAAAAAACAAAAACAAAAAAAATAAACTTATATTTTGCTCATATTTGCTTGTATTCGATTATATTTGTTCATATTTGTGACTTTCTGCAAAGTGCCAGAGATGTTAAAATTGAAGTGCCGAAAAAGTTAAGCGGTTTTCTTGCAAAATAAAAAAAAAAAAAAAAAAAAAAAAAAAAAAAAAAAAAAAAAAAAAAAAAAAAAAAAAAAAATAAACAAAGCCCCAAATCTTCATTTTGAGTTTGTGTTTTGCAATTCAGAAATCGTCGAAGGTTTTCGCAAAGTGCCAGAATAAAATAAATTAATAAAATAAAAGCAAAAACAAAAAACATGAAACAAAAAAATAAATAAAACAAAACCTTGCGAAAACTCGTGAATACTTGCGAAAACTTGCATTCTTGAATGTTTAAAATTGCTATAGAAAGGTGTTGTGTGTTTTGCAAAGTGTTGAAAGGCTGAGTTGGCTTGTACAAAGTGTTGGAAAGTTATTGGATTTCTTGCAAAGTGCTAGTGGTAAAGTATAAAAATAAAGTAAAAAAAATTAAAAAATAAAAAAAAAAATAAAAAAAAAAAAACAAAACTAAACTAAAAAAAATGAAACGAAACCAAAAAAAAACAAATGAAAAATGAAAAACAATATAAAATTAATAGAAAATTATAAACAAAAAAAAATAAACAAAGATTTAATCTGATCTTGTGGTACAATCATCAAAAATTATTGAAACATTTCAAAAATATTAGTCAAACACATCTTTAATATGATCCAGGTTACAGATCTACTGATTCCAAAATATTTTGAAAGTATTCGAAATATTAAAAAGAAAAAAAAAAGAGAAAAAAAAGAAAGAGAAAAAAGAAAAAAAAAGAAGAGAAAAAGGGAGAGGGGTAAAAGGGAGAGAGGGGTAAAAATCGTTCAAAAACGCCTTTTTTTTATTTTTTTTTCTTATCCCAGTTTTCTTTATTGTCTTTCTCTCTTTTTTTAATCTACTTTTTTTTTGAAATTTTACTTTTTATTGTTTTTTTTTGTTTTACCTGGTGATCTGGGATGAAATTTTTGTAACGTGGTCAAAACATTGTGTAATCGTTAAAGATCTATTAATCGTTATATATCATTTCAAATAATTACGATTATAATCAATTTGTAGATATATAATGATTTAATATAAAAATGATATATATCGATTAAGATATATATCGATTTTTAACCGGTTAATCGATATATATTGTTATTTTTTAATCGATATAAAACGATTAACTGTTATATATCGATTAATATCTATACATAAAATTTCCTGATGTTGGGAGAACCTTCTCTTTTGCTAGCTTGTAAAATTCATAGCTAAGACCATCAGTTCCTGTTGACTTATTATTGGCAAGTGTGTCTATAACCATATGAACTTCCTCGGTAATTCTCTTAACTAATAACGAGTTCTGGGCTGTCGATACTTGAGGTAAGTCCTGAGTTAAATTCTCAACTGCTTCCCTATCGACTTCTTCTGTTTTATATAGTTGTTCGAAGTTGACCCGAATGTATTGAAGAACAGTAACCGGATCCTTATTCATTGGATTGCTTGGGTCTTTAATTTTGGAGGTAGGTGTTGAAAAAAGCCTAGTTTTATAGCGCATAAAAAAGTATTTTGTGGACTTTTCTCCACTTTCTACCCATTTTGTTTCGATCTAATTTGCCATTTTCTGCTAATACGAACAAGTTCTCTTGCAGTTGTTGATTCATGTTTCTGCTACTAATCATAGATCCTCAAACTCGTCATTGAGTATTATTTTTGTGTTTATTTCTGTGAGCCTTTTATGTAATCTTTGAATTTTATTACCTACAGCTACCTACAGTTTATAGGCCCTTATGATCGATTGAATAATATACTTATGACGGTCCTATTTATCTATATTGATGTTATGTAGCTCGTCCTCGATTTCCTTTTTAACTTTTGGATTAGACTAGCATCTTTTGTCAAATTTCCAATATTCCGCCAGTGGGTGATCCTGTGCGAAGTGCAGTTCACTTTCAACTAGCAAATATTCCAAATTTCCATATCTAGTAGTAATACGTTGCAATATTGAGCATGATTGGCATCAATAAAAATATAGTCCAGTCGCATGGCCATTAATTGACTACCCCGAGTTCTCTGGTAAAAAGTAAGAAAGGGTTTAAGCCCTATAATCTCTGCTGTATCTACATACTACTGCATCTTTTGTTTTAAAATATCACGTGATGGATCGTTATGTGGTTTTGCTTGGCTAACTCTATTTTCAAAAGGATTGAGATTCACATTAAATTCCTCAGCTACTATATTAATAACTTCCTTGTCTATCTGTTGAGACCAACTATTAAAAAAGGTCACCTGGTCCTCAATATTCAGTGGAGCATATACATTAGTGAACTGGTACGAGCGACATCTAAAGTTAAAACGTGCTAATATAATTCGTCCATTATTTGATTCATTAATTTTTTCAAACTTGATTTCTTTTTTTCCTGCCAAAATCGCAGTTTTAGTCATCCAGTATAAATCAAAAATCCATTGCTATGCAAGGAAATTTCTAATAGCGAAGTCGTGAAGGTTGGTTTCTTGTATAAAAATAATATCTAACTTATATGATTTTAATAGTGTCATAGTTCTTTAAAATTTTTGTTTGTTATTTAAACCCTTAACATTTAGGGTAGCTATCTTAATCGTTTTATGCATATATATAAAAAAATAAAAATATTAATGGGATAAACGGCTGTTCATTTACCCGCTGAAACCCTGCTTTTCTTAATAGCTCTACTTTTCCCATAAGGGGAAGCCCTTTTATCTGCTACTGGAATACCGGTTTTCTTTCTGTTCTTTTTACTGGTAACTTGAATAAAACCTTCTTTATCCATTACTTCTTTAGAGTCTGTAATCATTTCTGAAGTTAAATCCATATGATCTCCTTTCTTAAGCTCTTGACCTCCATCCTCAGTTCTGCTTTCCTCTATCACTTTAGAAGCCAGAGAATCGACTATTTTCCCTTCTTCTCCTCCAGAAGTAGCCAGTAGGTCATGGGTGTCTTGTATTCGTTCCTCAGGTTGATCATCCACTATCATCTCATTCATCACTTGTTCTAAATCTCCTCTACTTTCTTCACTGGCAGTCTCTTGAGTACTAATACTAGACTCAGTGCTCGAACATTGTATAGCCTCTGAAACATATGGGTTATTTGCAATAAATGTTATGGGTTTAGTTGCTTCAAGATCTCTTGCCTGTACTCTATGTTCCCTTTGCCATTTTCGAAATTCGATAGATTTTTTCAGTTCTTCACAATCCCTTTTAATGAGACCTCCTTGTCACAATAAAAGCAAAGTTTGGGTGCCTCTTTCTATTCTAGTGTGACTTTCTGATCCCATATATGAGTGTGTCTGGGATCCTTTTAGCAAGATCTGGATCCTCTGTTGTTTCGAATGTAATGACCCACTGGTTCGTACATACTGGGGTCCCTTCATATACCAAGGGCTTGATTGATAATATAACACCAAAGTCCTCAGTAGCCTCTTTAATCTTTTTGGAGATAAGATCCTTGGGTCCCATCGGGACATTTCATAATCTGACGGACAAGAAAGTATGTCAAAGATTGACTGGAATATACCCAAAAAGTGATCGTTTAAAAATATTAATTCCTTGCATAGCAT
Organism: Gigaspora rosea; assembly: GCA_003550325.1. Lineage (NCBI taxonomy): Eukaryota > Fungi > Glomeromycota > Glomeromycetes > Diversisporales > Gigasporaceae > Gigaspora > Gigaspora rosea. Next base: position 199,592 of record QKWP01000672.1, read on the forward strand.
ACAATTGTTGTTTCTCTTGATTATTTGAAAATAACCTCAAGGTATAAATGTTTTCCCCTTTTGTAGTGTGGCCTAGCTGCAATCAAATCATCTCCCATTTTTGCATAAAGTGCAGCAACAATGTCATTAATTGAGATGTTTCTAGGCTCTGAATATTAAAGATCAATGCGTTATCATTTTTTGTATGAATTCTATCTCTAGGGGAAAGTTAGAGTAAGTTGCTTTGCCGCTTTTTAGTTTAGTGAATAAGCTAGTCCATTGACGAACTTCCGATGATTTTTAATCCGAATTTAACGTAATATCACCCGAATTCTGGTTTAGATCATCATCCTGCATATTAGTATTTATTACGTCAGAGCTTTCCGCCATCTTTCCAGAAAGTTCCTTCACATTCCCCGTCGAATTTTCTGATTCGTCAGAGTTACTTGAACCCGTGTCTGTTGGGTCTTCACCCACAGAGAACTCCAAGTCCACATCTTCTGACCAGTTAAAAGCATTATTAGATGTATCTACGGTTTGTTCCTGTCCCTGTTCCGAGTTTTGTTCAGGTACTGTGCTTTCCTGCGCGACGTTCATGTTTTCTTCTTTGTTGACAGATTTTGACCTAGTGTCATTAGTTTTTACGCGTTTTCCTTGGACTTCGTCCATATTCCAATCAATAATTTTCCTTTTCTTTGGTGTCAGGGCTTTCGCCCCTTTGGTGAGGTCTCTTTTGCGTTTAAAACCACCTTTCCTAGATATACTGTCTTTTTTATGGCACCCTCCCGGCACCGGAACGTGGTAGAGTGCAGATCAATTTGATTTTTCTAATTTTATTTTTTGAATTGATTTTATTAGATTGTTGGTGTCATGATGCAAATAAACGTCCAAGTATTCAGTATGTTGTTGCACATTTGAATAAGCTTGTTATAATTGAAGAATTTGAAGAATATGCTATGGAAGAGGATGAAATTCAACCGGATCAAATTGATCAACGTATTACATCATAATACAACTACTAATTCCATGCAAATAATTAATAATTTATTTAATTATTTTGAAGTTTAATCTTTAACTAACTTGCTTATCAAGGTTATAACTTTAGCATGATTGGTTATTTTCATGAACACGGAATTGGAACTGACGTTGATTATCATAAAGCTTTTTGGATGCATAAATTATCTTCTGAAATTGACGGTAAAAATATTTTCAAATTTAAATATCAATAATTATATTATTGGAAAATTTCTCTTGGATTATTATATTCTGTTGGAAAAGGTGTTGATATGGATAAACCACTCACATCTAAATTATTTTAGATACTGAAGAGATTGGATAAATTGGATTTAACATTGGATAATATTATGTTGCGTCTTGTTATTTATGTGATGATTATGTTGTTGAATAAGATTATATAAAATCTTTCGAATGGTATTTGAAATCCGCTGAATGTTGGAATTCTGATGCCCAAAATAATGTTGCAAAATGCTATATGAATGGTTATTGATTTATATTTAAAATTTGCTGAAAAAGGTAATAATCATGTAATATGTGAATTAGCTAATTGTTATATGAAAGGTATCGTTATAGGAATTGATAGATCAAAAGCTTTAATTTATACTAAAATCTACTGCAAGTGGAAATTCTGAGACCCAATTTGAATTAACTAATTGTCATGCAAATGGCATCTGTACATGTGTGAATAAGAATATAGCATTTGATTTATATTCAAAATCTTCTAACAATGGAAATATTAATGCTATTTGCAAATTAACTTAATGTTATGCGGATGGTAACAGTACAATTAAAAATAAGACAAACCTTTTGAATGGTATATGAAGGCTGCTGAATTGAACAATCCTGATGCATTTTATACCGTGCATTTGGCTATGACATAGTCTAGGCACTGTAGTTGATAAGATGAAGGCTTTTGGAATAGTATTTGAAATATACTAAACAAGGTAATAATTCGTTTTTAATATATATATATATTTTTTAATACTTTTGTAAAAGATATTTTAAAATGTATTTCTAATGCTTATTTTAAACTCTTCAAAAGGCAGTGATTGTATTGCCCAATATTGGTTGGGCTTACTTTCTAGTAAAATGAAATCAACTTGAATTAATAATCGTATATTATAATTGTTAAATCATTAAGTTTCAGAATATTTAATTGTTAATAAAATTTTATGTAAAACTTTTCCAATGACTTTTAAGTTGGTAGTATTGTGATATTCAAATAACGTTTTGTAGTATGCTTAGTGACTGGACTAGTTAACTACGTAGTTACTCGAATAACTCAAATTTATTCTGATTCGAGTCATGAAAGCTTAACTCACAAGTTTCTCATGAATTAATTAATTTTCAAAAAATTAATTTTTTGACTTGAATAAGACGAATAAAGATAATACAATCATATGATTCGAGTGCTTTTTTGGATTTAATTCGTTTCTTACGAGTTGAAACTAGTCCAGTCACTAAAATATGTCTGTGATATTGGTTAAAAAAAGCACTAAATAGTATTAAAAATCTCAGACAACATTACATAAAGCAAATCTTATAAGTTGTCAGAGTAATCTTTAGTTTTATATTTATTGATAATTAACGTGTAATTCAATAATTCAAATTAAAAATTTTATCAGAATATGTTATTGAATTTATTCGATGTAAATAACCACCCGATTTGATCTTTTTCACTAAACTCGTACAAAAGCTTTTGCTGTTATGAGGCGCGAAAATAACTATCGAAACAATTGATAAAGTGCTTCTTAGCCATATTAGATTAATATGAAATTAGAAGAAAGCACTATTGCTATTTGTTGACGTTTCGAGCAGTTAATGATCGGTTTGGTATTTGAATGTCGATTAAGAGAGAACTCGTAAGCAAATTTCAGGAAAATGGCCTTTTTAATTTATTTAAACCTATAATTAAATATGTAGATATTATAATCTCTATATACTTAACTAATAAATCCAAAATAAAAAGACCAAAAGCCGTTTTATGTTAATTTTCAATCATGTTTGACTGATTTTGATATTCAATCTATAGACATGTGATTCGTGTAGATGCATGATTAATCGTTTATACAAATTTTGTAGCAGAAAAGGTCTTTATAACTCCTACTCAGAAAACTTTTATTCAATTAGCAAAAGCAAATCAATTACCTAGTACAGTAGTAATATCATTTATTTGTGCAACTGCTAAAAATAAATTAAAGTATCTTTATTTATTATTGTTATTAATTGCAAAGAATGCTTCATACACTTATCGTTAAATTTATTGTATATTAACGATAACAACGCTTGACGACTCGGGTATTAATCATAATTTTAACTTGGTGCAAATCTGAAGTAGCACTTACATACTGTACTTAAATTGCTAAAGCTAATGCATATATTTAATATAATTTCAGGGACCTATTTTTGACGGGCGCGCACTAGTTTCCAAATTCATCGCGATAAGAGACGTAAGCATTAAGATATTGATTTTAAACAATGTCAATCAACATGTTTTCTATCGACGGCGACCTATATCAATCATTTCTCATTGTTGTTGCTACTAATCTATTTTATTTACTATATTCAAACTATCACTAATTTCTTCATTATTTTCTTAATCCCATTATTTACCGAATCAGCCACTAATTCTGTAGGATCAAAATGTCTCATCCTGTTGCATTGCATTATGCGACCTACGTTAATTTATTGATTCTATAAATTATATCAATACTTATACGTAAAACAATAAAAAAAAAGTACAGTTTATTTTTTATATTGTTAAGTAACTTGATATTTTTTTCTTGTTTAATATTTATGGTATTATGAATTAAAACAACGATTGAAAATTTGCCAAAGCAATATATTAAATCCCATGTTGAAATCTTATTGAAGAATTATAGAAATAAAGCACAAAAAAAGAAAAAACTACGTTAAAATGTATAATCGAGCTTCGTTAAATTATAAAATTACATATTTTAATATCAACAAAGTGAAACGCTGTTAATCCACAGAATTGATGAATAATGTGTGTCATTTTGGATTATTAGAATTTTCCTAATTAAAAATATTCATATTGAATCGACTGTTGGTTTTGAAAATGGTTACCACGAACGTAAATATCAATAGAACGAAGGTAAACACCAAAATCTCAACGTTAAGCAAGTTTATAAATTATTACTATTTGATCAAAGTGAAAGGGTAATTTAGTAAATAAGAGAAGCTATGAGATTAATGTTCCTTATCATCTTTTATACTTACGAATTTTCGATAATTTTTACAAATAACATAAAATCGATATTGAAATTTTTATTTAATCTATCATAGCAATTGCGTATTAAAATTATTAACAAGTACACAGTAAGTGTGGCACTTAAACAAATAAATAATTATAATATTGATTTTTTCTAAACTGATATAGAATAATAGCTAAAATTATACAATAATAATTGTGCATTATTTTGCTCACTGGAGAATTATAGTTAAGGAAATATTTAAGAATGCTCTTACAATAGTAAATATTGTAATTTGAGCATATAAAATAATCTCAAGTTTATATTATGTACTATTATATTATAGTACCGGTATGCATATTTTGATTGTGTTTTATTTTAAATTAAAATGTTTGAAATTTTCATTTATGCACACGCCAGTACTTGAAATTCCCTCATTATTATGAACCTAATTTCTTCACCAAGTTCTGATTGGATGTATGGATAAAATGGATCACGCCACCCTTAACATGGAACAAGGTCCAAAAAAAAATTAAATTAAATTAACATATTTAAACTTATCGTTATAAGTATCTTTTCGGGTTTACAGTTACAAAGTAAAAATTTCATGTAATTTTTTAAATAAATAATAATGTACTTAAATATTTATCGTACTAGTTTTTTAAGTAAAATTTTTTTTATTAATTAAGTATACTAAAGTTGCAATGTAAATTAAAATAAAATAAAATAGAATAAAATAAACAAAAAATGCTTAAATGTTTATCGTTATGTTCGTACTAGTTGCTTAGTAAAAATTTCTTTTTTCAATACTTCATTAACATACAAACGTACAATATATTTCAAAAAAAAAAATAACGATAAAGAAATAAATAAAAAATAAATAAAAAATGAGCTTACAGTAAAATTTATCGTTATGTGTGTATTGGTTGCTCAAGTAAAGATTTCTTATTTCTTTTTTCGATACTTCATTGAGCAACAAACTTTCTACTAACGAAATTTCGAAGTTTCTTCAAATATATTCAACTTTAAAGGTTTACTATAACGAACATCGATCCTATATAAAAGGTTGTCTGTATTATGACTTTTGACCTGCTCTAGCTGAAAATATAAAATATGAATGGTCTAAAAATAAGTGTTTAATTAATTAATAAATTAATACAAAATAATAAATATTTTAATGTGAAAACAAATTATTTAATATTGTATGATTGCTATAGTGCAAAATTTATTGTCGGGGATGATGCTGAAATCGAATGATGCTGAAATTTGGGGTCTCTATTTGAAACTATAAGCCTTGCTAAAATCCACATATGCTCTTTAAATATAAAATCTACACCCAAACCTTACCCTAACCCTATAAGACAAAACAAAAAAAATCATCTCAAAAAAATTTTAAAATTTCATATCAAAATAGATTAAAATTTCAGGATCATCCGATTTCAGCATCATCCCCGACAATTATTATTGTATTTATTAAGAATTCAAAGAGTTGCTAAAAGGAGATCTATCAAATGTTTTATCACAAGGTGTTGCTAAATTCAAAAGAATTGCCAAACGTTAATATTAAAAACATGAAAAATAATATTAAAAAAAATTTAATAAAACGTAATTATCATAAAAGAATTACAATTACGACGCAATTGTTCCCTATGAGAAATTACAGCATGGAATAATACTGAAATACACGGAAAAGTTTGAATACGTGACCACACAAACCTGCACGTAAATATACACGGGACAATGCACGGGAAAGCAAGTTCATGGCACGTAAAAGGGCGCGGATTCCGTGCAACGCTGCACGTACTTACGTGCAATTTTATGTGTTTTCTCGTGCATTGTCTCGTGCATATTTACGTGCAGTAACATATAATAGCATATGTCCATACATATATACATAATAACATATATCGTATATGCATTATTTTATTAACTAAATTTTATTATTTTATTAACTAAATTTTATAAGTTTTATTAACTAAATTTTGTATTTTATTAAATAACTTAATTTATTTAATTATTTTATTAATTAAATTTTATAATACAAATAGTTTAATTTAATAATTTACATGCGAATAAGAAAATACTTCTAATTACTAAAAC
>QKWP01000672.1:206661-245022 GCA_003550325.1 Gigaspora rosea
AGTGAACTGAAACTTTCGTTAAGAATCTTAACGATTGTGCACGTCAAAGCACGAAAATTATGATTATGATCGTTAAGAATCTTAACGATTATGCATGTCAGTGCACGAAAATTATGATCGTTAAGAATCTTAACGATTGTGCACGTTAGTGCACGAAATTTATGATCGTTAAGAATCTTAACAATTGTCCGTTAGTGCACGGAAATTATGTGATCATTAAGATTAATACACGTCAATAAATGGTTATAATACTATGCACGATAGTGCACGGATTTCAATATTTCGTGTGATAACATGTATTAAATTTTTTGGATGATCAGTTTCCGTGCAGTTTCCGTGCAGTGATTATGAAACCGTGCTTACCCGCATACAATTTCGTATTTTTACATGCATTCCCGTGTATCGAGTTTTCATAGGGGTTCGATAACTACATTATCAGTCACCCGATCAGTAATTAAAGATATTCAATTTTGCCCGATCAATTTTACCAAAAATGGTTAAGCTGTATAACGAGTTTGTCATGTGGTGTAAGTAGCCTTTACTATAAACGGTTGGTAGTTCTACTGCTAACGGTAATTTGTGCTATGCTCGTGCATTTGATCGTCGAAATTATTTCCTCGCAATATTCAAAAAAGGGAATTTGCTTTTACCGTTATTATATACATGTTGTTACATGTTACTACTAGTACATGTACATGTTACTAGTACATGTTACTAGTACATGTACATGTTACTAGTACATGTACATGTTACTAGTACATGTTAACATGTACTAGTAGCGAAGAAAATAAAATAAAATAAAAAAAAAGAAAAAAAACTTTCAAATCGTTAATAAGGGGTTGGTACGTATTGAAACATGTATTTTTGTTGATTTTATGGACATTTCATCTATATTTACTTATAGCAATGAGCGTTGTTATCTTTTTTTTATTTGTTTTTATCGGATTTTTTACTGGGTTGATGAATTGATAATCACTGATCTTCAAAGAAATAGTGAAAGCTGTAGCGAATGAATTTGTCCATTGCTGATCGTTTGATTATCATCATACATGGTAAACCGGTTTCCACAGGAGGATCCCAAATTTATGTAAACAATCACTGATACATTATGTTTATTTCTTATCAATCACAAGATCAGATCAACTCACCGACAATTTCACCGAGTCTGTTTCACTAAGGCCGTTCGAAGTTAATTTTTCGACTAACATCCCTTTGATGTACCCAGTAAAATGAACATGAACGGAAAAATTAAAAAAAATACAAAATGCCATATAACCGCAAAGGGGTGCATTTCGAATTTCAGGCTAAATTAAGATTAATTCAGGCTGAAATTAGAAATAATTCTATGCGTTATTTCATGGTTATACGGCAAATATAAAATATAAAATAATTAAAATTAAAAAAAATAATTTAAAATATACAGAATTTTCTTATATATCTCAGAGAAAATCATGAAAATTCTATTGCAACTTTAAACTACATACAATGGCTACCGAAATAGCAAATAATTTCAAAAAAGATTTATTTCCTAACTCTTGATGAAAATCTTATAAAAAATTCCAGTGTCAGAGGCATGACAAAAAAACTAATATTATATAATGTTTAAATCTGCCGTAGGGATGTTATTGGTCCCAACTGGTCCCAACTGGTCCTAATTCAATTGTAAATTTTTATAATGATTTTTTCCTTATGAGCTTTAAATAAAAGTTGTACAAAATAAGATTCTTTACATATTTGCTTAGTACATAAAAGTGTTAAAGTTTCTTCAAAATTTAGAAATCTTTAAAATATAAAATTTTAGGACCAGTCCTAGGACCAGGTCCTAAATTTGATATTTTAAAGATTTCTAAATTTTGGAGAAACTTTAACACTTTTATTTATTAAGCAAATATGTAAAGAATCTTATTTTGTACAACTTTTATTAATAGTTCATAAAGAAAAATTATTATAAAAATTTACAATTTAATTAGGACCAGTTGGGACCAGTTGGGACCAATAACATCCCTAATCTGCCGAGTGAAGCGAGGCCAAAACATAAAAATGTAAGGTTAGCTTAAAACTGCCGAGCGAAGCGATGCCAAAACATAAAAATGTAAGGTTAGCTTAAAACTGCCGAGCAAAGTGAGGCCAAAAAATAAAAATGTAAGGTTAGCTTAAAACTGCTGAGCGAAGCGAGGCCAAAACATAAAAATGTAAGGTTTGATTAAAACTGCCGAGTGAAGCGAGGCCAAGACATAAAAATGTAAGGTTAGCTTAAAACTGCCGAGCGAAGCGAGGCCAAAACATTAAATGTAAGGCTAGCTTAAACTGCTGAGCGAAGCGAGGCCAAAACATTAAATGTAAGGCTAGCTTAAACTGCCGAGCGAAGCAAGGCCAAAACATTAAATGTAAGGCTAGCTTAAACTGCTGAGCGAAGTGAGACCAAAACATTAAATGTAAGGTTAGCTTAAAACAAGCCCATTATACATATGTTTTATATTATGAATAGTCGATTTGGGTATAACACTAATCTGATTTTTAAACATCAGCTTAGTCAATTTAATAAATTTAAGTTGACTGTAAACAGTCTCGACTGTGTCATATACCAATATACCATCTACAAATCTAATGATATTAGTTGGTTAAAATTTGGCGGCGCAGCCGCCACACGATCATGTACTAGTTTACCTATGAAAAATGAAATTTCCATTTGACCAATGATGACATGGGGAGAAATTAATAAACCCCATGTATTAGGTACTTATTGCGCAAATTACGCCATTATTATAAGCTTTTTCGATAGATCGGACGTTTACAATGTACTAAAGCACACAATAGCTGCTTATTTTATTATTTCAGCTAGCCAGTACATCTTTTCCAGTAAAATATAATTTTTTTTAGATGCGAGCATATTGTTTAATTTTGATAATAATATTTCTATAAAAAAAATTTGATAACATGATTTTACTAATATGTATCAAGGCAATATCATTTATATAATTATTAACTATGACAAGTTAGCAAGTATAAAGTTTAGTTTGAATTAAGGTATTTGAGTTTGCAAATATGTGTATCAAATATTGTTTTTTACTGTGTTAATTATTGTGATTTAAGATCAATGTTTACTAATTAATTATTTAATCTTTCATTACGGAGTTCAAAATAACATATTGTGGAGATGAATATAAGTTTTAAAAATTGTGCTTGGTATTTCACGTTTATGTAATGAAACTTTAATAAAAGATAATATAAAAAAACCATTAAAAATATGTATATCAATATTTTATCTATTATATGCTTAATTCTGAAATTCTAAGTATTTTTGGATCATATTTTTTGTAGAAGTTTTTTTAATCTCAATCTATATAGTATAAGTTGATCAAAATATATTATGTGTAGTAGGAGTAATATATATATATATATTAATATTTGTTAATCTTTATACTATTACTTTATTTATATAGTTATCAGATTTAAAAACATTATATTTAAACATCTTACATCTTAAATTTAAATTATTTAAATTAACACAAAAAATTTGGATTATTCGATATTAATTTAAAACAATATTATTCCCTCAATAAGATTCAAAGAATTCAGCATGACATTCTTACAAAGTGCATCTGTCCTCCTTCTGATCCAAGATTATTCGATTTGAGATCCAAAGAAGTCAGCGTGGTGTTCTTGCAAAATGCATCTATTAATGCTTTTCCTCCTTCTGATCCAATATTATTATCTTCAAGATCCAAAATTTTCAGTGTATTATTCTTGCAAAGTGCATCTGCTAATGCTTTTCCTCTTTCCGATCCAATATTATTATAACCAAGATCCAAAGTTTTCAGTGTATTGTTCTTGCAAAGTGCATCTGCTAATGCTTTCCTCCTTCTGTTAAAATATTATTACCGTAAAGAATCAATACTTTAAGTGTGAAGTTCTTGCAAAGTGCATCTGCCAATGCTTTCCCTCCTTCTGATCCAAGTTTATTATTGTGAAGATTCAAAGAAGTCAGCGTGGAGTTCTTGCAAAGTGCATCTGCTAATGCTTTCCTCCTTCTGTTAAAATATTATTACCGTAAAGAATCAATACTTTAAGTGTGAAGTTCTTGCAAAGTGCATCTGCCAATGCTTTCCCTCCTTCTGATCCAAGTTTATTATTGTGAAGATTCAAAGAAGTCAGCGTGGAGTTCTTGCAAAGTGCATCTGCTAATGCTTTTCCTCCTTCGGGTCCAAGTCCATTATAGTGAAGATTCAAAGAAGTCAGCGTGGAGTTCTTGCAAAGTGCATCTGCTAATGCTTTTCCTCCTTCTAATCCAAGATTATTCTGATAAAGATACAAAGAAGTCAGTGTGGAGTTCTTGCAAAGTGCATATGCTAATGCTTTTCCTCCTTCTGATCCAATATTATTATATTCAAGATACAAAGAAGTTAGCGTAGAATTCTTGCAAAGTGCATCTGCTAATGCTTCTCCTCCTACTGCCCAAAGTTTATTCCAATTGAGATTCAAAGAGGTCAGCGTGGAGTTCTTGCAAAGCGCATCTGCTAATGCTTTTCCTCCTGCTAATCCAAGATTATTAAGGTAAAGATCCAATTCTTTCAGCGTGGAGCTTTTGCAAAGTGCATCTGCTAATGCTTTTCCTCCTTCTGGTCAAGGACTATTATCACTAAGATACAATTCTTTCAGCGTGGAATTCTTGCAAAGTGCATCAGCTAATGCTTTTCCTCCTTCTGGTCCAAGTTTATTATGCTCTAGATGCAAAGAAGTCAGTGTAGAATTTTTGCAAAGTGCATCTGCTAATGCTTTCGCTCCTTCTGATCTAAGTTCATTCCTATTGAGATTCAAAGAAGTCAGCGTGGAGTTCTTGTAAAGCACTTTGGTTAACTCGTTTAAATTTTCCAATCCACATTTACTATAAGATAAATTCCAAGTCGAAGCATTTTGCGGAATATGCTGATTGTTTTTAAGAATTACTTCAAAAATTTCTAAAGCTTTGAGAAATTTGAATTGCCTGAAATATTCGCGTGCTTCTTTTCTCAAATCCTCAAGAGTACTATCATCTTTCGTGTCAGTTAAATAAAGCGAAGATGATGTCGTAATTTCAGGTGAATTTACAACTTTGTTTATATTGTTATGATGACCTGAGGAAATTTCGTTATTTTCAGATGAATAAAATGGTTTATAAATTTCAGGTGGATTTATAGGTGCGTTTATATTATTTTTATGAGTTAAGAAAGTTTCACTATCTTGTGATGCTGATTTAATAGAACAGTATCGACTCAAAATTTCATTAGAAATAAGTTGATTTAAAGTGTCGAGAATTAAATTTGTTTCTGGGCGATTAGAAGGTTCTTTATCCCAACATTGCTCATAAAGTTCAATATATTGAAATGGTGTACCTTCTATCGGTATTTCTCTATGTCCTTCGTAAATATGAATAGCAATTGAATATTCAGATTCAAAATTTTGATATGGCGGTCTTCCACTTGAAATCTCCAATAGGAGCAAATCTTACGTTTTTGATACTCCTGCACTTACTTTTTTGATACTCCTATATGTACCCCAAAATTACTTTACTTTTTTGATACCGATCTGCATATATACACGTGACTTGTATTACACAAAGGCCCAGTGCAATGTTTTTGCAAAAATAATTTTTGGTTACACACTGCTAATGTCGTGTAACGTTACACATATCTAATTTTGCCCGGCATTAAGCTTAATGCTAGTGGGCACTATCATGATAATGCCCTCGGTGGGGTTAGATATAATTCTGGCTCACCCTAACCCTAAATCTAGGAACCCTAAATACTAATTGTTCGAAGCAATATCCAATCACAGTACATATACTAGATGCATATGTAGTGTAACCAGTATATGTACTGTGATTGGATGTTGCTTCGAACAATTAGTTTTTAGGGTTCCTAGATTTAGGGTTAGGGTGGGCCGGAATTATGTCTAACCCCGCCGGGGCATTATCATGATAGTGCCCACCAGCATTAAGCTTAATGCCGGGTTAGGGTACCACTAGATTTAGGGTTAGGGTGGGCCGGAATTATGTCTAACCCCGCCGGGTGCATTATCATGATAGTGCCGACCAGCATTAAGCTTAATGCCGGGTTAGGGTACCAAAATTAGACTTATGTAACGTTACACGATATTAGCGGCGTGTAACCAAAAATTATTGCAAAAACAATGCACTGGGGGACGCTTAAAGCCGGGTCCATCATGAATTTAAATTAACGTTAAGGTCAGGGTCAGTTTAGAGCCTATAGGTGCTTAAATTAAAAGGCTCTATATGTAAAATCGTCCCCCTGACATTTTTCTTAATGGGCCAAGAAAGGTTTAGACACTCGTTTCTTGCATTTCTCGCATTTTTACTTTTTTTGCTTCGTCGGGATGATCCGTGTAAACAAAAACTTTCGATTTTGATTGGTTGTGCGAAACGGAAGATTTCGTGATGGACCTGGCTTTAAGCGACCCCATGCACTGGGCCTTTGTGTAACACAAGTCACGTGTATATATGCAGTCGGTATCAAAAAAGTAAAGTAATTTTGGGGTATACAGCAGGAGTATCAAAAACGTAAGATTTGCCCAATAGGATTCGAGTTTGAAGTCGTTGACGTCTCTTTTATCTGCTTTGACAATCCAAAATCAGCAATTTGTGGTTGACCTTTATTAATTAAAATATTCTTTGCATGCTAAGAAATAAAAACAAGTATAAGTAAAAATGAAAGTTCATAAACAAAATAATATAAAGAATAATATACATACAAGATCTCTATGAATAACATCATTATTATGCAAAAATAAAAGGCCAAGTACTATTCCCTTAGCAATTCGTAATTTGTTCACCCATAGTAATCTTGGAAAATTTGCTTTCAAGTATTCACGTAAAATTTCCATCATTAGCATATTGTAAAACCATATTAAATTTCAATAACTTTACTTAATTTATTGTTATACACTCAAAATTTATAATTTACGAATCTACCTTTTGTAATTCCGTAGAATGTAATAATATTTGGATGATAACAAACTTTTCGTAATAACTTAGCTTTTACATCTAAAAATAATGAGAGTTTAATATTTATAACAGTATTAAACTTTTAGTTGTATAAATAAATAATACCTCATTAATAAAGTCATTAATAACTTTTTTATCCATGTTTGTATTGACTTTAAGACATTTGAAAGCGACTGTTAATTCACATTCTTTCCACTCGCATTTAAAAACGTTTCCAACACCTCCAATTCCAATTATTGTTGGGACTGTAAATTTATTTTATTCGAGATAATAAATAAATAGCTATTTCAAGCCATTCTTATGGTATGTTCTCCATAACTTTTTTTGTATGTGCAAATCTTGGTCGAAAACAAGGAGAATGACATATGTACGTACAGTACGTAGGTATTGATACTGTTTACAAACACATAAAATCGATACTGAAATTTTTATTTGATCATTATAGCAATTTCGTATTACAATTATTAACTAGTACACAGTAAGAAACAAATAACTACTTATAATATTGTTTTTCTCTTAACTGATATAGAATAATAGCTAAAATTATACAATAATAATTGTGCATTATTTTGATCACTATAATGATAGTTAAGTGGAGAATACTCTTATACAGTAAATATTGTAATCTGAGCATATAAAATAAGCTCAAGTTTATATTATAGTGCATATTTTGATTGTATTTTATTTTGAAGTAAAATGTTTGATAATTTTTATGTTAATGCGCACGCTAGTATTTGAAATTCCTCAATATTAGGGAGTCCTAATTTCTTCCCAAACTCTGGTTGGATGTATGAATACCATCTCAATTGTATAAAATGGATCATGCCACCCTTGGCACGGAACAAGGTCCAAAAAAAAAGAAAAAACAATAAAACAAAATTAACACATTTAAACTTATCGTTATGAGTATCTTTTCGGTTTACAGTTGCAAAGAGTAGTAAAAATTTCATAGAATTAAATATAATTTTAAAATAAATAATAATGTACTTAAATATTTATCTATATTTGTTTAAGTAAAATTTTCTTTATTAATTAAGTATACTAACAACGAAATGTAATTCAAAAAAATAAAATAAATAGACTAAAATAAACAATAAATGTTTAAATATTCGTTATGTTCATACTAGTTGCTTCTAGACAAATTTCTTTTTTCAATACTTTATTAAGCATACAAACGTTACAATATATTTCTAAAAAAAAAATAATAATAATACAAGAAATACGGTAAAAAAAATAAATAGCAAATGAGCTTAAATATTCATCGTTATGTATGTATTGATTGTTCAAGTTAAGATTTCTTATTTCTTTTTTCGATACTTCATTGAGCCACAAACTTTCTACTAACGAAATTTCGTAATATTCAAATATAATCAACACTAATGCTTACTATAACGAACATCGATTCAAATAAAAGGTTGATCGTATTATGACTTTTGATCTGCTCAAGCTGAAAATATAAATTATGAATGGTCTAAAAACAAGTGTGTTTAATTAATTAATAAATTACCATAATATAATAAATACTTTAATGTTGATAAAAATTTTTTAATACTGTATGATTGCTATAGTGAAATATTTATTATTATATTTATTAAGAATTCGAAGAGTTATTAAAAAGAGAGCTCTCAATATGTTTAATCGTAAGGAGTTGCTAAATTTAAGAGAATTGAAAAGTGTTAATATTAAAAGTGTAAGTAATATTTAAAAAAAATTTAATAAAACGTAATTTTTTCAAAATTACCATTACGAAGCAATTATATTATGCCTACATTATTAGCCACCCGATCAGTGATTTACAATGAAAAATGTGAATTGCATTCGGCCAATGGTAACTTGGAGAAAAATTAATAAGCCACGTACATACGTAGGTACTTTATTCCGCAAATTACGGCATTATTATAAGCATTTTCGATTGATTTGATATTTACAATGTACCATAGCACACAATAACTGCTTTATTAGATGCGAGCATAAATAAGGTATATTTTAATTAACTAGATTGAGCTATAAATTTTTTGAGATTTCTATTGTTTTAATGATTATAATAATTCTATAAAAAAGTTTGATAAAATGATTTGTTACTATGTGTCAAGGCAATATCATTTATATTTTTATTAAATATGGCAAATTATCAAGTATAAAGTTTGTTTATTAACCAGTGTATATATTTAAAATAAAACGTTTGAGTTTGCAAATATATAGCGAGTATGCATATCAAATATTGTTCACGTCCTATATTTTCAAAATTAAACACCAATAATCTAATTTCACTATGATCTGCTACAAATGTAAACAGTAAATTGTCCAATAATAAGGGAATGGGACTTAGAATTTCTTAATTAAATTAGGGTTAGGGTGTACATATAATAAAATCAACCCTAAAAATGGGTTCTATATAAATTCCGAATTCACTTAAATTCCGTTTCCACTTACATCATATATAAATATATAGCTTCGCACCTTATAATATTAATGTAAATTCAAAAATATATATATATGTAGCTTTTCAATATATTGCTTCTTAAGTTGAATTAATTTTAAAATATAATATGTGCTAAATAAATTCAGAATCAACTTTAAGTCAAAATTTTTTTACCAAATTTGAATGAATTTAAAAATTTCGTTTCAACAAAAGTGCATTTAGGATTAAGTTATTTTGCTTCTAGATAATTTTCTGACGCACAACAAGGGATGAAAAAACAATGTTTTAGACAGTTTTTTAAACATTTTAAAAACTTTTTAAACCATTGGTTCAGGGACTAAATTTAAAATTTATTGGAGATAACCATTAAAGCAAAAATATTCATTTTATAAACTTTCATTTATGAAATAACAGATAATTACAAGAAATACATAATTGCTTAATTATATATACACAGTATATATATATTTATATATATACCTATGGGCTAGGTGCTGTGAAAAGGGACCAAATTGACAAAACAAAAGATCTTCGGAAAATCAATTTTTGTATTGTAAATCTTATAATAACTTGTAAGAAAATGCAAACTTTAAAGGGCTACTGCAAAATTTTATTAATATAACAACTTATGTGTTTTAAGCAAAAAGTGATCCTAATAGCATTCTAAATTGGTTTATATATAAAAAATTACTTTTGAAAAACTTGTCAATTTGGTCCCTTTTCCCAGCACCTAGCCCATATATATATATATTTTTTTGTAAGCACATTCTAATTTAATGTATAACTATAAAAAAAAATTTAATAATCATCATTTTCGAACCAAACATCAATCTCAATTACTTTTTGAATTCTCAAATTCTAATAGACTGCAACAAGTTTTTTTACACCTGTTTATTATCTAGAAGTGCACGATGCTTGTTATGAATAAGCCCAAAGGTAGACCAGCAACGTTATGCTGCGACCGAAGAAGCTGTAACATTAATAAATTTCAAGCAAATTTCTTTAATGGAGGCAACCCACAGAGCATGATTGTTTATAGTTTTATATTTTAAGAGGGATAATAATAAAGTTGTATTTTGACGAAATTTGTTAAATAAATAAATACTATCCATTGTTACATATTATAGAATGTATTAAAACTTTTAAAACTTTTTTAAGTCAAACAATCATGTTTTTTAACATTACGTTTTAAATCATTTCTATTTCTAGGCACAATACACACATTACACTTAATCATGATTAAAAATCAATTTTAGTTAATCAAGAAATTGGCGAAAATACAGTATTAACTAGGAACTGGAAACTAGTGTAAGTCCAGAGCACAAGAAAAAGGGCTTGAATTAAAAATTTATTGAAATTTACGATTGTCATTATGACCAATTAGAATTCATAAAAATGGACGGACAGACAACTTTATGTGATCTAGATGATCACAGGTAAAAACAGAGTGCTCTCGCTTTGCTCTGGACAAACATTTCTGATATAGGTACAAAGTGAAAACAAGCAATATGAATACATAATTTTTAATTAATATGTGGCCATTTAACAATATAAAATAGTGCACATGTGCAACACTGAAAATGGTCTATTGTAGTGTAACAAGCTGGCTGCAGCAGCCCGGCTAAATCGGCTTAGCCGACTAAGCCAGCTGATGTAATATGATCAGCTAGCTTATGGACAGTCTACGGGCATGTACCAAATCACGTGATTTTGCATGTACCGAATATTACATAATATATACGTGCATAAGTACTACGTAAGTTGTTGAAGTAAAATTTTTCTTAATATTTGGATGACAACTACCTAATAGAATTAATAAAATTTGGTTAAATAAATTCAACAAATTAGTAGAATACATTTAAAAAAAATTTCATCGAATTCTATCAAGTAGTTGTTGAGAAAATTTCACTCAAAGTTAGGAAAATTTTCAGCTACCTGCTAAGAAAATAGCTGCAGAAAAAATCATCTAAACTTTGAACAAAAATTTCTCAATAACTATCTAATAGGATTCGATACCCATCTCTTATAAAAGATCAATTCTTTCTACTAATTTAAATAACTTTTACAAATTAATATAATTTATTTAAAATTTTTCATCGAATTCTATTGAGTATTTGTGAGAAATTTCAGTCAAAGTTTGAAAAAAAATTTCATTATCTCTAATAAAATAGCCACGACAGAAATTTTTCTAAACTTTGAACAAAAATTTTTCGAGAACTACATGATAGAATTCGCCGAAATTTTTTTAAATGAACAAGATATTAATAAAATTTATTTAAAAAATTTTTCAATGAATTCAGTTAAGTAGGTGTCGAGAAACTTTATTTCAAAGTTTGAGAAATTCTGGCACAGCAATTTTCTTAAGAGACGATAGAAAAAATTTTCAAACTTTGAACGAAATTTTTTTGACAACTTCCTAATGGAATTCAATAAATTTTTTTTAAAATTAAATCTATCAATTTGTAGAAGTTATTAAAAAATTTCTATCAGCAACTATTTTTGTGAAGTTAGTGGAGTTTTCTAAACTTTGAGTGAAAAATTCCCGACAACAACTTGATAGAATTCAATAGAACTTTTTTTTTAATGAATTCTGCTAATTTGTAGAATGATTTAAACAAATTTTTTCATTGAATTCTATTAGGCAATTGTTGAGAAGCTTTGTCCAAAAATTAAGAAAATTTCTACTTCGACAATTTATGTATGTATATATCACGCGGTACATGCAAAAAATCACGTGGTTTGGTACGTGCCCATAGGCAAATCTTACGTTTTTGATACTTCTGCACCTACTTTTTTGATACTTTTGTATGTACCCCAAAATTACCTTAATTTTTTGATACTGATCTGCATATATACACATTATAAGTCAAAGTTCTATTTTTAGAATTCAAAATAATATATGCACTTATGTTACACAAAGGCCCAGTAGATTGTTTTTGCAAAAATAAATTTTGGTTACATGCTGCTAATGTTGTGTAATGTTACACTAGTCTAATTTTGGTAACCTAACCCTGGGTCGGCCAGTATTAAGCTTAATGCTGGTGGGCACTATCATGATAATGCCCCGGCGGGGTTAGACATAATTCTAGAAACCCGAAGCAACTTCCAATCACAGTACATATACTAGATGCATATGTTGCGTAACCAGTATATGTACTGTGATAGGATGTTGTTTCGCCTAGATTTAGGGTTAGGGTGAGCCAGAATTATGTCTAACCCGCTGGGGCATTATTATGATAGTGCCCACCAACATTAAGCTTAATGCTGGCCGACCCAGGGTTAGGTTACAAAATTAGACTAGTGTAACGTTGCACGATATTAGCGGCATGTAACCAAAAATTATTTTTGCAAAAACAATGCACTGGGCCTTTGTGTAACATAAGTGCATGAATTCTAAAAATAGAAATTTGCCTTATCGCGTGTATATATGCAGATCGGTATCAAAAAAGTAAGGTAATTCTGGGGTACATACAGGATATCAAAAAAGTAGGTGCAGAGTATCAAAAACGTAAGATTTGCTGCCCATAGACCGTCCGGCTGGCTTAACCGTTAAGATCACATGATTTACTATAACATAATTTAGGCCAGAGTGTTTAATGCCGGGCTGTATTAAGTAAGATTAAGTAACATGTAATTTTACGTAAGCTTCAGAAAATTAAATTTTCGTAACAGCATACATAAAGTAACAGAATTACAAAAATTCGGGCAGTATTATTGCATCATTTGATTTGAATGTACGACCCGAATTGAATCACCGAAAATTTGATCTAAGAAACTAAATATCGTGTGTTCAAAATTATTTAACGAATTTTACTCAAAATTACACAAAGTTACGTAAAATTACTGTAATTTGACATCCCTACAAAAAAAAAATTAAGTAAACCTCCGATAATTTCCGAATACAATTTTAGCCATTGATAGCCGCTTAGCCGATATTTTTATCAGCTGGTTAAGCCATCCGATAAAAACCTTATGGCTTGTCTATTGAAAATTGTTACACTGATTGCAGAGCATCACTGGAACCGTCAATCATCAAATTTTATTGTTAGTTTCGGACTAACATTGCATTCAAGATTACTGAGTCCTCGCTACGCTTCGGATAATCAATGGCAATATTTTTTGCAAATTGCCTAACTCATAATATAGGTTTTTTTTCTGGTATATATATATCATAATTGTATTGTAACGTAAGGAATTGAAGTTTTTGCAAATAATCAAAAAGCTCGTCGAGTTATGTGGAGAACTCTGTATACGGGATGTTGAGATATGAAACGCTTGGGCAGAAAGATTTAATTGCTTCTAATAATAACAAATTTCCTTAAATTTTTTTATGTAATAACAGAGAAGTTTAATCATTAACGTCTGCGATAAATAAAATAAACTACATATATGATGATTAATAAAATTATAAGTAAAACTATATGATTAGCAATATGGGGTCTTCTACGTAAAATGCACGCATTAATATAAATTTGTAAAATATGCTATTTAAAATTGACGTATATTCTAGTACTCTTTTAAAAAATTTTATTTCAAATTTAAGAGTCTAAGAAGTAAGGTCCCAGCCCTATGAAACGTCGTTGTTTTATTGATTTTCATTGTGCAATCGAACAGACAACGCATTCAGTTGCCAGTTCAACTAGTAATATGAGTCATCGCTACGCTTCGGAAAATAAAAGGAATTTATATCAAACATATATGTTGAAACTTAATTAGAATATTTGCAAAAAATGAACGTAAAGTTTTAGCGATAGTTCTTATGAAGAGTAGAGCGTTGCATGCAGTACTCGTTTTGACACGTCTTTATCGATTTTTAATTTATCAAATTACATAAGAAAAACTATAAAA
The DNA here is from genome assembly GCA_003550325.1 of Gigaspora rosea. NCBI lineage: Eukaryota > Fungi > Glomeromycota > Glomeromycetes > Diversisporales > Gigasporaceae > Gigaspora > Gigaspora rosea. The sequence continues at coordinate 220,932 of QKWP01000672.1, forward strand.
ATTAGAACTAGCGTCAAAACTGAAAAGCCTGTCAATGAAGTGACAGGGCGATCATTATTGCGAAATCAGATGGCTTTATCATATCATCATCTTCAATTTGTCATTTGATTGTATAGTCCTTGTTGTATCTTGTTTGATGCAGGTATTTCATGATCAATATTTTGATAACATGATTGTGAGGCAAGGTTGTTTCAATGATATTTAAGGGCCGTTAGTTAGTAAAAGAAGGTTATCTTTCTTTTCGCTATCGCCCGCCTTGTAGTGAAGGCTGGCTCTATCGTCCCGCCCTACCCACCCTATGCTTGATGGATCATTCATGCTGACAATTGGGCCTTGTGTTAAGATTAAGCTTTGTGGCTGTGATAACATTGCTGGACCTCAGATTGGTGATTAGGCTTCGCGGCCGCAATGGTAGTGCAAAACTCATGTCTTGTAATTAAGTTCAGTGGCTGCGATAACAGTGAAAGAACCTCATGATAAGTGATGGTGCTTCATGATTACAGCATCGTGGCTACAACACAGTGCAAGGACCTTATGTTTGATGATTAGGCTTTGCGGCTGTGATAGTATCTTATATTGAATTTAGGTACAACATCAGTGCAAGGGCCTCATGTTGACGATTAGGACAATAGCTTTATGCTGGTAATTAGGCAAGGACCTCAAGCTGATTACTAGGTTCTGCGGCTGCAATAGCAATGCAAAGATTTCACATTGTAATTAGGCTCCGCTGCTGCAATTGCAATGCCTTAAATCGCAGTGCATTTGTTAAACCCTCATAATGTTGATTAGGCTTTGCAGCTGCGATAGCAGTGCAAGGGTTGATTAATAGTGCGAGGATCTCATGTTGCAATAGGCTCCACGGCTGCAATAGCAGTGCAAGGACCTCATGTTGTGATTAGGCTCCGCGGCTGCAATAGCAGTGCAAGGACCTCATGTTGTGATTAGGCTCCGCGACTGCAATAGCAGTGCAAGGACCTATGGGTAAGTAACAATAATCATGCTGTTATTTAACACTAATATCCGATTCTCGTTACAGCTATGTGAATTCTTCTTGGCGGCATTTGTATGCAAAGATGTAATTGATTATAAGGCAGATAGTTAGCTTTGGATGGGAATAGTTCTTAGAATTTGGATATTTCAATATGCCTGATATAGTGCTTGTAATTGATAGCGAACAGAATCCCCATATGTTTCTTCTTCGTCCAAATAAAGTCATCTGATTGAGCAATAATACTAGTAATTTAATAATTCTTATCACAATATGTCAAATAATATTAGCAATATTGAAAGTTGTTCGGCTTCTTCTTCAATTAATAACAAATTAAATTCTTGTGGTCAGACTCGAAAAGAAGTATGGAATAATTATAATTTTGATGGAAAATATTTTTCAATTCGATGTAAATATTTTCTATGCCCTGGAAGAGAGAAATACCAGTCAACATGAAACCACGTTTGGCCCACAATACAAATAAAATTATTCTCATGTAGGCTATCTAAACAAACGTCAAGCAAAAGTCATGGAAATATGAACTTTGTGACATAGAATATCGTTGACGAAGTCATAGGAATTGACGACAATAATAAATAGCTTTAAAGAAATTACACAATAAATGTGAAGTGTAAATATTAAAACATGATAATGTATAATAGATTTCTTACAGTAATAGTTTTATCACATGTATCTATAAAGTTTAGCTCCAACAATATTAACAATATAAGTCAATTACGACATCATTATTTTTTATCAATTTTGTTATATTGTTTTTATTTTAATATTTAAACTATGCTAAAGCTTGTGTCATCCAGCTTCACTTATATACCTAAATAATGTAAATCAAACACCCTCAATTTATCCATGTACCTTTATTTATAAATTCAAATAAGCACATGATCATTATAGATAATGATATGTAAAAATTAAATTAATTCGTGATTAATTTATAAGCTATAATATATTTGGAATGAATTAAAATTCACGAACCAAATAAAATAAAATAAAATAAAGAAATACTCAATAATATTTAAAAAAACAGCACACGTAAAATCTTTAGTTTTTAAAAAAAAATCAATCGTCGTCAGGAATATCAGTCAATTCAATTCCTTTGCTAACTAAAATCATTTCCGATAACTTTTCAGTAATTTCACGCGTGTTGATAAACTTGCTTCCACCATTGAACATATTCTCATAATATGAATCTTCAATATTCTCAAGTAATGATTTGGATTCATTTAGTTCTAATAAAACGCTTTCATCATTTTGCCATTTCTCAAAAATTTCACAAAGATCTTTTGCAGATGAACGTTTCTCTGAATTTTTATCCCAACATTTTCTCATGAGATTTACGTAACATTGTGGTGCTTCTTTATTAACAGCTGGTCTTAAATCACGATAACATATTAACAAACCAAGTTTCGACATATCAAGTTTTTGATTATACGATATAGTTTTTCCATATAAAATTTCCCACATAATTATACCGAATGAATAAATATCCGATGCTTTAGTGTACGGTTGGTTATTCAAAACTTCAGGTGCAACGTATGGTAAAATTCCAAAAATTCCATCTGATTTTGATTTTAACGTAATATTAGCTGATATTGAAAGTCCTAAATCAGCAATATAAGCACTTTTCAAGTTATTTTGTAATATATTTCCACTATGTAAATCCCGATGAATAAATTCTTGAGAATGAATTATCTGAAGATCTGATGCAATACACTGCAATAAATTTAATTTATCTTTCCAATCCATTTTCGATATAGTATGTAAGTTTTGGCGTAAACAGCCTTCATATGCATAATTCATGACAAGAATATAATTTCCAGAAGTTTTATCTTTTGATATACCGAAACATTTTAAAAATGTTGGATCTTTAAGTCCGATATCACAATATGCTTTTAACTATTCATTAAAAAAAGAATTGCACATTAAACTTACTAATAAACATGATAAATTACAAGTGATAAACAAAATTATTTAATAAAGAACACCTCATTTATAAATTCTTCGTGATAATTATTTGATTCATGAAGCAATTTAAGCGCAACAGGAGTGCGTGCGTTTTGACTTTTCTCATCCCATTTAGCATAATATACAGTTGCAAACCCACCTTTACCTATCTCTTCAATCTCCGTAAAATCATCATAAGGAATCCACGATAGCTGATATTTATTTTCTGTCAATATTTTTTTCAAATTATCTTCAATTTCAAGATTATACTGCCATTCACATTCATTCGCTGCTAATATTTATTTATAAAATTTAACAATTATAGATTTTAATAATTATAAAGTTTGTAATAATGATAATACCTGATGTTAAATCCTTTTCCCTAATCGTTGATTTAAATATTTAAACTTATTAATACGTATATATTATAGATAATGACCTAATTCTGATTGCATAACAATATCATAAAACTATCAATCAATTCCAGGATCAGGTATAGTTTCATCTTTTTATAATTTTTAATTCGATTTCAATTTCACTTGATCACATTATATAATTTGCGTCACAATACACGTGCTAAATTTAAGTTTAAATAAAATTTACCTTTGATACCAGTATTTTGCTTTATGCAAGTCCCTTGTTATTCCAATTCCATTTCGATAATATTCAGCAACTGTTGACATTCCACTAGCTAAACCCATCTCTGCTGATTTTTGATAATAAATGAATGCCTTATGTTCATCCTTTTCAACTCCAATTCCATTACGATAACAATGTCCAACCATATATGTTCCATCAGCGGCACCCATCTCTGCAGATTTTTGATAATAAATGAATGCCTTATGTTCATCCTTTTCAACTCCAATTCCTTCATCATAACAATATCCAACATTATATGTTCCTTTAACGGTACCCATCTCTGCAGATTTTTGATAATAAATGAATGCCTTATGTTCATCCTTTTCAACTCCGATTCCATTACGATAACAATATCTAACATTTAATGTTCCATCAGTGTCACCCATCTCTGCAGATTTTTGATAATAAATGAATGCCTTATGTTCATCCATTTCGACTCCAATTCCTTTTTCATAACAATGTCCAACATTATATGTTTCACTAACGTTACCCATCTCTGCAGATTTTTGATAATAAATGAATGCCTTATGTTCATCCTTTTCAACTCCAATTCCATAATCATAAAAGCATCCAACATTATATGTCCTTTAGCGTGACCCATCTCTGCAGACTTTTGATAATAAATGAATTCCTTATTTTCATCCATTTCGACTCCAACTCCATTACTATAACAATATCCAACCATATATTTTCCATCAGCGGCTCCATCTCTGCAGATTTTTGATAATAAATGAATGCCTTTTGTTTATCCCTTTCAACTCCAATTCCTCTTTCATAACAGACACCAACGTAATATACTCCATTAGAATTACCCATCTCTGCAGATTTTTGGTAATAATTGAATGCTTTGTGTTTATCCTTTTGAACCCATTTACCATGACGATAGCAACTCGCAAGAATGTTTTGAATCGTAGGATTGGTTTGATCATCTAAACAAAAATCGATAATATTTACTGGATTTTGCTTTTTATTTATTAGAAATTGTTCTAATGTTTCCAGAATTGCTTTAGAATTTTTGCCTTTCGATTGTTCTTCATTAAAGAGATTACACATTTCTTTAACAAATTCATTTAGAAAACATTGTGAAAGATCATTTAAATTGTTATCTTCTAAATACAATTGGGTAATATTGTTGGTTATTTGAGAAATATCTGATGGACTGTCAATTTTTTCAAATATATTATTGTTATTTGACATTTTGACGCAAGAAAAGAATAGAGTTTGAAATGGAAGTTATGTATTACATTGCGCAATGTACTGTACGTACGTACAATTTATATATTTTTATCGACATATTAATGTTATCGTTAATTAATACTTTTCAAAAAAAAGCGCATTGGAAATTATTTTACAATCTGTCAATTGTAATAATATTGTTGAACTTTATCTGTTGAAAAATTTAATACTGTATAAAAAAAAAATCTTACATAGTAATCTTGTGCCTTAATACAATAACGAATACCAATAGCAAAAGTATAAACCAGCTAGAACAATACTATATTTACCCTAACAATTATAAAGTTAGATGATCAGCGCAAAAAACCAAAATAATGGTTTGGAGCAAAATGTTTGTTGACTGAAATGATAAACTCACTGATCATTTTTACTATTGAAATTTATTCCTTTAATGCAATAAACACGCTAAAAATATTTTTTGCTAATTAAAAATTTAAGTAATATCCACATATTTTGACTAGTGTCTAAAATTGGCTTGCACAAGCTACACTTGTATAAAAAAAAGCTTTTTTTTTTAATGTGCAAGTATTTTATAAAAAATTTATGCAAGTTCACAAAATTTACATTATACTTTAGTAAAAAGCTATATTTGTGCAAGCAACTGTGCAAGTAACTTTTGTTCTGAATATTAAACATTGATTTCGACCATTGATTGAGACGCTGGTTCTGCACATTTTACTTAGTATTCTCAATTTTAATTACTTAGTAGGTTATTGAGATATGGCACCCGGTGTTAGACACACACACCGGTATCAATTACCCGAATTATTTTTCAATTTATGGAAAATTTAAAAATAATTTGTGACAATTAATAATAGAAAAATTTAAAGTGACGTTTACCATAGCTGCTCTCTTTGAAATAATTTAATCAATTAAAGACACAGTTGATATTTAATAAGAATTAGATATTGTCCAAATTTTCAAATTTTAAAGTGTAGCGCAAAAAAAAACTGCTTTACGATTTTTACGATTTAATTGATCAGTCATCACCAGTGTTGGAAATTTCAGACTCAAACACTGTTCTCATAAGAACAGTATATTAGCTACAAGTGTTCTCAACCAATTGGTTAGTGTTCTCACTAAAAAAAACAAAAAAAATAAAAAATAAAAAAACAATATAAGTAGTTGTTATTGTTGCTATTATAGCAAATTGAAATCCCTTTTATCAAAATTAAATAAGAATTTTTATCAATTTTTGTTTTGGCATAAAATTATATAGCTAATTATTATACTTATGAGAACAATATTATTATTTTACTGTTCTCAAAAAATTTTTTAATAGTGAACAGTAAAAAAGTTTTACTGTTCACAAATTTATAACAGTGTTCTCATGAGAACTCTGAGAACACTAATTTCCTACACTGGCCATCACATGTCAGAAATTGCTGTACACAGTACTGTATTGTATTTCGGAAACTGAAAATCTTTTTTAAGTTTCAATCCGCACATTTACGTTATTTGCATTTGATCTTAATTCGCATAATTTGTATTAAAATGCTACCTAAATACGAAAATACATTGAATTTTCAAGATACGAATTTATTTATGAATTCGATAAATGTTGAACCAGCAAGTATTGGAGAATCAGAATTGTTTTACAAGGCAACATTTAAAGTATATAATATACCTACAATTTTAAAATCTGTTACGATAACTAAACAATTTTCTTTATTAAAGAAGTAAAATTATTACTCTACAAAAATTATAAAAACTTTATTTTTTTTTTAAAACCACATGAATAATGTCGTTAAAACAGTTGCTGTTCTGTCTAAATATTATAGTTTATCCGACCTCAAAATATTAAGTCTCATATAATGTCTTGGATTAACTAGTAGAGTACGTATGTGAATATATACTAGTCACACTCTTTATAGTGAATTCTCGATATAGTGAGCCGTTCGTTATAGTGAAGGAAATCTCACACCTCACAGCTCGATCACTTCACTATAACGAGTGACTTGTATATGGATGTTGGCATACAATTAGATTACCTGAAAATATATCAGTGTAATAATTATTAAGTTTTAATTAACTTGTAATTAAATTTAATTTAATACCCAAGATCTAAATACATATATGGCTATTCTCGAGTATGGTAGAACACTTTATCAATATTTAGAACAAAAGTTTAATAAAATGAAATGGAATTATAAATTATATCTTGATAAACAGATTGCAAATGCAATAAAGCATTTAAATGACAATAATATAAAGCATGGGAAATTTGGTAATAACAATATTAATCATTATTATATTTATCTATTTGTTATTTATAATATTTTATGATTTACAAATGTTAAAAATTTTTGTAGAATTCTGAAAATATGTTTAACCACAAATGAAACATCAAAATAAGTAGTCTTTTATCACTACTTTTTATTGAACAAAATCAATTTAAACATTTACTTTCTTTGTTCAGTATTTTGATCCACAATATTTACAGAATTTACAAACATACAGTTCTTATATATATAGTGTTGGAGTACTTCTTTGGAAAATTTTTAGCGGTATTATACCACTTGAATCAGAATTACCATTTGGCTACGATTGTTTGATCTCTATAATACATGGAAAAAGGATCTGAAGTTATTGGAACTCCTCGAGAGTTTTCTTTAATTTATGAAGGTAATTTTATTTATGACATTTCAAAATCATAAGATTTTAAGTTTTACAATAATACTGTACTTTTAATAATTTTATTTTTTGAATTGATTTTATTAGATTGTTGGTGTCATGATGCAAATAAACGTCCAAGTATTCAGTATGTTGTTGCACATTTGAATAAGATTGTTATAATTGAAGAATTTGAAGAATATGATATGGAAGAGGATGAAATTCAACTGGATCAAGTTGATCAACGTAATACCATCATTATAATTCACTTCAACTATTTATAATTCTGTTTAATACAACTACTAATTCCATGCAAATAATTAATAATTTAGTTAATTATTTTGAAGTTCATCAAATAGATCCTTCTTTAATTATTTAACCAACTTGCTTATCAAGATTATAACTTTAGCATGATTGGTTATTTTCATGAATACGGAATTGGAACTGACGTTGATTATCATAAAGCTTTTTGGATGTATAAATTATCTTCTGAAATTGACGGTAAAAATATTTTCAAATTTCAATATCAATAATTATATTATTTGAAAAATTTCTCTTGGATTATTATATTCTGTTAGAAAAGATGTTGATATGGATAAACCTCTCGCATCTAAATTATTTTTAGATGCTGCAGAGATTGGACAATATAAAATTGCGTCTTGTTATTTATGTGATGATTATGTTGTTGAAAAAGATTATATAAAATCTTTCGAATGGTATTTGAAATCTGCTGAAGGTGGGAATTCTGATGCCCAAATTAATGTTGCAAAATGCTATATGAATGGTTGTTGATTTATATTTAAAATTTGCTGAAAAAGGTAATTTGTGAATTAGCTAACTGTTATATGAAAGGTATCGTTATAGTAATTGATAGATCAAAAGCTTTTGATTTATACTCAAAATCTGCTGCAAGTGGAAATTCTGAGACCCAATTTGAATTAACCAAATGGTATCTGTACGAGTGTGAATAAGAATATAGCATTTGATTTATATTCAAAATCTGCTAACAATGGAAATATTAATGCTATTTGCAATTAACTAAATGTTATGCGGATGGTAACAGTATAATTAAAAATAAGACAAAAACTTTTAATGGTATATGAAGGCTGCTGAATTGAACAATCCTGATGCATTGTATACCGTGGATTTTGCTATGAACATGGTCTAGGCACTGTAGTTGATAAGATGAAGGCTTTTGGAATGTATTTGAAATCTACTAAACAAGGTAATAATTCGTTTTTAATATATATATTTTTTTGAAAACTTTTGTAAAAGATATTTTAAAATATATTTCTAACGCTTATTTTAAACTCTTCAAAAGGCAGTGATTGTATTGCCCAATATTGGCTGGGTTACTTTCTAGTAAATTGGACACCAACTTGAATTAATAATCGTATAATATAATTGTTAAATCATTAAATTTTAGAATATTTAATTGTTAATAAAATTTTATGTAAAACTCTTCCAATGACTTTTAAGTTGGTAGTATTGTGATATTCAAAGAACTTTTTGTGGTATGCTTAGTGACTGGACTAGTTAACCACGTAGTTATTCGAATAACTCAAATTTATCCTGATTAGAGCCATGAAAGCTTAACTCACAAGTTTCTCATGAATTAATTAATTTTCAAAAAATTAATTTTTTGACTTGAATAAGGCGAATAAAGGTTTTTAGTCATATGAATCGAGTGCTTTTTTGGATTTAATTCGTTCTTACGAGTTGAAACGAATCCAGTCACTAAAATAAGTTTGTGATATTGGTTAAAAAAAAAAGCACTAAATAGTACTAAATAATCTTGGACATCATTACATAAAGCAAAGCTTATAAGTCGTCAGAGTAATTTTAGTTTTATAATTAACGTGTAATTCAAATTAAAAATTTTATCAGAATATGATATTGAAATTTATTCGGTGTAAATAACCATCCGATTTGACTTTTTCACTAAATTCTTACAAAAACCTTTGCCGTTATGAGTCGCGAAAATAACTATCGAAACAATCGATAAAGAGCTTCTTAGCCATGTTAGATTATTAAGACATTAGAAGAAAGCACTATTGCTATTTGTTGATGTTTCGAGCAGTTAAGGATCGGTTTGGTATTTGAATGTCGGTTAAGGGGGGACTCATAAGCAAATTTCAGGAAAATGGTCTTTTTAATTTATTTAAACCTATAATTGAATATGTAGATATTATAATTTCTATATGCTTAACTATAAACCCAAAATAAAAAGACCAAAAACCGTTTTAAAATCATGATTGACTGATTTTGAGATTCAAATCTATAAATATGTGATTCGTGTAGATGCACAATTAATCGTTTATACAAATTTTGTAGCAGAAAAGATCTTCATAGCCTCTAATACTCAGAAAACGTTTATTCGATCAACAGAAGTAAATCAATTACCTAGTACAGTAGTAATATCATTAAAAAATATCTAACTTCGTCCGAAATTATCTTGATCTTTAAGGTTTTTCGTTTATAAAAAACCATCGAGCAACCAGGTAGTTTTATTATTTGTGCGACTGCTAAAAATAAAATTAAAGCATCTTTATTTATTATTATTATTAATTGTCGCGGCTGTAGCTGGAAATGGCTGAAGCTGGAAATTAGAGGTCTTGATTTAAAACTATAAGCCCTGCTAAAATCCAACTATACTCTTTTATTATAAACCCTAACCCTAAATTCTAATCTAACTATAAAAAAAATCGTACAAAATGCATTCCAAAATTTTTTGTAAATTTCATATTAAAATATTTAAAATTTCCAGCTTCAGCCATTTCCAGCTTCAGCCACGACATTAATTGCAAAGAATGTTTCATACACATCGTTAAATTTTTGCATATTAATTAATAATAACAACACTTGACGACTCAGGTATTAATCATAATGTTAACTCAGTGAAAATCTGAAGTAGCACTTACATAATGGACCTAAATTGCTAGCTCTAACAGCTAATGCATATATTCAATATAATTTCAGAGACCTTTTTTTGTCAGGCATGCACTAGTTTCCAAATTCATCGCGATAAGAGACGTGAGCATTAAGGTATTAATTTTAAACAATGTCAATCCACATGTTTTCTATCGACGGCGACCTATATCAATCATTTCTCATTGTTGGTGCTACAAATCTATTTTTATTTATTTATTCATACTATCATTAATATCTTCATTATTTTCATAATCCCATTATTTACCGAATCAGTCACTAATTCTATAGGATCAAAATGTCTCATCCTGTTGCTTGCCATTATGCGACCTACGTTAATTTATTGATTCTATAAATTATATTAATACTTATATGTAAAGCAATAAAAAGAAAAGCACAGTTTATTTTTCAATATTATTAAGTATCTTGATATTTTTATTCTTGTTTAATATTTATGGTATTATGAATTAAAAAAAAAGATTGAAAATTTGTCAAAGCAATATATTAAACCTCATGTTGAAATCTAATTGAAGAATTTGAAATCTAATTGAAGAATTATAGATATAAAGCAAAAAAAAAAAACTAAGTGAAAATATATATTCGAGCTTCGTTAAATTATAAAATCACATATGTGTGTCGTTTTGGAATTATTAGAATTTTACCAATTAAAAAATATTCATATTTATATAATATTTATTAGAATTTTTTTTTTGTATAAAATTGTTACTCTTTTATAAGCAATCACATACGCCTTGAAAATAATGAATTGTTTTTCTAAATGAGAGTGATCTAATACTGCAAATAGTCTTTTGCGACGATAACTATTACTAATTTTTTTTTAGGTATTGAATGATTCGTTACATACGTATTTTAAATTTTACAGATTCAAGTATTTAATAACGCTCAAATTTTTCAGGTTAAATATTTTTATTTAAAGTAAAATAATTTTTACAATGAACTATTTTTTTGAAAACTTTCTATTGTTATATTCTTTAGATGAAAGAAATAATTTCGTGATGCAACTAGATGCCTCGTACCGCACAATTTTCTTTTGGTCTCTGTTTTATTTCTATAATTTTTTGAATAAATAATGTCTTGTCGAGTATTCTTAATTAATATATATTTTTTAATATTCAACTAAAAGTAAGAATTTTTATTATTATGATTATTAATACAAAAAAAATTTCTGAAGACACTTAAAGATAAACTTCTTTAATTCATTTAAGCTGTTTTATTGGTATTGATATATTTTATGGCATCATTAGGTCTATCGTTAGATAATAAATATTGTTTACAAAAATTAATAACAAATAATATTTATTTAGTAAATTTCACACCTAATTCCAAAAGTGGCTTACTCATCCTATAGAACCTATAGTAGGATGAAGAAATGATGAACTTGTCATTTTATCTAGTCTTCGAAGGAACTGATAATTCGATAGCCTTATTCAGTAAATTTTTATTAAATAGAATTGTACGGGTTACGGATAAAGATCCTAAATATTTTTCATGCTATTGGTCGATTAAATCAGCAACCGACAATAAATTATTACAATCTATCAATAATGTTTAAATAGGTGAGAGCTAGGAAACATTTAATTTATTTGTAAAGTTAAAGTAATATAATAAAGATCTTTCACTTTACATCACTTCTAGCTCAATTAAATATCATTAAAAGTTTATTGAGAACCTGGTTTGGGAATATTAAGTGTAATACTCGAATTCACACCACTGAAAATGAATAAGTGTCATAGAATTAGACATGAATGTTTGTAAATATTTACAAGTGAATAGAGAGGCGTTGTATATACTTACTTTTTGAAGTGTGATAATATTAGATATTTTGGAGTTAGATTTATTTGTGTAATGCATCATTGTTGTTCTTATTCCATACTTGCTAATGACACATTTATTTAAGTTATCATTTTCATGGGTAATTGAGAAAATTACTAAAACTTTATTTTCCAACCCATTATTCATGACAATATTTTATCAAAAAGTATTGATTGAAGATATTATATAAAAGTAAATGTTCCAAGCATCACTGATAATAACAGATAATTTTATTCTAATTAAACTAATATAAATAATACGAATGCAAAAATATATATTTATAATAATAGATTACATTGAGCTCATCAATAAATGATTTTCTATATATCTACTAAATTTACCCGAATATCATAAACTCAGGAGATTATGCTAGCGATTAAATACGAATGAAATAAAATTAAAAGCATTTATAATAATACCTATCCATAAATTTAAATAGCCTATATTAATTACTTTGATTAATGAAAGGTTAACATTTATGCTCATCCGTTAAATTAATAATCTATATATTATTAAAAAAATTATATGTAGGGAATTTTCTATCATATAGTAGAAATCAAATAATAAAGAGATTTGTCGAATGCTAAATCTGTACAGCACGAGTGCTATCAAAAAAAATTCTTAAATTCCTATGCATTTGATCATTTTAATTTTATAATATTTAATTCTAATAATGCCACCAAAAATAGATTTTCATGTGAAATAGCCATCACAGAAAACAACGAGAAATAATAACAGATGAAGTAAAGTATATTATACAATAATTCACAGAATATGTATTTAATAATTGAATTCAGGTTTGCTCAAATTAGGATTATCACCCGTATGTATCAGAATGCTTAAGCTTCAAAGAAGTCAGCATAGTGTTCTTGCTAAGTGCATTGGCTAAAGCTTTTTCTCCTTCTAATTCAATGAAACTATACCGAAGATATAGAGAAGTTAGCGTGGTGTTCTTGCAAAGCACATATGCCAACACTTTTCCTCCTTCTGGCCAAGAATATTATAATCAAGATTCAAGGAAGTATTCTTACAAGGTGAATTCGCTAATGCTTTTCCTGCTTCTAATCCAAAATTATTAATAATATTAAAATAAATTAACGTAGTATTCTTGGAAAGTGCATCTGCTAACACTTTCTTCCTTTTGACCAAAGATTATTATCCGCAAGATTAAAAGAAGTCATTGTAGTGTATTTGCAAAGTACATCTGCTAATGCTTTCTCTTTTTCTAATAATATAAGATTATTACCAGCAAGATTTAAAGAAGCCATTGTGGTGTTTTGCAAAGCGCATATCCTAATACTTACCCTTCTTCAGATCCAATATCATTATCACTAATTTACAAAAAGATAAAGGCAGTGGTCTTGCAAATCGCATTGACTAATGTCTTTCCGCCTTCTATTCCAATATTACTCTGACAAAAATTCAAAGAACTCAGAGTAATGGCCTTACAAAGCGCATTTGATAGCGCTTTTGCTCCTTTTGATCCAAGATAATTTCTATTAAGATTCAAATCTTTCAACGTGTACTTCTAGCAAATTGCATTAGCTAATGCTTTTGCTCTTTAGCTTCAATATTATTGCTAGCTAACAATCTTCTATAGCTAAGATAAAAGAAATCAAAGAAGAATTTTTATAAAGGATCTTTACTAATAAGTCTATTACTTTAGTACGAAAATTTTATTTATAATGTGATTAATATCTATAGAAATAATTGTAATGTTTTCACAAAGATTTTTCAAATATAATTGCAAATAACTTCACCAAGACATAAATATTTAAGTTTTTTGTCAGTTCTTAGAAACACTGCATTCAAAGAATATTTAATGCCATTTTCAAGCTCACGTCGAATTTCATTTCTTTCATCATGAAGCCGATTTCTAATTCTGCTATACAAATTATTATTAATAGATTTGATATATTCAAATAGTGGTTTTGGGCCATTTGGAAGAACATTTTTAAAAGGAATTAATAAAGCTTGCTCTTCAGTATTTAACGTTAAAAGGAACGTTTTTATAAGTCCCATGTCTTTAAAAAGATGTTCGAGTTTGCCCACAATAATGATATAATAACTTTGCACCAATACGGCTTACAAGGGTAAATGATTATAATGATTATTATTATACCGGAGATGGTTAAATATCATAGTAGCAGCATAACTACTGGTGTTAAATAAACTTCTATATTTTGTTGAGATCTTTATACTATTATGTTTACTGCAATTATATAATTATATAAATCATATAAAAGCATTGTATTTAAACATAGTGTAATCTCTTTCTCTACGATTACATCTTTGTTTAAATTTATTTAAAATACACAAAAAATACAAAAAAAATTTATACTTCAATTTACAATTTTTGAATTTTACTTGTAATTTACAAATGTTTAAATTATACTTATTTAATAATTTATTTAATTGCTAATTCACATAAGAAAGATAGCATTTCATAGGCACAAATTACTATTAAATTTATTATAACTATGAAATCTTTTATTCCTCCATAGCTAACCTTTGTTTTTATTACTTTAATATATTTTATCTTCTAATTGAAAAATGTGGAGATACTTTTTTATATATAATGTAAAATAATTTTTAAAATTGGGTTAGCAATTAAAAAGATATTTATGTTTTATTTTTTGTACCTGTATAAAATTTGTATAAGTGTAGAGGAAAAAAATTTCATTCATATATAACAAACATAGTAATTATACCTTCATAATTCATAAAATCCCTATCATTCTTATGTGAATTAAATATTTTCAAGTTTCCTTATACTAAAGTATAATTAATTAACATGATCTACAAAAACATAATTTTCTCGAAATTTTTGATCAGATCTAAATGTAGATCTCTCCCTCTTCTATTGAATAGCACTACAAAATTTCAAGATTTGGATTATTCGATATTAATTTAAAATTAATATTATGATCCCAAAGATTCAAAGAAGACAGCATAGAGTTCTTGTCAAGTGCATCTTCTAATGCTTTTCCTCCTTCTGATCCAAGTTTATTCGAAATGAGATTCAAAGAAGTCAGTGTGGAGTTCTTGCAAAGTGCATCTGCTAATGCTTTTCCTCCTTCAGATCCAAGATTATTATGTCGAAGATTCAGCTCTTTCAGTGTAGAGTTCTTGCAAAGTGCATCTGCTAATGCTTTTCCTCCTTCTGATCCAAGATTATTATGTTCAAGATTCAAGTCTTTCAGAGAAGTGTTCTTGCAAAGCGTATCTGCTAATGCTTTTCCCCAAGTTTATTCGAAGTGAGATTCAAAGAAGTTAGTGTGGAGTTCTTGCAAAGTGCATCTACTAATGCTTTCCATCCTTCTGATCCAAGATTATTATATCCAATATTCAAAGAAGTCAGCGTGGAGTTCTTGCCAAGCGCATCTGCCAATGCTTTTCCTACTTCTGATCTAAGATTATTATTACCAAGATCCAATTCTTTCAGCGTGTAGTTCTTGCAAAGTGCATCCACTAATGCTTTTCCTCCTTTTGATTCAATATTATTCTTATAAAGGTTCAAAGAAATTAGCGTGAAATTCTTGCAAAATGTATCTGCGAATGCTTTTCCGCCTTCGAATCCAAGTTCATTCGAATTGAGATTCAAAGAAGATAGCGTGGAGTTCTTGCAAAGTACATCTGCTAATGTTTTTCCTCCTTTTGATCCAAGATTATTATTTTCAAGATTCAAAGAAGTCAGCGTGGAGTTCTTGCAAAGTACATCTGCCAATGCTTTTCCTACTTCAGATCCAAGTTTATTATTACCAAGATCCAATTCTTTCAATGTGAAGTTCTTGCAAAGTGCATCTGCTAATGCTTTTCCTCCTTCTGATTCAAGTTCATTCAAAGTGAGATTCAAAGAAGTCAGCGCGGAGTTCTTGCAAAGTGCATCTGCTAATGCTTTTCCTCCTTCAGATCCAAGATTATTATATCGAAGATTCAACTCTTTCAGTGTGGAGTTCTTGCAAAGTGCAGCTGCTAATGCTTTTCCTCCAATGGATCCAAGATTATTAAACCAAAGATTCAAAGAAGTTAGCGTGGAGTTCTTGCAAAGTGCATATGCTAATGCTTTTCCTCCTTCTGATCCAAGTTTATTCCAGTAGAGATTCAAAGAAGTCAGCGTGGAGTTCTTGCAAAGTGCATCTGCTAATGCTTTTCCTCCTTAGGATCCAAGAAAATTATAGTGAAAATTCAAAGAAGTCAGCGTGGAGTTCTTGCAAAGTGCATCTGCTAATGCTTTTCCTCCTTCCGATCCAATATTATTATAACCAAGATTCAAAGTTTTCAGTGTATTGTTCTTGCAAAGTGCATCTGCTAATGCTTTTCCTCCTTCTGATCCAAGATTATTTAACCAAAGATTCAAAGAAGTCAGCGTGGAGTTCTTGCAAAGTGCATATGCTAATGCTTTTCCTTCTCGTGATCCAATGTTATTATTTCTAAGAGACAAAATTTTCAGTGTATTATTCTTGCAAAGTGCATCTACCAATGTTTTTACTCCTTCTGATCCAAGATAAATATCTTTAAGATTCAAATAAGTCAACGTCGAGTTCTTGTAAAGTGCCTTTGTTAATTCGTTTAAATTTTCCAATTCGCGTTTGCTAAAAGAAATATACCAAGTAGATGCACTTTGCTGATCTTCGGGACTATGCTGATTGTTTTTAAGAATTTCTTCAAAAAGTTCTAAGGCTTTGAGAAATTTGAATTGCTTGAAATTTTCGCGTGCTTTTTTTCTCAAATCCTCAAGAGTACAATTATATTGAACTGAAATACTTGAATTCATCTTGTCAGTTAAATAAAGTGGAGAGATGTCGTAATCTTAAGTGAATTAACAAGTTTGTTTATATTGTTTTGATGACTTGAAGAAATTTCAATATTCTCAGATAAATAAAGTGGAGCTGATGTCGAAATTTCAGGTGGATTTACAGATGCGTTTATATTATTTTTATGTGTTAAGGAAGCTTCACTATCTGGTGATGCTGTTTCAATAGAACGGTGTCGACTCAAAATTTCATCAGGGATAAGTTGGTTTAAAGTTTCGAGAATTAAATTTGTTTCTGGGCGATTAGAAGGTTCTTTATCCCAACATTGCTAATAAAGTTCTATATATTGTAATGGTGTTCCTTTTATCGGTATTTCTCTATTCCCTTCGTAAATATGAATAGCAATTGAATATTCAGATTCAAAACTTTCATATGGCGGTCTTCCGCTTGAAATCTCCCATAGAATTACTCCAAGACTATATATATCTGATTTCTTATCGCACTTGTATCCTCTCTTAGGTTCTATATATGCAAGCATTCCATGAATATTTGAGCATGAAGTCGTTGACGTCTCTTTTATCTGCTTTGACAATCCAAAATCAGCAATTTGTGGTTGCCCGTGATGAATTAAAATATTCTTTGAATGCTAAGAAATAAAAACAAGCATAAGCAAATGAAAGTTCATAAACAAATAATACAAAGGATAATATACATACAAGATCTCTATGAATAACATCATTATTATGCAAAAATAAAAGGCCAAGTACTATTTCCTTAGCAATTCGTAATTTGTCTGCCCATAGTAATCTTTGAAAATTTGCTTTCAAGTATTCACGTAAATTTCCATCATTAGCGTATTGTAAAACCATATTATAATATCCATTATCTATTTAATTTCAATAACTTTACTTAATTATTGTTATACACTTAAAATATATAAATTACAAATCTACCTTTGTAACTCCGTAGAATGTAATAATATTTGGATGTAACAAACTTTTCGTAATAACTTAAGCTTTTAAATTTAAAATTATGAGTATTTAATATTGATTTCATTATTTAAACTTTTTAGTTATATAAAATAAATAATACCTCATTAATAAAGTCATTAATAATTTTTTTATCCAAGCTTGAATTGAGTTTAAGGCATTTGAAAGCGACTGTTAATTCACATTCTTTCCACTCGCATTTAAAAACGTTTCCAAAACCTCCAATTGCAATTATTGTTGGGGCTGTAAATTTATTGTATTCGAGATAATTAATATGTCCACCGGAAATAGCTCTTTCAAGCCATTCTTCTGGTATGTTCGCCATAACTTTTTTCTGTATGTACTAATCTTGTTCGAAAAAAAAGCGAAATAGGTAGTTACGTACGTAGTACGTAAAGTATTATCGCATGCGTATGTACTACATGATACGGCATTTTAATTTCATCAAATTTAAAGGTTTGGCGTAAATCCGTTGTTGTTCCTGATATAGAAATTCATTTCCTATTTTTGTTTTGCGAGTTCGTTAAGCCACTTTGACCGAAGGGTTTTGAAAGTTGAATCGACTGTTGGTTTTGAAAATGGTTGTGCTTCGATCCGTATCCGATCAATTCGGATAGATCCGACAATTCGGATTAAATTCGGATATCCGGATTCATTAATTTTAAACGGATAGATCCGTAATATATATCCGATTAAGGATAAGGATTTAGAGGTTGGAACCGGTTTTAATAATTCGGGTTTATCACGTGAATTTTGTGATATTTTAGAATTTATTAAAATTTAATTGGATTAAATTCTAAAATATCACAAAATTCACGTGATAAACCCGAATTATTAAAACCGGTTCCAACCTCTATAAGGATTATCCGATTTGTAATCCTAGACGTTGTTATTATAATTGCAAAAACTGAGTAAAAAAACTAAATTTTAAATTATTATTGAAAGTTTAAGGTATCACTTCACTAAAAAAAAAAAAAATCTATTAACGTTATTAAACAAAAATTAAATTTAATATCGATAACAACAAAAATAATATTTTTTTCCAAGTTTTTTTTTGTTTGCCTTCATGTTCTGTCGCCTGATGCGCTGCACAGATCACTTAATAAAAATTCTCTATTAGGAAACTTGTGTTCTCAAATTATTTTCATCTCATTTAAGTAAATGAAGCTCTTCTGTTATACTGATACGAAGTATCTTAAAAGTATTAATAATCCAGTATTTTAGCTTTTTAATCATGCTAAAGGCTTGAATTTTTTAATTTAAACATTCATTATAGCGATTAATACCCATTAAGCTTTGATTAATTTTCTTTGGTTGTCATATATTCTATCGAAGGATTCACGAGACAGAAAACTATATGTTTGCAGCTCCATAATATCAATAAAGAAAAAAAACTGATTCATGAAAGTAATTATATAAATATTATTTAACGAACTTCAATTATTAATTTATTTATTTTTATTACAATTTATTGCATTATTAAACATTAAATACCAGCAATAACTCGGGTTATTGATGGATCAGTAAAAAATCAGTAAAAAACATACGCCAATCACTGAATGACAGGAATCAATAAATGACACATAACATACACACCTGAAATAAGCAGGCGTATTTAGCTTGTCTCAAATGCGTTAAATAACTTTATTCTATATGAAGTAATTTGAGTTCTTCACATAGCTATATTTTTTTACAGATTAAATCTTAATTTATTCAATTCGGATTATATTCGAATTTAATCGGATGTGTGAAATAGAATTCAAATTTAATCTGAATGGCCCCAAAAAGTAGGATCAAAGCTCTAGAAAATGGTTACTGCGAACATAATGATCAATAGAACAAAGGCAAACATCAGAATCTCAATACGTTGAGCAAGTTTAAAAATTATTACTGGTATTTTATTGATCAAGGAGAAAGCGCAATTAGTCAATAAATTGGTTTTTTATTCGATTAAGAGGTTGATGTTTCTTATCATTTTTTGTACTTACGAATTTTCGATAATATTTACAAATAACATAAAATTTGATACTAAAATTGTTATTTAGTCTATTATAGCATTTGCATATTACATAACAAATACACTTAAAACAAATAATTACTTATAATATTGATTTTTCTAAACTGATATAGAATAATAGTTAAAATTGTACAATAATTGTGCATTATTGGAGAGCCCTAATTTCTTCTCCAAGTTCTGATTGGATGTATAAAATACTATTTCAATTGGATAAAATGAATCACGCCACCCTTAACACGAAACAAGGTCCAAAAAAAAAACAAATTAACGCATTTAAACTTATAGTTATAAGTATCTTTTGAGTATACAGTTACAAATTGAAGTGAAAATTTCATGTAATTTTTAAAATAAATAATAATGCACTAAAATTTGTGTTAGTTAACCCCCTCCAATCTTTTTTTTTGGCATGCTGTATATCGTTTCCAATAATGGGGGTCATTAAAAGTCATGTACACACGTGACATTTTCATGTAAATTAATCAAACAGAGTCACGAAATTTTGTTTACACGGATCAGCCCGAAGAAGTCAAAAACAAAAAAAACACTAAACCTATCATGGACATTAATAAAAAATGTTGAGAAGATAATTTTACCTATATTGGTCCTAACCCTAATCCTGACCCTAATGCTAAATAGTCTCTGATACAAATTTTAACCAAATTTTCAAAAAATCACGTGGGTACATGGCTTTAGCTATCCCCAATAATGTTAAGGTTATATGTAGATCATCTTGTTTATTGGCTGTTTTTTAATTGTGACCTGTCACATTTCCTTTTAAACTAAAACAGAAAGGATTTTCATCTTTCAAGTTGACGACAAAGTCAACAGATCAAAAAGGGAGCTAAGCAGGAAGGTCCGTTCTGGCGACAATTATAGGAAAACCAAGATGCTAGCGGGAAGAAACCAGTTTAATCGCTATCTAATTTGAGGAAGGCGCAGAGGGCAAGATAAGTGATTAATCAATTGCCTAATTGAGACATTTCACATGGAAACTAATATAACACGGGTATAAAACGCACAAATGTTAGGGCGAACTATGGTGACCCAGAGAGGAAGCAAATTCACATGCCAATGATTGCTCACTCAACTGTGACAGACCACAAGTCGCAATGCAGTATTGACGAAAGAAGCATTAAAGACTTAGATTTTTGTGAAGCATTGCTAACCATCATAATATTATCTCTCTATGAAGTAACAAGGGATAATAATAAAGATAACAACAGATAGATAAATTACGCATTGCTGAGCAATAACAATAGGCTTTACTTTACATATGATATCATTCAGAAAGTCTTGTTCGAAACATATCAACACATGGAGGAAAACAAAAAGTCACACATTTGGCCTATCAAGACAGGCACAATACCAGATCAGATATCTATAACCGTGGTGCAATTCTCAGTGAAAATTCAAGTGAAAAAACACTATCCCAAACCTTCAATATAGAAGAGATATACTCTATAATCATCTGTGCGAAATGAACAAGAAGAACTTATTGAAAACACCTCGATGTTCTGAACTTCACAAACATCGAAATAATGACTCCAATGATCGCCCAGATTAACATATATACATATTCCTTAACGAGTTATGAGTCAACACCATCCTATCCAAATATCATCTGAGAATAGCAAATCTCCTTAAGTCATCAAGACAATACAAGTGTATAGTAAGCTATATTTCTGGCATGGATAGTTCAGCAAGGAAAAGCATTTTCTCTAAGACTCCAAGAAATGAAGCAGAGGAATCTTTCTCTTGAACAAGTCAAATTTCCCAAAAGCAATATAACTTGTCGATGAATCTTCTTAAAAAGGGACGTCATGGTTTGAAACCAACTCAAGTGTACTTGGATTATTTAATAGAAAGTAATACAGATATACACGCAAAACATTACGCCGTTTCATTGGGTCTTAAATATAAAAGATTCGCCTACACAGTCAAACCCTACAATGAATGGGCGTCTAGCCAACATAGTGCAACATAATACAAGATAAACAAATTAAACTATTGCCTGCATATCCTAATAAAAAAAAAGTGAAATTGTTATATAACGCACTAGTACTGACACCGGGCTATGGCTGGTCAGTCATTCCACAATACAGCACTCTGTGTAACATATGATTGGCTTAGCTAAAAAGCAGGTAGTTAGATTTGGTGAGTTGGGTAATTAGGATCATAGCCATAATATGTCGGGAGAATTGGAAAAAAAAAAAAAAAAAGGTATCTCCTGAGTAGATCAAATCTATTGGCAGCGTAATAGTATAGTCACGTGAACAAACAACAATTAATTTACCTTATGCCACTCAAGCAGCTAAGTCAGCACGGGCATAATCAATAATTACGAAGAATCATATGCATATTAAAAAGAAGAAAAAAATAAAAAAAGGCATTTAATATAAGCATTAGCATAATGAAAGAATCGCTCACAGAGTTAGATAACCATTAGAAAGCGAATCAAATAAAGCATTAGTATTAAGTCAACATGAAACTTATCATATGATGAACAGAATGATGGATATCATGAAGATTAATAAAACCATTAGAAGTCGAACCAACAATGCAATGGTATTGACACAAGGAGGTGTCCTAATCGCATGAGTCGAAGAGTTACTCGCAAAGTGAAAGAATTGCTAGGAGGTAGATTTAGACTGGATCTGAATCGAGTTGGCATAAAACAAATCACATGATAAACAAACGGAAGAATCGCTAATGGAATCCAAGGATGTAAAGGAAACTACAAAGCAACTTATTGCATAATAAAAAAAAGGCAAAGAATCATTTGCAGATTCGAATATATTATTAAAATTGGGTTGAATAATGCACAAGTATAAGTCAATGTAAGGGAGTGGCGCCTTAGAGAAGTGGTCAAGATGTCACCCCCCAAGCAGCAGGTTGACAGTTCGAATCCCACTATTGACGCTTTGAACAATAGGCCTGTGTTCGGTAACCATGTGGCTCAGATCGGTTGGGTTGTAAAAACCTGTTACTTGGTTCCACCATCTTGAATGGGAGCTATGGCACAATAGTGTTATCGTTACACTGTAAAATCCAGGGAACCAGAGAAATGGAAACCCGTTTGACAAGTCCCAAATTAGGAGGTAGTAGTGAAGATCTACAACAGCACTACCAAAAGAAGGTGGGTGGCCGGGATCAGAATGAATCTAATAAGGGCAAGCAGCTTTGTCGCTAAATCCGTATCCGAAGTGGAATGGGACACAGAAGATAATGGTAGGAATTTGGTGCAAGGGTAAAGTAGCCCTTAGGCTGATGATTTATCTAAAGAAGTTGGGCCCTTTAATATCTGCGCTTGTGCAGTGCAATAGGTAGTAATAGGAAGAGCATGAACCAGAGTGTTTAAATAGGCAATTCCTGTAGTTGGGTTGTAGGTATGGCAGCTAGTGTAGAACCTTCGGGCGGACTACTTAAATTAGGCACAAAAGTGCACATGTGGCTAGTTGTATCCTCATTCATGTAATAAATATTACGTCCTAATAACTCATAATAAAATCCCGGCCATAGTACCCGGCCTTTAAAGTTTAAAAAAAAGTATAAGTCAACGTAGTGCAACTAATAGCTCAAGGAATAAATAAGGAATTACTTGCATAATCAAATAGATTATCAATATATATACACACATATATTGATATATTGTCGTGAAGAAACTTATCACCTGACGAATAGATATGGAAAGTCATTTGCAGAGATAAATAGATAATTAAAGACCGAACAAAAGGACACACTGATATTAAGCAAATGTGGTATCATTTATCATATAATGGATAAATATAAAGAGACGCTTGCAGGCCTGAATAGGTCACGAGAATCAAACTAATGGCGCATCAACATAAACAGTGGCAGAGCAACTCATCACAAATATGAGAAGTCACTTGCGATTTTAATAAATTATTATTAGAATCGAACTAAATAACGCTAGGCATTAAGCCAATAAGGTGCTTATCATATGATGAATATGTATGAAGAATTACTTACAGGTTTAAGCAAGTAAATAAAAACAAGCTAAATATCGCATAGATAGTGGGTCAGTACAGAAGACCTATCGAATGACGAAGGATACAAAGAATTATTGGAGAATTAAATAGCATTAGTTATCAAAACCAATGGAACATGG
>QKWP01000673.1:2476-24708 GCA_003550325.1 Gigaspora rosea
ATTTTGTTAGAATTAATTAATAAAAATTTGTGAATTTTAAGAATTTATAGAATTTTACTAATAAAATTCTATAAAATCTTATGATTCACAAAATTTTACTAATTATTTCTAACTTAATGCACTAAGTAAACTTGTCAGCACCTAAAAATACATTAAATCGGCAGGGTTGTTTTTATTTCACTTGAAATTTGGAGATAAGATGTTAAAATTTGTCTTTTTTGATCAAAAATCCAAAGTTGTGCATCAAATCTCTAAATTACAAGTAAAATAAAAACAAAACAGCCGTTTTGATGCATGTTTAGGTGCTGTACAAGTTTACTTAGTGCATTTTGTTAGAATTAATTAATAAATATTGTGAATTATAAGATTTTATAAAATTTTATTAGTAAAATTCTATAAAATCTTATGATTCATAAAATTTTACTAATTTATTCTAACAAAATGCACTAAGTAAACTTGTTTAGCGCCAAAAAATACATATAAATATATTCGGACTCAGACCAATTTGCAGACTTCGGACCAGACCCGGACCAGACTCAGACTTGACTAAAAAGTCTGAATATAAAAGTCTGAGTCCGGTTCGAAAATCAGACCAGACTCAGACTTGACTAAAGTCTGGTTCGAGTCCGGTCTGTAGGAGCACTACCCTAACCTGATCTGTATGGTACTACTCTCAGGGTACTCGTGGGTATATATAAGGATGAAAGCATTTCGGGTTTTAAAACCCAAAATTAAAATTTGAAGACGAAATTGTTTTTGACCTATTTTACTTGAAAGATGAAATTATTTGATACTTTTTTTGAATAGACGAAATTATAAAGTAAATATCTATATAAATTTTATTTGCTCTTCCTTATAAAAAATTTTAATTTTCTCTAATAAGGACGAAATAGACCTTTTTCAAAAATCAATTTCGGTGGCATCACTACTCACGGGTAGCCCAAGTCCTTGCAAAAGCCTAGAGCTTAGTGTCATTAAGCCCTTATCCTTACCACTCTCTTACCCTAGGGCCCAAAAATTGATACTCTCACCTGGTCTGTGTGATACTACTCTCAGGGTACCTGTGGGTAGCCCGAGCCCTTGTGAAAGCCTAACTTTAACAATCTAACTGCTAATTTTATACTAATTCTACTAATTAACGGCATAGCAAGCATTGCAATAGTATTGCAATTAGCATAAACAAAGCACTATAAGTGCCTCAAAATAATGACCGAGAAAGTTAAAGGCACCAAAAACAGCAATGTGACAGCTAATATGATGCTAAAAAATCAAAATGTACAAAAAGTAAAATGTTGCGAACTAAAAAAAAACTTTAAAAATAAAATGCATTCTAACTATACAATACTGAAATGATAGCATCAAAGTGCCGATAATGCAAAAGCAACAATACCAACTAATGATATCAGCAACATATACCAATGATGAAAAGCATCAAAACAATTATTTAAAAGAAATAGTGAAAGTTAATACTAGCCAAAAAAACTAAAAAGCAACTATAGTAAAAAAAATACTAATAGTAGAGCTAATATTGTATAACTGGTAGTAATTATATAAACAATATAAACAATATTAATTCTTACTCGACGTAGGTAATATCACCTAAGGTGAAAATTAGTTAAAATCTTTAATTAAATTGTATGACACAATTTTGTACAGTAATATACAATATTTAATATTAGATTTATTTAGTATCCAATAATTAACAGATAATTTAGATAATTATTCAGTTAATGAAATTATAAACAAATTAGAGGTCTGAACCAGATGCAATTTCTTTACCCAGGTTATCCATATGAATTGAAATCAGGTAACTTAGATAAAAATAGATTATATATGTTATATGTTATTTATTGATTCAGAATCATTTTTGAATTAACAAATAATTGTCACTTCTTTACAGTTATTGTTTAGAATAATATGAATCTCTTAAATAAATACTAAAAATTTGACAAGTTACTGGTTTAAAAGTTAAAAATCAGTAATTTATCTGTAAGATTATAAAGATAAAGCAAAACTAAATGAAATTATGTACTCAAACTTTGTGAATTTGCAAATATCCATATCTAATATCAATAAAATGTAACAATAAAATAATTGTCTTGTGAAGATATTTGTTTTTGTTAAGACAAAAATTAATAAGCTATATACTTTTAGTCAATCTTCAAAATAAAATTTCAAGTCAAATAGCAATAAAGTAGACTTTGCTATTAAATAAAACGACATGATTTAATATACAGAATGAATTACTAAATTATTCAACATGAATTAATATACCAACCAATTTGACCTGTGTTTAAATTAGTGATTTGAGTTACTCATTTGACATAGGTAACTCAGTTTACTATAACCTGGTTCAGAATTCTAAAACAAATATAGATAACAAATAATGACTTTTTTTAATAGATAATTATTATTTTTAGATAAACAGATTATCTAGATTTGAATACTAAATAAAAAAAAAAAAACAAAAAAACTTATATAGATCTAATTGAGATTATTTATATATACAATATTAATCAACTAAGATTAGATTGAGAGTTAAAGTCTATATAATCTAGAAAATTTTATTTATATCCTATATCTGTCGATAATTAGATAAGATTTGCAATTTTTTTATTTGGTCTATTTTGAAATATTTCAAAATATAATTTAAAATATTTCAAAAAAAAATATTTCAAAATATTTCAAAATATTTTGAAAAATTTACTTTTAAAATATTGTAAATTTATTTATGTTAATTGCAATTTTTTTGAAAAAAATTTTGGCATACAAATTCTTTTGAAAGATTTCATTTATTTTTTTGTTGATAAAGGAAAAAATTTTTTATAAAAAAAAGTATATACTTTATATTCTTAATAAATTTTTGTTTTATTTAAAAAATTATAAATATTTTTTAATTTTCAGACAAATTTGTCTAAAATACAATTTAAAGGTATAAAATTTATAATATAAAAATGATTTTCTAAAAATCTTTTGTTTTGTTAATTTTCTTCTTTTTTATAGCACCTAGTCCATATTATAAAACAAGTTTATATTGCTTATAAACTAAAAATATTAAATTTTAAAAAAATTTTTAACTAAAAAATAATTTACAATACTTAACAAATTTTTTAAAGAGTTTTACTAAAACGCACCTATAGTGTTTTACACATATTACATGAAACTATTAGAATAGCCAATCAAAATTTAAGATCAGGTGTAATATAAATTTTGGTTTTTTTTTGTTATTTTTTTAAAAAAGCATTCATATCCCTAATAAAAAAAATTCCTTGCTAAATTTTGTATATACTAAATGTTCTAATGAAATTCCAGGCCTTACCCTAACTCTAAAGTAATTAAAATTTTTTTTTGTTTTATAAAATTTATTTTTTTGTTTTTGTTACACAAATTTGCAAATCTAATTTACCAATAGTGGTAAAACACCATAAGTGTGTTTTTATAATAATTGTTTTTTAAATACAATTTCATTATTGTACTTTTAGTATTTTACTCGTAAAAATTAAAGATTGTATTAGATTTGTTTATAAATAAAAATATAAAAAAATAATTTATAGTAAAGTTTCAATATATATATTGTACTTCAGATTGATCCTTGCATCAAATTGATACCTGGTCTAAATTAGATTAGGGTTAGGATAAAATTACAGTAAAGTTAGGGGTTAGTTTAGACCAGTTGTTGCTGATCATTTAATGCTGGTCAATTGATAGTCATCTGATATGCATCAGATTTAATCTGACGCAAGTTTTAATCTGAGGCACAATATATATCTGATATATTTTAAATTTTTATTACATAAAATTTTTTAATAAATTTAAAAATTTTTTAACAAAGTTAATAAACCAAATCTAAATTTAAATATTTTATTTAGAAAATATATTTCTAAAATTAATATTTAAGATTTTATTAAAAAATTTAAATTTATAAAAAAGTTGCAAGCAAATTTATTTGCAATACAATTTAAGAAATAATAGTATTTAATTTTATATTATAAAAAAAAAGCTTAAGTTGCTTATAAGCTAAAAATACTGTGAACAAAAAATTTAAAAAAATTATTTACTAATTCTTGATAAATTCCATAAATATTAGTTTTAGATTTGTAGTTTTTAATACAATACTATAGCTTATATAAAGGATAATAACTTTTATTATTATATAGTATTTTTAGTAATTTACTTGTAAAAATTAAGACTAGCATTAGTTTTTTTTATAGACAAAAACATATAAAATTTAAGAAAAATCTAAAAAAAATTTAATAGTAAAAAATTTTAAAACAAACTTTTATTGCTTTAAAGTTTATTAATAACTAGCTAATAGATCTTTTTCTATTACTCACGTGCTACTACATAAATTTTAATACAATAAATTATATATATGTATTTTAAAATAAAAAAAATTTATTAATCAAGCTAGTACAATATTTTTAATTATAATAATAATTTTTTTTTTTTTTTTTTTTTAGACTTCGTAACCCGTCTGATCTTTATTAGCAAATTATATAAAAGCTACATAATTTTATATACTAATTGTAATGATCGAACTAAGCCGGCTGCCCGAATTGGTGCCCAACTTTGGCTACTGCATTGAAAAAGGTTTGCTCATACTCAAGCGACGGTCTTCCTCATCAGCAAGAAATATAGCACTGCCTGGCTTCAGAAACCAACCACAGAATCCATTCTGCCTAAAAACTTCTTCTCTGAGCTTCTCATAAAGAAGAATAAAAAAGGTGAAAAAATTAAACGGGGGACAATACCTAAACGACTAACCAAAAAACCAACCAAATATACAACCAAAAGAAAAAAGAATAATAAAAGAAAAACCAAAGAAAAAGCAGAGAGGGAATAGAAACTGTAGATGCTAACACGTCTAGCATAAACGATAAAAATTATATAATACCACAAGACTAATGTCTAACAGTGTATTATATGTACAGATATATGAAAAAAAATGAAAACTAAACTAAAAAAAAATAAGAAATTTTTTACATGCCCTCCAGATCCAACCACGTCATTCATTGTTTATTTGTATGTAGCGACCAAATTCACTTGTGATGGCGCCAGTCCCGATTCAGGTCATCCCAAATTGGAAGGAGTAAACACTGCCGATCTTTTGGAGGGGTAAGCTAGGATTCCCACTTTTTGGCAAAAATTCTGAAAAAATCCAAAGGGAAGTATGACGATACTCAAAAGAAATTTAAAGAAAACGGTGAAGTCAGAAAAACTCATTTTTTTGTTGTTCCCTACTGTTTTGCCACAAGGTACTTCGTCGACAGAAGAAATTTTTAATCATCACCAAAATTTCTCATACAAGGGCTCCGCCTTCTGCCAGTTATCTTGTAAAAGTACGCTTTTGGCCTGCATGTCGAATATACAAAGGAGTCCCCGGTGCGTCAGTTGACCTTTGTAAAAACTGTTTCCTTGTGTTATCCTGCTATACATTAAGTACAGGCACCGCTCCAACAAAAAACTTTTTGTTTTTCTTCCGTTTGTAATTTGGTCCAAGTGATTGTCAGAAAGAGTTTTATTATAATAATAATTATTTAAGAGATTTTAATTTATTTCATATTAATTTAATAAAAATATCAATTATTTAAATTAAAATAAAAATTTTTTAGTTATACTATATAGCTTGTTTGCCCATGGCTTTGTTACAAGAATAGAGTAAGATAGAATAGTGGTAGCAAAAAAAAGCTGTAACAATGTAATTTAGCTTGATTTTTAATTATTAGAAAATAGTTTAGCTGACCAGATGAGTTCATTATCGTGATAAAAAAAAAAGATAGTTAAATACCAGTAGGGCAAAAAGGGGGTTCTAGAACAAAAAATACTGTAATGTATCCAGAATTGGTTTCTTACCCATTTCCAGGCTCTTCTAGATATATGTAATCTTATATTGAATTCAAGCTCTAAATTATGCTAGAGCCAAATCCTGTTAACTTACTCTTCTTATTCCTAAATTTGGGATTCCAATATTAAAGAGTACATGGTCTTTGTTAATGTTCTGGCTATGTTTTTAATTCCAAACAAGATAACAAAAAAATTATGCTATATTACTTGCCTCTGAAATGAGCAGAGAGCACCGAGGACCGAAGCGTCCGAGTGTGCTTCTCTGCGGGCCCATTCAACCCAATATACATATTATTTTCTATATTATCCAAGAACTAATTCAAAAAGCGATTTAACTCTATCTAGCAAAGGACAAATTTTGGTACCCTGCCATAGTGGGGTACCAAAATTTGGGATACAAATACCAAAATTTCGAATATGGGTACCAAAATTATGATACCCAGGTACCAAAATTTCAGATATTTTGGATTCTGGTACCAAAATTTTGATACCTGGGTACCAAAATTTTAGACATAGATAGCTATTTTTTCGGATCCGAGTACCAAAGTTTCAGATATATTTACTAAAATTTTGGATCTTGGTATCAAAATTAGGACAAAAAAATAATATCAGGGTACCAAAATTTTGAGCCTAATTGCTTGCTAATTCTGCTTAGAGCGTAATCTGTAATAATATTGAGAAGTATAAAATCCTCTTATATGTATAGAACATCGACCGAACGTGATCTAGTAAGTTTTTCACACTCACTACAAGGAATAAGTTGTTTATCAACTAATTTTCTAACATACTTCCAATGAATAGAACACTCCTCTTCACGTATACAGGATTTTCCACAAGTTTTACCTGTAAATTTAATAAATGGGCAGGAATATTCACCGTGCATAATATATATATTTAATAAATTTTATTATTTAAATAAAACAATTTTATAAGTATTATATAGTAAAAAAATACCCTTACAATGAGCAAACAAGACGAAACCAAGCCCACATACAAAGAAGTCGAGCAAGCTTTAATTAATGTAATCAAAGCAGGCCTTTATTATAGAAAACCAAAAGACGGCAAGTTTGTGCAGAACTATAAAGAAAGAATTAGAAAATTACGTCAAGCGGAAGAGCCAAAAGAATATATACTAAATTTGGCTATAACAATATTTCTTAATGAAGAAAAATATCATAAAATCAAAGATAACTACAAAGAATTTTATGGCTGGGATCCAAAGATTTTTAATTCCATAATGGAATTATATAAGTTATATTACAAATTAGCTAAAGACCACTTCGTCAAGAAGCCCAGATCGATAAAGAAGCAGAAGATTTTCTTAATTTATAAAAGGCCAGGAACACCAACTTGAAGCATTCCACGAGTATCTTTTATATTATAAAAATATACTAATGAGCATAACATACATGTCACAGGCGCAGTAATGTGGCACAGTAAATTTTAAAGACCAGGAACACCAACTTGAAGCATTCCACGAACATCTTTCATATTATAAAATTTTTAAATCATAAGTATCCACTGAGGAGGTAATTCTATATCTTTTACAACTTGGAGCTCCTCTCTGACAAAAGACCGCTTTGGTCCATTGCCCTTATCATCTTCTAGCCAATACAAGATTGGCTGATTTTTTTGTACCAAATTCACGGATAAAATAAATCTGAGGAGACCAATTATAGTCAGTCGCTCTTTTAGGGCCCATTTCCAATTCACCAGGTTCAAGTAAATATCTAACCAAAGTATTATAATCCAATTTAGACTCATTAAATCCTATAGGCCCATTGCGTAATTTAGAAGATGTCGAAATAATCTGTTTCATTTTTATGGCTTTTGTTGGGGCCATGCCAATTAATCTAGTTACCGAATTATTAAGGTTATCAATAATTATATAAAAATTTTTAACCCAAGCTCTTGATCTCTTAGATATAGGCAACAATAAATCAGAGGCATCTTGCAATCAAACCAATTTTTTAGCTAAAGTACGATTAAATCTTTCAACAATACCTTGACTTCTATGAGATGTACCAATTTTAATTTTAACATTATTTTTCCATTAATTCTTTACAATCAGATTTAAATTCAGAACCGGAATCGACCATTAATAATTTTGGCCAAATAAGAGGACACTTGGAATTACTATAAACTTTTTTAAAGGCCCTGGCCACAGAATAAGCTGACCGATCAGCTAAAGGAACTGCCCACTTAAATCGTGAAGCCACATCTACTATACACAAGCAATACTTATAAGTTATATTATTAATTTGGTCATGGGGTATATAAAGAATATCAGCTTAATGGCATTCATTAGGAATCTGTATACTATTAAAAGAGGCTCTAGGAATAAACCTTGGCCGGGATTTATGAATTTGATATAAAGCCTGTTTTTCAAGCCAATTACATACCTCATCTATAGAAAAATCATATCCAGCTTTTAAAGAAGCTTCATACAATTTTTTTATAGTTCTTTGATAGCCATTAGATTAATAATAAATCTTACGCAAAGCAATAGATATATCTAGTTTTTGACCTTCTTCAGAATCTATATGAATAATAGGAATAGACAACATTTTTGAGCCAGCTTGCTTGCAAGAAAAAAAATGGGGGAAAGAATCGAGCAATTTAAATGTGCCTTATTAGCTATACAAGATCGAGTCTACAAATTACAACAGGATCTTGTCTCAAAAGAGGATTATATTAATTATCTTGAAAAAGAAATCATAATTCGTGATAAAGACCTAGACCCATTGAAATTAGAAATTTCTAATCTTAAAGAACAGTTAGAAAAGACACTTCAAGATTCTATAAATTAAAAGAATTATATAGATTATTTAGAGAACGGTTAGCTATTTTTCAGGATGAAATAGACCGCTTTTCTTGCAAACTCAAAAAATTATATATAGAAAACAATTTTCAAAATATAGCACAACAACCAGGATCCTCCCGAACATTATCTCTTCCTGAAAATCAAACTACGATCCAAAATAATAGAATCCGGTGAGAGATTGATAACATTAGACAATATTTTCAGAGTCCAATTACAACAGCACCTACAATAAATGGTATTGAAGATTATCTTAATATAATTTCTAATGCCGGAAATAGGTTTGAGAGATTGGTACTACAAATATATTCACGAGCAAATGCTCGAGCAAATAATGCCGAAAATCGAGTAGCAAATTTGCAGGCCCAGTTAATAAATTTGCAAACCCAGTTAGCCGATTCACAGACCCAGTTAGCCAATTCACAAATCCAGTTAGCCACGCTTCAAAATGACTATGATCTTTTTTATCAAGCTTATAGAGCCTGCAAACTTAATTATCACTTATTAAAAGCAACTTGTATAGAAAAAAATAAGCGTATATCAGAGCTACTTCAAGAAAAATTTGTATCATGCCTTTTAAATAGACAATTTCAAATTCAAGCTCAGAAGAACAACCAGCAACTACAAGATTGTAAGACGGATAGAGCAATTACTACACATCTCTTAAATCTTACAACAAATCGATACAACAAGTGGAAAAATAGATGCAGGACTATACAAAATAAGTGGGGCAAGTGAAAAAATCGGGCCCGAAATTCAGAACAATTAATTAATAATTTAAATCAACAAATTTTTGTGTTACAGAATAACCCACCAAATATACAACAAATAGGAATGGCAGAATACCTACCCCCAAATTTTAATGGCTATCCCGATGAGGATCCCGAAGAATTTATTGATTCTTTTCGCTCATATCTTGTGGCTGTAGGAATTGATGTAACAGCCGGACATGCTGATAGAGTTCGAGCTCATGGACTTTTTGAAACATGCCTCAAAGGTGATGCTAAAGATTGGTATGAAAGATCTCTTCGAAGAAAGAATTGGGAATTGAGAAATTTATTAGATAATACCAGCCAAGCCAATTTAGGTGCAACCCAGAGACGAACAGTAGCACAACTTGGTGCAAATTTAAGACATGGTACCATGGGCCAGGCCGAAAATATCGTAATTCCAGCTCATACAGTATTTGATGAAGACTGGTCTTTTGCTAATGGGCGCCCAACAGATCGATTACCCAATGCTCCAAATGCTAATGCCAGACAAACTATAGTAGCAGATGGAATCCGACTTGGCCAGGTAATATACTGGCTTAAAACTAACTATCCCATAGTCACTGCAGAAAAACAGCGAATACTCTTTGGTTCAACGGTCCAAGGCAGTGATCCTGTGGGTCGATTCTATTCTAAGTTACGTAAACTTGCTAGGTTAGCAGGTATTGATGACCAGCAAATTCGATTACAATTTATTCGTGGCATCTCTCCAGATAATCAATTAGAAATTAGACGTATTGGCATTAACAGACCCGTATCAGAATTGCTTTCAGAACTCGAAGAAATTGAAAGATATAAGACAGAGCAATTATCTGGAGCTTATTTATATTCAACCCCAAAGCCAATTTTGGGACAGCAATTTTATTCTAATGAAGATATTGATAGGCTTATAGAAGAGCGAATAGCTTCTAAAGAAAATTTAGCTTTGAAAAAGCCAAAAGAAATATCTGGATATTCGCCGTCCCAGAACCCCACTTGCCCTACTCAAGTTGATCCGAATACTGAAGCCATTAGACAATTATTAGAGGTTATGAAGCATGCTAAAAAGACTTTAGCTAAAAAGCCTGGTCCAGAAAGAGAAAAAGCAGTCAAAATTCGTGTAGATCATTTCTTAGATGAAGTTTTAAAAAATATGAGTGATGATCCTGATCCTAATAGTTTTTATGACGATGTTGACCCTGTAGAAGATATGCGTAGGCAATTAGAAGACCTTAAAATCAATCTAACTAAAATGGCTAAAGCTATAAAAAAGAATTCTAGCAAGCCCAAATCTTCTCGTCGCAAAACCAAATCAAAATCTAGGACCAAGAAAAAGAAATCATCCAAGCGTGTTAATGCCCATATAATTTCAGATAAATCATCTTCAGACTCTAGCGACAGCGAAAATAGTACAACATCTAGTGAAAATGAACTTGAAACCAATACCTTGGCACATTCATAGAATGAATCAGAATCTGATTCCTCTAGGACTAGTGAGTCTAGTAATTCAGAAAGTGATTCAGAAGAATACGAAGTCAATGCCATAAAAAAAAATAACTTATTCTGATACCAAAAGATCAAAGAAGTGCAAAAGTGCTAGGCCAAAAACTTCTAGCAAAAAATCTAGTAACGCCTCTTCTGATAAAAAGGCAGTAAAGATACTAGGCCACTTAAAATTTCTACAGATAATATTAGCCTAAATGTATTTTTTGCTATTTTACGATCAATGGTTGATTTATTTACCCATACACAATCTAAAGAAGTTTCTATTAATGGTTATAATATGATTAATGCCGAATTCATTGCACTAAAAGATCCCGTTCTAAATCATTTTACTTCAAATTTTTCAGACAAGAAACATGAAAAGTTCTGGCATGAAATTACTAAAGTATTCTCTTATATCTTGCAACCAATATCAGATCTAATTCGAATAGCTTCCTAGCAAACAAATATACTACCCCAAACAGCCCCAGAAGGATTGCAATCAGAGACAGAAATTTCATGGCCCAACCCTATAGAAATTAATTTTATTCGTAAAATTATTCCCAATGATGTTGCTACTATATGTTGCAAGATTAGCTCGCCATTAGGAAAGACCATACAAGTGCCTTCCGCCATGATAGATAGTGGGGCAAATTGCTCAGTTATCTCAAAAGGCCTTATAAAACTATTGGGAGCAGAAGTAGATAAAAATAAGAAACCTTCTGTTAAATGGCGTAATAATTCCTTAGAGTCTTCAGGCATATTTTATAACATTTCGGTTATAGTTGGTCAGGGAGAAAATAGTTGTACAATCTCTGAAGACTTTCCAGTCATGGATGATGATAAACCCTGGATATTATTGGATACACCTTGGCTTGATCGAGCTGGATAGGAGCCCATTGTCAAGCGTGAATTCAAGTTAATGCATAAAGGTAAGGTAATTACTGTACCTCTTTTAGTTCATAAGTCCCACTCTTTTCTTATAAATTCGAAAAGAGAAAATTTGGTTAACGTATCAATTTTGCCTGAGCTGGCCTCGACTTGTATCGGAGAAGGTGGGTTAGAAAAAAAAAAACATATGAGTTATAAAGAACTTGAAAAAAAGTTATTTGATACTCTTAATGCTAAAGAGGTTCTCAATGAGGTATGTGAGAAGTTTTTATCATTCTATGATGAGCTGGATCTTTTACTTAGCTAGTATATGCAGATATTTGGCTATATTTTTTTTATCACGAATAGCTTCTTTTTCATAAAATGCATTTAGATCCCTACCTTCTTGTGATAAATCATGAGCCGGCTCAGGCAGAATTAGTTTGCTAGCCAGATTTTCTTTTTTTGAATTATGAGCCGGCTCAAACCCACCTTCTTGCAATGCTTCTTTAAAGGGAGTGACTAGATGATCACTTTTTTCGAGCTCGTGAGAAAAAGGTGAATTAAATGAATAAATCAGTTAATCCCAGGCAACTCTATTTTTTTTCTTGCCTCTCCAGATTTGATAAATACGTTTTTGTGATATGCTATATTTTTCTTTTAGTTCATTTAAAACTTTAGATCTGGGTCTATCATTATGGCATTGCATAATAAAATCATAATCAGCTAGTGATAAAGAAGGAGCATCACATCTTATGCGTTGCCTAAGCATGATGGTATTTTTTTTTATATTTAATACAGAGAGACCTCTCTAAATGCACCCCCTCGGGACTGAGCCCAAGTGTGCATTTATAGAGGGTGTGCATTTAAAGAATTATATTAAAAAATCAATTTATTATGCTATAATATATTTGTATAACTGTTTTTTATTTAATAGTATAAATATATATCGATATAAAATATAGTATAAAGAACAGGGATGCATATCACTATGTCCAATTGGTTTCAATTTTTTTGGACATATGTCCATTTTCAATCAGACATATGTCCAAAAAAAATTGAAATAAATTGGACATAGTGATGTGCCATCCTAAATAAAAAATATACATATCGATATAAGTTATATAGATATATATAGCAACATAGATTGTCAATTTCTGTATGACGATTAGCAAATATTTTATATTATAAAATCACGTAAAGTGCATTTAAAGGAATAACTTACATATTTCAGGGCCAAACACATACTTGTATGAGTCTTGCACGTGCAGAATATAGAGGGTGCATTTAGGGTCTAAGTCCCAAGCTTGGCACCGTGCTAAAGGGTACATATAAAGAGGGAGTGTACTTATAGAGGGTGCATTTAGAGAGGTCTCTCTGTATATTATTTCAAAATAATTTATTAAATAGAATGCATATATTATATTGGATATACCGGATATATTGGATATACAGGAAAAAAATTTAGAAAAAACTAGATAAATAGGATATATATATTATACTGGATATACTGGATATACCAAATATACCAATTATACAGGAAAAAAATTTCAGATAAACTGGATAAATAAAATATATAGGAGGTTCCGGATAAATATTTCATATATTTTTTAAAGTCTACATAGTTGGCATTTTCTAAGATTACAACAAATCTTGATTTTATTTTTTATTCTATCTGTCAATTTTATCCAAGTTTTTAAAATTATGGGGTCTGGTCTAAACTCTACGTCTTCCGGAGAAGGCACATGTAATGAAGTGGTTGTAAAGCTATCCGCTTAGAAAACTGTTAACTTTTCTAGATCTTGGCATTCAAGTTCTTGTACAGAAGCTCTTTCTGCTAGATCCCGCCTTCTCGTGATAAATTACTCGAAGGCAGAAAATAAGTGAACCCCTTTATTGATTACTAGATTTCTTTTTTTGAGCTTGTGAGATGGCTTCTCGTGATAAATCACTTGAAGCCAGAAAATATTTTTTTTCAAATATTTTTTTTCTGAATAATCTTTTTTCGAATAAAAAAAAAGGGAGCTGGTTTATTTGCGAAAAAAATGAGCTTATTTATATTAGTTTATTCTTTTTAACTAACCCTTTTTATATAAAAAAAACAATTTCGGATTTGCTGATCTATTTATTTATAAATTATTTAGTATGAGCCAAAAATAAATCGATCTACTATCAATCACACTTTTTTCTAGCATTTTCTCACAAGCTCGAAAAAAAAATATATATATATTAATAACAAATATATTTTAACTATTTATATTTGGCTGAGCCGGCTATGACTATAATGTCAAAGAAGGCAGATCCAAATTTGAATCTGAATCTGATAGTTTTTTGCCAAACTCAAGACCGGTTTGCTCTTCTATACAATTCTCTATCTAGTCTATAGTCTCTTCTAATGATTTTACTATCTTTTTTAACTTTTTACGCTGGAAATAATATTCACCCAGTCTTGCTTTGTGCTTATGTATCTTATGTGCCATTTTTAGTATTATATATAGATATTAAATATATTTTAAAAAAAACTAATTGCTAAGGTGGGACACCATGTCACCAGGGCGCAGTAGTCACATGATATTGTGACCTGGGGTCACGTACTCCAACTCTAAATAATACCTCAAAACTAGTATCTAAAATTGTCAAACCAATATCACATAGAAGAGTTTCAATTTCTCTTTGTCAATTACTAAAGATAGTAAAATCTGAGGTTCGTCAAGAACTTATAAATGCAATAGCAAATCCAAATATTTCTCGAAAAATCATACACCATGCAAGACTAAAAGAAAAAAGAAAATTTTAAATGATACCGCATCTGAGTCCTCATCCTTATCTGGGTCTGACTCTGAATCGTCTAGCTTATAATTTAGTCTATGCGATTAGGCCAGGACACCATATCACAAGGGCTCAGTAGCATGTAGATTTTTATTCGAAATCTTATTGGAAGAAGTATGACATTTATATCACAGCTAAACCAATAAAATCTTGCAAAGTTTTGGAGGACACGATTCAAAAAAATCTTTTTGAATAAAAAATATTTGAGCTTATATAATTCTCAAGGAATGTTTCAAGTTGGTATATGGCCTGCTATATATATATATATATATCGTATCACTAGTCTAGTTTATGGTGATAAGCTAGATATGTGAGATGTATATTTGTTTTGATACTTCTCTGGAAGCTTGGCCCTTATAGCTCTTTATTCGGCCTCTTCATGGGGTATATCATCCTTGACTATATTTTTATAAACTTTATTATGCCAATGGTAATATGGCAAAGAAGTAATTCTATTTGATAGGATCCAACGCTTAGTGTCTATTGGGCATAGGGCCTTCTTTTCTGATTTGACTAAAGATAATATGTGATCCTTTGAACGGATACCTATATTCTTGGCATAGAATACTTCTTTATCAAAGAGACAGTCCCGATATACTAGGGTCATAGGATCTGCCTCAGTTTGCATGGCCAAATTATTGGCTTCTTGCTCTGATAATAATGATCTATCTATTGGATCATTTAGCAAGGACCCTTCTAAAGCTGGCATATATGAATTCGTAGCTATTTCATTTATGCCTTTTTTGCTAACCCCTTTATGCTTAGACTTTGTAGACTTATCTGCTAAGATGTAGTGATAAGACTTGGCCCGGATATGATAAGATTCTATAATTACGTTGCCTGGAATCTCATCTTTGAAAAGCCCAATAGTCTTAGAATCATTAAGATCAAAAAGGTCTGGTCGCTCAGCCATGTCCTTATATATATCTTCAGTTTCAACTTGGAATATGAATGAATCTGTGTCCATATATCCGAGCTAGGCTTTATTACCATATTTCTCTTTTATATACTCATACCAGAAGCGATACATCAAGAGCTTGCTAAGACCCAGAACTGATGCTTCAACAATAATGGGCTTGTTGAGAGTTATAGTGGCCTTTCCCATGTGCTCCTACAAGTGTATTTCCAAGCTGTCTAGCATATTTAAAAGAGGGTTTACGAATCTGTTTGATAAACTTCTTTTCATCTTGCTCATTATTCATAGCCATGAGCTTGACATCTTGATACTTATGAACATTCTCCATAGTTTCGGCATAGACAGAATTGTTCATAAGCTTGAAGAAGTCTTTTTCAAAAGCATTCTTTGCCCCTTGTCGCTTTTCTGTATTAAAGGCTATATAAGGAGCAAGCTAGTTAGTTTGGTTGAATGATAGGATTTCTGTAACCTCATCAACTATCATACCCAATTTTATGTAATATTGGATTTCTTGGTAATGGATAATATAATCTTTTCGTGAACCAAGATGGGGAACTAATTTTTTTGTTACTAAAAACCGTCCACCATCCAAGTTATCTACAAGCTCTGAGGTATAGGGACACAACATATCTTTACTTACAGCTATATTCTCTACGGCTGGAGGTAAGTTACTCAAATAGTCATGGGTCTTTAGAGGGAAGTGTGCCTTAATATTTAATTAATAACCTCATGGAGAATTTGCTTCGGTATTAAGAATTCTATCAAGATATTTCTTTTGCACATTTGGATTGTCCTCCAAATATTTACGACTTGCCTTCTATTTATAATTTCCTATAGGTAAATACTGACTCATAGCCCAGCCGTAAAGATTATTTGTATCAACATAGCTTATCCATGTTGTGGGCTTGGATGGGTTAAATGCTTTATCCATCTTAGGATTATTGGCTTTGAAATACCGGTTGCATGCTATAGCTATACCCCCATGCTTAGCCTTGCAGATGTCTGGACCCAATTTCGAAAAACATGTATGCAATATTATGAGCTCGATCCCAGCCATTACGTATCTGCACCTGCACTAGCTTGGGATGCTATGCTTAAAATGACTGGAGTTAAGATCGAGCTCTTTACAGATATGTCTATGCATGATTTTATAGAAGAAGCTAAGCACGTCAGTTTTAAGATAGATATCATGATATTCACCCAAATTCTGGCAGTTAAATTCTTTCCATACTTTTTTGGCATGTTCATAGTCGTCTTGTGTAATCTTACCTTTAAGAGTACTATGAAATTCTTCGAATAAAAGAAGCTCAGTTTCTAAGAATCTATCTTGTAAATTGATATAGTCATAGAGATAAACTCCTTTATGTAAAACTAAGGCTATTTGTTCTGAAGAGTAACCTAGTTCTTCAAAATGCTTGGTTGTTATTGGGTGATTCTTACCCAAATTTTTCGTAGGATTTGCTAAGCTATTATTCATGAATTGCATGCTATCTATATATTTAAGCTGACCTACCTTCATAGACTTGTATCTCTCAAATGTTTTGGCTATGACCCTGATTTGGTGAGCATTAACTGATTTTCTAACAGATTCGCAAATTAAATAAGAGTCGTAGCCCCAGAAGTTATGAAAGATAATTGGAATTGGTGTCTTCCATGCTTCAATCTGGAGTTTGAGATTACATGCATTGTGAGCGGGTCCTCTGTAATATGACAGTGATCCCAGACCTTATCATCTGTAGCAAAGTTTTCTTTACATATCCAACAAATATCAGCTTCAGCAAATTTTTTCTTGTCTTCTTCAGTGATAATTCGGACATGCTTAATAGCTAAGACCTTATTAATTTCAATCAACTCTTTATCGATTCTTTGGACAAATTCTTGTGTAGCATTTTCTCCTCGATATAGGTAAGGGCCCCATATATCTCCAGTATCAAACCAGTGGACTAGATAACAAAAGCTATTAGCTTTTTGCTCAGCGAGCTTACGCCCCATATTCTTCGTTGCATTTCTTGTTGTCTGCCTCGAAGTCAGCTATAATTACACATGGGGCATTAATCATTCGGGCATAATTTTTAAACTTTTCAAAATCATTGACCCCTTTGGTAGGTAATTTGGCTTCTTGAGTTGCTTCTTCCAAACCAAAACAGTGCTTTTGATGATAGGCTAAAGATTTTTCTAACTGGAAG
The DNA here is from genome assembly GCA_003550325.1 of Gigaspora rosea. NCBI lineage: Eukaryota > Fungi > Glomeromycota > Glomeromycetes > Diversisporales > Gigasporaceae > Gigaspora > Gigaspora rosea. The sequence goes on from QKWP01000673.1 coordinate 20,174, forward strand.
CTATGAAAGCACCGATTACAAAGATGCTTTTTAACTTTTTTGGCATTATCTTTATAAACCAATCCATCCGGATTTTTGATCCAAAGAAAATAATTTTTTTGTCCATATTTATCATCATCAAATTTGGTAATATCCGTAAGAGCCATGAGATATATAATATGTTGTCTATTATAGTTCTTGCTGGCTATTACCGGTTTGGGGGTTGCTGATTTTTCTTTCCATTCCCAGACATTGATAGAGATATCAGGATTCATCTCTTCAATCTTATTAAATGTACGGGAACAAACTGGAGTAGGCATAGGAATTCCATCAAGCTTAACTTTATCTAAATAGGGCTTGTATTTTCTAGCTTGAAAGATTCGTTCAAGATGTTCTATATACCCATCCTGATAAGCAAAATATGCTCCTAATGCTCCTTGGAGACATTTTTCTAATAAGGTATTTGTTTCTGAATCGACTAAACCTTGATTGTCAGGATTAATGGTACATTTTGTATTGGCAAGCTTTTTGGGAGTAGAAATATAAGAACCTTCATTAGATCGGCGGTATGTATAAGCTTCAATAAATACTCTATCAATTCGAATTAGTTGCCAGTTAGAACCACCTTCTAACATTTTCTCAATTTTTTCATCTATTCCCTGGCCGGGAAGAGTTAAATGATTATCTATATCATTTTTAGAGAGAATTACTCGCATATCTCCTCTGTGATAGGATTCTTTATAAACAGGAAAACATTGGTTACCGCATTTTTGCATTTTGGTATACTTGTATGATACGATAATGCTGATTTGATTTGCTCCTTTTCTTGTAATTCTGTTAAGATAACTTCAGTTGTTTTTTCTCGAGCTGATCCTATAAGCTGGGGCATATATGGCGCATCTATATATTCGTTTTTGGTTTTTACACCTTTATTAAATGCGTATGCTAAGTTTTTTCTAAAAGGGACTATCGCCTCCCATTTGCTTAATAATAAAAGATTTTTATAAGGCCTTGATGGATCAGCAGATTTTTTCTCAAATTGGATATTGTCTTTGGGGCATTTTTATCTGCTCTAAGATATTTTTCTTTTATTAAATCTGGCTGAATATCAGATTGTTTTAGTTCTACGTCACCATCTTTTATTGCTTCTCTATAGGCTTGGGTTATGGGGCCTGGATCAGCTTTCAGATCCCCCTTTTGAACTTCGTTCTGCGAGGAAGAGGGTTGTGGTTTGATTTGAGAAATTATAATTTGAGGAATTACTTTTGGCAACATTTATATTGCCTTTCATTATAGCGACGAAGTTTCCATAATTTGGGAAATTTTTTACTACATCTTGTACATGTATGTTCAACCATATTTGTTATATAATACTTATAAAAATTTTTTCTTTAATTATAATACCCTTAAGTACTATATAATACTTATAAAATAGTTTTGTTTAAATAGAAATTTCGGTACCCTGATTTCATTTTTTTGTCCTAATTTTGATACCAAGATCCGAAATTTTAATAAATATATCTGAAACTTTGGTACTCAGATCCGAAAAATAGCTATCTATGTCTGAAATTTTGGTACCCAGGTATCAAAATTTTGGTACCAGAATCTGAAATATCTGAAATTTTGGTACCTGATATCATAATTTTGGTACCCATATCCGAAATTTTGGTATCTGTATCCCAAATTTTGGTACCTCACTATGGCGGGGTACCAAAATTTGTCCTTTGCTAGATAGAGTTAAATCGCTTTTTGAATTAGTTCTTGGATAATATAGAAAATAGTATGTATATTAGGTTTGAATGGGCCCGCAGAGAAGCACACTCGGACGCTTCAGTCCTCAGTGCTTTCTGCTCATTTCAGAGGCAAGTAATATAGCATAATTTTTTTGTTATCTTGTTTGGGATTAAAAACATAGCCAGAATGTTAACAAAGACTATGTACTCTTTAATATTGGAAACCCAAATTTAGGAATAAGAAGAGTAAGTTAACAGGATTTTGCTCTAGCGTAATTTAGAGCTTGAATTCGATATAAGATTACATATATCTAGAAGAGCCTGAAAATGGGTAAGGAACCAATTCTGGATACATTACGATATTTTTTGTCCTAGAACCCCCTTTATGCGCTACTAGACCACCTTTTTTGCTAATTGGCTAAAATTTAATATCTGCATTTTGCAATATAAATCTTTAGCAAAATTATTGTAAAGATTATTTAGAATGTTTTCAAACAACATACTTGATGTAATCAGCCATTGATTAAAACAGTACTCAACCATTATAACATTATTAATTTGACTATTTTTGAAAACTAGTAGTATGCTGTTGAAGATTGATAGTACTGATAATAATATAATGATATGATTGAAATATACTTACCACAATAGATTAATTTATAATCATGTTGGTGCTCAAGTACTACAATTAATTAAAATATTGATTGCAATTGATGCTTGAGCAAATATTTTTATCATTACTACAGTACCATTTTTTACAAATAGGAATAAAAAAAATTAAATAAAATTAAATAATGAAAATGATGGATTAGTAAAAAAGTAAAGAATCTCAATATTTCCAAATTCTGTTTTTTCTTTTTTTAGAATTTACTATGAATTAACAAAACACAAAAAGTGCCTTTTTTATTTATAGTGAATATTTTTAATATAAGTAATAAAGTAATAATTTGTTGATATTGATTTTGAAATCTATAATGATAATAATAATATAGAAAGAGCAAAATACTTGAACAATTGTTTTTTCTAATAATTCAACAAAAAACTTTAACCAATAAGCGCAACTCTATGATAAAAAAAAATGTTTGGGCCTCTATCTCTTGTTAATTGGAATAATAAATACCCATAGTTGGCTAAATAAACATTTGCTAATAATTTTTTTCTTTTTAATATAATTATGTGTTTTATTCATTGAAATAATCAATACAATTGATTCGATAAACTATTTTTTACTAATAAAAATTTACCTTTACAATAAAGTGATTAAGTTATTTAAAAACACCCTTAAAATTAATTATAGTTCTTGCATATGATTTTGATTATTAGCTAATCATATAGAAAAATGCTTGAGAGCACCCTTAGCTAATAAATTAGGGAAGTGCCATTTATTACGTAATTTCAAGAGGGCGTTAAAAGTCTATCACGTCTATATATTATATATAAAATTATTATTGGCTGCTAATTAGATCACAGAAGGAAAGGGGATATAACCTTCTAATAAAAATAAATTACGTAATAAATGGCACTTCCCTTACTTCTTATTAAGAATAATTTCTCTCAATATGATTGACTAGTTATCAAGATCATGCTCAAGTAATACATATAATTAATTAAGATAAATTTACAAATTCATATTATAAAATGCAGATATTAAACTTAAATTAATATAATTTTATGATAAAAAAAAATGGTCTTGAGCATTTTTTTTTTATTATAGATAAAAAATTTTTTTTTTACTAAATAAAATTGAGTCTTAATCTAATAATTTATATATTTAAAAGCATTCATTATAAGTTTCAAAATAGTTTAATATAAACTATTTAATTTTCATTAATTTAATTATATTCATGCTAACTTAACCAATGAATTATTTTTAAATATCAAATTGATTCAGTTAATAAGAATAATGATTTAATTTTTTTTTATTCTGCATTATCACTTTTAAGACTCGAGCTTATATTAATAAAATTGGTAAGTATAATATTTATCTACTAATTGAAAAACCTGAAATAAGTTAGTGAATTTATTAAGTTGATTTAGTTATATTACAAAGTTGTTTTTATGTAAGATTGTGTATTTAAAAATTATATATAAGTTTACAAACCCAATGTAGACTTACATAGTATAATTTATACATAAATATAATTTTTAAATAATATTTATTTAATAGTTATGTAATAATAATTTAAAATATAAAAATATATTAAGTGGTCAAATAAGTAAATGTTAAAATAAAAATAAAGTTATAATTAAAGTTAGGGTTAGAATTAGAGCTAGTGTTAGGAGTAAAATTACAAGAAAAGCATTTTTAATTAAAAATACAACAGGAGTTACTCTAGTAAAATTTTGAAATATCAACTATTCCTTTTCTTAAAATTTATATAAAAATTTATTTAAATTTTATAAAATACAAAGGCTACATAATTATATATATAAAATTTATTAATATATAACATTTATATAAACATTTTTATTTAACATTTATGATATATAACATCTATAAAATTTTTATTTAAATCTTATAATATATAAAAGTTATAGTTATAATATATAAAATTTATTAATATATGTACATACATACACATCTGTGTTTTACCAAGTCCAATATTTAGAAAAGATCAGCAAACTCTCTTTCACCCTTTTGCTATAGTCTTTGTCGATCGATGATTATCAATTCATCAACCCATTAAAAAATCCCTAAACGACAAAAAACAAAAACCATAAATTTTAGAAATAAATATGCAAACTTAGCTCAGAACACTTTGTAAAAATAGAAGAAAACCTAAAGAATAAATGAAATTGCTCTTTGCGCCAAGTTGTTAAGTG
>QKWP01000673.1:27666-56853 GCA_003550325.1 Gigaspora rosea
TTTTAAATAATATTTATTTAATAGTTATGTAATGATAATTTAAAATATAAAAATATATTAAGTGGTCAAATAAGTAAATGTTAAAATAAAAATAAAGTTATAATTAAAGTTAGGGTTAGAATTAGAGCTAGTGTTAGGAGTAAAATTACAAGAAAAGCATTTTTAATTAAAAATACAACAGGAGTTACTCTAGTAAAATTTTGAAATATCAACTATTCCTTTTCTTAAAATTTATATAAAAATTTATTTAAATTTTATAAAATACAAAGGCTACATAATTATATATATAAAATTTATTAATATATAACATTTATATAAACATTTTTATTTAACATTTATGATATATAACATCTATAAAATTTTTATTTAAATCTTATAATATATAAAAGTTATAGTTATAATATATAAAATTTATTAATATATGTACATACATACACATCTGTGTTTTACCAAGTCCAATATTTAGAAAAGATCAGCAAACTCTCTTTCACCCTTTAGCTATAGTCTTTGTCGATCGATGATTATCAATTCATCAACCCATTAAAAAATCTGAAATGACAAAAAACAAAAACCATAAATTTTAGAAAATAAATATGCAAACTTAGCTCAGAACACTTTGTAAAAATGGAAGAAAACCTAAAGAATAAATGAAATTGCTTTTTGCGCCAAGTTGTTAAGTGGATACAAACCAGTAATAGATTCGAAATTTGCTATTAAAGAGTAAATAGTAAAGAGTAAATAGTAAAGAGTAAATAGTAAATAGTAAAGGGTAAATATGAATAATAGAGTAAATAGTACTTAAAACCGTGAGATAAGTAGATCCCACCAAAAAAGAATAAACATTGCAAGTGTTTTGAAAATCAACAAAAAAAAAGCAGAATGTTATAATAAAAGGCATTAGATTATGGATTTTAAATTCAGAGAATTTATTAAAATAGTAACTTGTACCAGTATGTATCTGAATTAAAAAATGTACCACTTTCTGTTTTCTATACAATGTTAATTTTAAAGAATTTTTTTTATAAATAATATTTTTAAAAAAAATATTTTATAAATAAAGTATACCTTATATTCTTAATTTTAGTTAAAAAATTGTAAACAAATCCAGGCAAATTTGACTAGAATATGGTTTAAGAAATAATATATTTTTTTATAAAGTCCAAGAAATTTATTTCACAAATATAAAAATTATAATAGATAAATAAATATAGTTAACTTTCTCTAAGTGCAATTTGTTGGACCAATAGGTTACTTTGCATATAGAAAGAAAGTTGCATTTAGAGAAACATTCTTCAAATCAAATATTTTAGTAGAATTGTAATTAGTTAAATTGATATACTGTATGTATATATAATTACTTCTCTCTAAATGCAAGTTGATAGGCCAAAGAAATATCTTGCAGATAGAGAGAACTACAATTAAAAAACCTGATTTTAATATTTAATCAATTCTTTCTAAATGCAAGTAATTAGTAAAAACAAAAAAATCCTGCACTTAAAAAAAAACTGTAATTAAATAAATAAATTTAACTGGTTAATAAAATATCTTGCAATTAGAAAGAAAATTTTATATATGCTGGCTAAAAAATTTGCACTTACAGAATAAAGAAATTACATTTATTTTATATATCCCAACTTGGGCCAACACTATTTTATTGCATTTAGAAAGAACTTGCACTTAGAGAATGTGCACTTAGAGGGAGTTGACTGTATTTTTACTTTGTTTGGGCCAGGTCGGATCGGGTATCCTAGGTAGGGATGTTAAATTGCTCAAGCAGTTTGGTTTATGCTCGAAGTACATCTGCTTGGATACCAAAGCAGACTGAACTAGTTTTTACAAACCAGTTAATATAAGCATGCTTATATAAGCAAATTTATATAAGCATGCTTATACAAGCATATGTTATATAAGTAAACTTGTATAATAAAAATATCAAATTGCTCAAGCAATTTAGTTTATACTTGAAGCATTCATACTTTGATACTAAAACAAATTAAAACTGGTTTTTATTAAAATTGTTTAAAAATACCAAAAATCTAAATTTCAATAGTATAAAATATTAAAAAAACAATTATACCAATATATTATTAATTTAAAATTTATATTTTAAAAAAAAACTCAAAATAATTATAATTTCAAAAAATTAAATCTTATATATGGGCTAGGTAATGGGAAAAGGGCTGAAAATAACAAAAAAAAAGATTTTCAGAAAATCAATTTTTATATTATAAATTACATAATAAATCATAAGAAAATGCAAACTTTAAAGAGCTATATTGCAAAATTTTATTAATACAACTACTTTTGTATCTTAAGTGAAAAATGATCCTAATGTTATTCTAAATTGATTTTGTAAAAAAACCTCTTTTGAAAAAATTGTCATTTTCAGCCCTTTTTCCAGCACCTAGCCCATATATAAATATTATTTTAAAATAATAATTTTAAGTTTTATTAGAGTTAAAATAAAAACTAAGTTAGTATAAGGTTAGATATTAGCATATTATAGTTATTTTGATTTTAATTTGCATTTGATATTTAGATTATATTCAGAATTATGTATTTACAGGATTGTGATTTTCAGAATTGTAATTATTCAGAAGTTATTAAAACATATAAAAAATTATTTATAAAAATTTTCAAAATTTGATCTAGTTGGGTTATGAGAACCAATAATTAACTTTGTATAGCTATTGTAACAAAAATTTAATTGTTAAATTATTAACAGATGAACCCAATAAATATGTATTAGAATTTATTTGAAGCATATTTGCTTTGAACAAATTAATTAAGCTAATTTATATCATATTTGCTTTTTGAAGTATAATTGCTTTAAGCGGGTTTGAAGCATATTTGCTTTTAAGCAGTGCTTAAAAAATTTATAAGCAAACTGTAAAAGTTTGTGTTTGAAACCTGCTTGAGCAGAGTTTATATAAGCATTTTAACATCCCTAATCCTAGGCCCGAAACCCAGCACATTATTTTGTAAGCTCGGCCCGAACTTGCCCAAATTTATTACGGGTTTGAAAATTTGAGCCCAGACCCGGGCCTAAGCCCGGCCCGTCACTTATGGGCTAACCCGGTATTGTCCAAATTGATTACGGGCCGAAAAATCTGGTGGTAAATTTGCGGGTCGGGTTTGGCCCGGCCCTACATATCTGTTCAATCTTTTTTTGTAATCTGATTGGCAGACTAGCAGGTGACTTCTTAAATTTACAATATGATTGGTCAACGCACTCTTGTATAACCATATCAGGTCTTTTTGTTTTTTTTAAATAGCATTTTGGGCATATTTTAGTTTTATTCGTTTTTTGGAGGTCTCGTCGCACTAGCGGAATTTTTTTTTTGTAGATGAACTATACGTATCAAAAATCACACAACAATTCACGAGATATCGATATTGTTGGTGCGCCGAATTAGGCATTGCGTTTAATGAGCGATATCTCATGATTTAGTGATCATTCGATTCGTCTTGATGAGACGATTCGAACGGTACTAAAATTGTTTAATTCCGATTATAACATCGCAAGATATTTAATTACGCTGTATTAGACATATTTACCTTATATAAAAATCTATTTTTGATTTTAGTTATTGAAAAATCTTAATTGTTAAGTATAAATTAATTCTTTTAACGTATAAATCATTATAATGTGATAACTAGCTAACCCATATACCAGATACTGTATTTATATATACATACGTACGAACAGTACGGCAAAATTGATTAACCGGTGATAGTCCGATTTTTTTCTTAAAAGAGGATTTTTTCAATGCAAAATAACCTTTTATATTACATTAATAATCCAATAAAGTCAATGATAGCTGAGATTTTTTTTTTACCTCGACTATAATTAGTTTTATCAAAACTATTTAGCTTCTTATGATCGGAAGCTCAATTATTAACGATCACAAAAAAAAAGTTTGAAACATGTCGCATAATAATCTTCATAATACGTGATGTTCTATATATGTAGACAAATGAAATTAGAGCAACTGTTTCGTTTTCTGTATTGTCCAATAATGATGACTTCATTATTAAAATCAAGTTTTAAAGAACGTGACTATGTTCCAGAAAGGGTAATAATTATTCTTTAAGGAGCAGTTGGCCACGAAATTGCAACAATATCACAAAAACTATATATATGCATAACATAACGGTTTAATTATTTAATCCCATTTCAGATGCTTAATTGCTGACGCGATTTCTTTCTTTTCTCCCCTAAAAAATAAAATTTCTCGGAAGCTTGTTGCCATGTCGGAAATAAAGGAAGAACTGATAAAAATGAATAGTGACATTAGTGACTCTACGGGTGCATCGACACCGCCACCGCTTGATAAAGTAAGAAAACGCGTCGTTCAAAATGTTAGTCATGTCGCGTCGTTGAGATTTACTTCCTCGAGTTTCGACTTAGAAACTTTTAGTACAATAATTTTAACAAGGATGAAAACCGATAACAAAAGACACGAATACTTTTCATTGATTTCTTTTAATAAAAATAGGATTCGCCATCTTTTTTGAGTACGGATTCCTCTGTTCATACCCCTACCGATGAATCTATCGTAACTGACCATATGAGAAAGGAGGAGGCCAAACTTGTCAACGAAAGTGAAAAAGAAAATCTTAAAATTTTGAAAGAAAAGGTATGTTGTACACGTTCATAATAAGTTGCGCATAAAGAACTTGTTAAACGTGGATAATTTATTCATCAAACTTGGAAGAGTTTAGTGAATTTCATATTATTCGTGTGTAACACTTTTAGATCAACCCATAATGTAACAAAAATGAAAATAGGTCATTTATGGTTAATCACGAATAATGATGAGGAATGTCTAACAAATATTTAAAAATAATAAATAGGCAGTGGCTGATTATGATGCGCTAGTTGACAAGCAGCGAGTCCAACGTCTGAAGTTCTTATTGGAAAAATCATCACTTTATGCACAATTCTTGGCTAATAAAATGGAACGGCAACAGGAAGAACAACGCGAGCGTGCTCAAGCTGAAGAAGCAAGACGCACTAACGCGAAAGAAAAAGAAGACAGAATAAAATCTGGTCCAACGCGTCGGTCATCAAGGATTAGTGCAAAATCCGCCGATACTGTATCGACTGAATCACCCGCTAAGTCGGTTACAAAGAAGAGAAGTAACGTTGGAAAGAAGAGAAAAGTCAATGACGCTAATTACAATATATCAGATTACTTGGATAACCAAGTAAATTTAACTTACTAATTTAATTTGATGATTCAACTATATTTCTAATTTTACATATATATATATATTTTTTTCATTAATCACTAGGAGGTTCCTAAACGTCGTAAGAGTTCTGAATCTTTGACAGATCCTGTGGATACTTCATCCCAAGTAGACCCCGTAGATACTGTAGATACTGTAGATACTGAAGATGATGAGCCTATCCCAAGTGTAAAAGTCGATGATTTAGAACCAAATCTTGTTATTTCTGCTCGTCAACCACGATTGGTTACTGGTGGTGTCCTCCGTGAATATCAGTTAACTGGTGTTGAATGGCTTGTTAGTCTGTATGATAATGGATTGAATGGAATTTTGGCCGATGAAATGGGCTTGGGCAAGGTATTTTCCGAATATTTTGACTATTTTTATGAAAGTAAACACTAAGACATTTAACTTTTGTCGATCAAAAGACATTGCAAACTATTGCTTTCTTGGCTTATCTATGGGAACGTAAAATTTATGGGCCATTCTTAATTGTCGCACCACTTTCAACACTAGCAAATTGGATCAGTGAAATTCACAGGTACATTTGTGGTAAATCGAAAATAATGATTACAATTTTTGCACGTATTTACAAATCTCATTGCTTTGTTTGATCTAAATTTTCAGATTTACACCAACAATACCTTGTGTATTATATCATGGTACACCAGAACAAAGGGCACATATTAGAAGTAGGAAGCTAAAAAAATTGGATCACACTTTTCCAATTGTAGTTACAAGCTATGAAATTGCAATGAATGATCGTAAATACCTTCAGGTAATTAAATATTGAAAAATTCAAAAAATTTTTAAACCGATTTTGCTAACATAATCTTTATATAGAAATTCGCCTGGAAGTATATTGTTGTCGATGAAGGACATCGAATTAAGAATTTAAATTGTAAACTTATCCGGGAACTTAAGACGTATCATTCCGCTAATCGTTTACTTCTAACAGGAACACCGTTACAAGTATTTACTTTTTAAGTTCGTTCGCAAGCGTTTTTCACAAAATGAAGGGGTGCATTTGATTTTAGTATACATTATAATAATTTTATTAATATTCAGAACAACCTCGCAGAATTATGGAGCCTTTTAAATTTTCTTTTACCTGATATATTTGACGATCTAGATAGCTTCCAAGACTGGTAAGTCTGTACTTTATTTTTTTTTTCTCATATGAGCAAGCCTTGTCATTTATTGTATTTTTATTTTTCCTTATAATTGTATAACAGGTTTGACTTTTCTGCTCTTCATGAGCAAGATGGGGAAACACAGATTTTGGCAAGAGAACAGTCAAATGAAGTCATAAGTAATTTGCACAAAATCCTAAAACCCTTCTTGTTACGGCGCATAAAAAGTGATGGTAAGTATCGAGATCTTGTTGAAATTTTACGAGTTTAAACCTTGATTAAATCAAGAATTTATTTTCTAGTTGAATATGATCTACCTAAAAAGAAAGAATTTCTGTTGTATGCTCCTCTAACATTGCAACAGGTAGAATTATACGATGCTATTTTAAACAGAAATATTCGCCCTTTTCTACTAGCAAAAAAAATGGGATCAATACATGAAAATGGTTCTATCGATATGGAAATAGATGGTAAAGAAATAGTGATAATTCAATTTTGTCGTAGTTTATCGCCATTAACGTCATATTGTCATACTATCCAGAAACGGAACAAATTAAGTCTCCTGAAGAAGAAGTAAATAATTGCACAAATGAAGAACGAGTTGAAGAACAGGCTGAAGACCGTAAACAGACTTTGCGGGCTTTGCAACGAAAAACATACAGAGAGATTACCGATGATGAATTCTTTGATGCTTTGGAGATGGAGGAATCAGATCCCGAGGTAGACGAGGAAGAGGCATTAAAAAATTCCATTAAGAATGAATTGGAAGTTAAGACTAGAAAAGCTGGTAATGCTTAATTTTAAATAGGCTTATTTGATCTCTATAATTGACATACTGTATTTTTTTTTTTTTTAACAAAAGCGAGTTATTACTTATTGACATACATTATTATAATTTGTATAAACATAGTAAAATCGATTAATTCAATGAGACTTCAGAATGTAGTTATGCAATTACGTAAAATTTGCAACCATCCGTATCTTTTTGATTGGCCTGTTGATAAAGAAACGGAATTGCCGAAAGTCACTGAAGAATTGGCGGCAGCATCTGGAAAGATGATCTTGTTAGAAAGTTTACTTGAATCTTTATTTGAACGTGGTCATAAAGTGCTTATTTTTTCACAATTTACTACCATGCTTGATATAATTGACGACTGGGCTACTCTCTTTAAAGGTTGGAATTTATGTAGAATCGATGGTAGCATAGGGCAAGAAGATAGACGACAACAGGTATTTCATTTTTTAATATATGTTCTTTTGTAAATTTGGCATTTATTTATATTCTTGTGCTCATTTTATTTATAATAGATTCATGACTTTAACACGAATCCAGAGATACGGCTCTTCATTTTATCTACTCGTGCTGGTGGATTGGGTACGGTGTTAATAGCTACGAAAAATAAACCCCACATAAAAATGGGTTAAACTTGTAATTTAAATTTCTCATGAATTTTAAACACCTGTTAGGTATTAATTTGACGGCGGCAGATACTGTTATAATTTACGACAGTGATTGGGTAATTAAATATTTTTGTTATATGTATATATTATTATTGTTATTCACTTTTATTTTTTAAATTTTTATTTGTGATTTTAGAATCCACAAATGGATCTTCAAGCACAAGATCGAGTTCATCGTATCGGTCAAACAAAACCTGTTATAATTTATCGACTAGTTACTGCAAATACAGTCGAGGGTAAAATCTTGGAGAAGGCGACTGCTAAACGAAAACTAGAAAAATTGGTAATTCATAAAGGCAAATTCAAACTACCCACATCGCGTGATCTCCCGATAGCGAATTTGGCGGAATTAGCTGAAATATTAATGGCTGATGATAGTGAAAAGTTTCAATTGGCTCAGCATGGAGACGCTGTAATTCCGGAATCTGATCTAATACGATTAATGGATCGAAGTGATGCAGCTTTCGAGAAACTTGGTACTGAGGAGGCGCAAGAAGAAAAGGGTGTTATGTTCAAAGTAATTTCTGAAGTTAGAGATGCAAACAATGATGCGCTTGCACAAATCAGTAGAAACGATTAGTGGTCTGGCCAATAATGAAAAAAAATCGACTAAAGATAATTTTCGGTTTAGCCGGTCAATTTTTTTCAAAATCGGCCGATCGAATTTATTATAATAATTCACGCATAGGCTTTTTGATCATTACAAAAATTTTTTTTGTATATATTGAATTATACTTTCTCGTGTAACATCAAGTAACAGATAGTGCTTAATCGATGTACTAAACTGATTGAATTATATTTTAATTAGTTTTTAGTTAACGCTATAAAACATATAATAATAAGGCGTTATTGACAGAAATCTGGAACTCTCACTGGACTTTAGACTTTTCCGATAATCTAATAAAAAGAATAATCTTACAATCTTTTTATTGTAATATTCCTAAGATTTCGACATTTCAAGATTTTGACATTTGATATTTTGCGTCTTACCCTAATGAATATAGAAATTTTTAAAAAAATATAAGTTATATATATCGTACCGCATTGATTAAAGTCCTACCCTATAAAATAGCCGATATGTTAAAACCAGAAAATTTTCAAGTGCATACACGTTCCTCGTTCTATATCAAGACTGCCGTTCACAATTTATGGAATTCCTGCGGTTTCACCAGGGTATTTTACATGGGTGATAGTAAAAAGTAGATTTTTTTAAAATTTTGGCTTGCAGTTCTAATGTTTATATGATAACTGATATATAGCCATTCATAATAATTTTTTTCAAAACATGGAATTGAATTTAAATGATGCAAATAGATAAAAATTAATATCCGTAAAAAAAAAATCCGCAATTGATAAATTTACTTATGACTTAAGGATCTAATACCGAATACATTGTGAGTTACTCCAATCGACCTTCGGGATATTGAATGTTGAAATCTGTACCTGAAATTCATGGACATGACACTATGAAAAAAATCTTAGCTGGCCGCTTGCTATTAGGCACATATTCAATCCTAAAATGCTAGATCTTAAGTGCTGTAAATTTAATCCTTTATTTACGTAAGTCTTTTAGACATGTTTTACGTTCGTTATAAGGCACCGTTTGCCACATATGCTTCATACCAGATACGACACGCCGATTTAAGTAAACCAGTTGCTAACGTTAAGTGAATTGGACCTTATAATGGTGGGATTCCGTGATGCTACCTACGTCCACGAAGTTTATATAGATGCAAACCCGTGATCAAGTCATCGTGAAACATTCGTGACATGCCAGTAAACTGTGATTGTAAATCTTTATAACGATGTCTAAAAGACCCTAAAAATGGTTAATATTACCAGTTAGGATAAGTGCGTAACCATGCCGCGTGCGGAAGATATAAATAATAGAATAGAAAATGCTAAAAGCATGGAGAAAAAGGTTCTAGTATGACTTCTCCCCGTAATAATAATTAAAGTGATCCCATTTTTAATTTACTCACGTCAAATCGTGAATTCGCCTTTTAGCTGTTAGGTAGGCCTCCGCATGGGCCAGGGCTACCACGGGTACCCTAAGGCAGTGTTGTCACTCGGACAACTCGGACAACATTCGGACAACCTAATAGCACCAAATTTTATTATAATAATTATTAATTAAAGGTGTTTAGAATCAAATTTTGCATACATGTATATATTTTTAGGATATATTTATAAGCAATATGAGAGTCGGACTGTCCGACGGACTGTCTGCCGGACACTTCAAAAAGGCTCGGACATCAAAAATGTGCAACACTGGCCCTAAGGGTAGTACCACTAGGGCCGGGCTTGGGCATCAAATTACAAGCCCTAGGGCAGGGTAGGGCTAAGAATCGCAGGCCCTTTATTATATGGGTAGGGCTTGGGTACCAGTACTACCCGGCCCATATACCCGTAGGGTAGCCCGTTATACATGCGCATGACTATCCACCAATTAAAACTTATATTGATCGATAATCTTTTTTTTATAATAATCCTATATACACAATATAAATAGGTTGGCTTTTTAATTTTATTTCTATGTGTATATTTAATTTGGTTATTAAATGTTGTTGATCGATTTTGAAATTGTAATAAATGCGAAAAAATAGTGTAAATAGTTTTTTTTTTTATAACTTCAAAAATTCGTTTGAATAAAGTGAAAATATCAAATAAAGTGAAAATGGTGAATAAAATAAAAACATCGAATAAAGTGAAAATGTTGAATAAAGTGGAAACATCGAATAAAGTAAAACGCCAAATAAAGTGGAAATGTCAAATAAAATAGTGTAAAAAACTTTTTTTTTTAAATTTTTTTTTTACATTTTATACTATATAAGGGAGGTGGGGGTATTGTGGACAGGGGGGTATTGTGGACAGGGCAGATATCTTGCAATCTAGTGATCAGAATTGGATGATTTTTATACCATTCGAATCAGCTCAGAGAGACGAATCGAATGGTATAAAAATCATCCAATTCTGATTACTAGATCACAAGATAATATTATTTATGCAAAATATAAATTTTTATATATATTTGAATTTAATTAGTAAATCTGCAAATTTTTGCATAATAAACCTTTAATTATCTTGGGTTCCCGTGATTGGATTTTAACGATTTTGTGCTTGTTAGAATCGTCTCGCTAAGACGGTCATTTTGGTAGTAAAATCATCCAAAACGGGCCAGTAGATCAAAAATTATTCATTGTGTCCACAATACCCCCCTTTTCTCTAAAATTTAGTTTTTATGTTCTATTTTGTGTACTAATTATTTATATCTAAAACTATATATGATATAAAGATTTTTTTACAGTAATTTATTCTTTATTAAGCATAGTTCAAATAATAAAAATTGTATAAAAATCTATTTGATTATTAAAAAGTTTTATTAGTAGAAACTTTAACCTGTCCATAATACCCTCATCTCCCTTATATTTATGGTATACGGCTAGAGTTGCTGGTGCACATATAAATTTAGTGGTGCACCGTTGGTGCACCATTAAGTTTTTTGGTGCATAGGTGCACCTAGTGGTGCACCATATTAAAAAATATTAATATAAAAATTAAATTTTTTTATTATAAATAATAGCAAATTTTAATAATTAAAATTTTAAATTAATATTTAATTATTTTTAATTATTTTATTAATAATTTATATATAAAAACTCTAAACTTTATAAAAATTAATAATATCTTTGTATTGTTACAAATGATACTTTGTAATAAATTAATAAAGACAAAAGTTATTGGTTAAATTTTTTAAAAAATTCTTAAATAAAATTCTATTATTACTTCTAAAAAACTATTTATAGTATGTTTTTAATATGTAATTGTCAAAATTTAAGATATTTTAAAATATATAAATGAAAAAAATCAAATTTCAAATAAAAATTTACAATCATAAAGTATTAATTATTATTGTTATTATATAAGCTTAAAAATCAAAATAAATAAGATTTAAGAATCATTGATTTCAAAATAAATACATTAGTAATTTAATTAAAATCAGACACCTGAACCTTAATTCTGAATCCCTAATATTTTGTCTAATAAATGATTGTTAATTCACAATTAGATCAATATATATGATTGAAAGCTTAAAACATATCTTAAAATAATTGTATACTCAAACTAAAAGAAAATTAATAACTTTATTTTGTTTTTTTTTTTGTAGTAATATAGGCAGAATATAGCATACATATATATATAACTTTTTTTGTACTAAGTTAACAACTTGTTTCAATTAATTAAAAGCTATAAAACTCATTGAGTCACATCTAGCCCAGTGGGTAGTGAGTTATTGTTAAACAATGATTGGCCAACTTAGTAAAATCTCTATATAAACAATGTTTATATAGAGATTTTATATAGTTAGCTAATTATTTTTAAATAATATATCTCATCATCTACTAGGTTGATTTGAATGCTCTAACTACCATTAGACGCATCTTGATGAGCTCTACAACTTTCAATTAATCAAACAAGTTGTTAACTTAGTACAAATAAAAGGTTATATGTATACACTTCACATTCCTCCTATAGTAATTTTTATATATGATTTGTGTTATATTACCAATTATTAAAGTTAAATATGATTGGCTCGCCACCATGCACCATGCTAGTGTCTGGTGCATCACCCAACTTAGTGCACCATTGGTGCACCAAGCATCCTGCACCAGCAATCCTATATACGGCAGATTACTCATCAAATGGGCTTAATAATTTTTTATCATATCGGCTGATTTTGTTTTAACCCCAAAATCAACCAATCATAATTGAGAATTTTCAAAAAATTTTACGCTTAAAATTTTTACGAAGCAGATTTTTATAAAAACGGTCTTTTTAACAAACTTTGTACTTCTAATTAAACATGTAAANAAAGAACTTTTTATTGCTATTTAATTTATTTTTTTTTTTTTTTAGGTTTAGAGGCCGTGTGCTATGGCCGAGATTTTATTATGAGTTATAGTGACGTAATATTTGTTACATGAATGAGGATACAACTAGCCACACGTGCACCATATCAGCTGATTTTGTTTTGACCCCAATATCAACCAATCATAATTGAGGATTTTCAAAAAATTTTACGCTTAAAATTTTTACGAAGCAGATTTTTATAAAAACGGTCTTTTTAACAAACTTTGTACTTCTAATTAAACATGTAAAAAATTATGAGATTTACATGTTTTATTATAAGCCAAAAGCAGGTTAAAAAGGCCGTTTTTTAAAAAATTTGCTTCTGAATTCACTCTTGGTAGTTACCAACCAATCAAACAATGACGAACCAATCCTAAAATACCCGAATATATCAACAAACAGTAAAAGTACATCTTTCTACAACTTAGCATAGCTGTTTTATTTAAATTTTTTGGTTTTTTATCTTGTCTAGGTGCTAAAAAAGCACTTTAATTAGTTGTATGAGTGCTTCATTTGTTACTTTTACGACACTACTTAGAAGCAAAAATTTGTGTAACTTTTGGTCTAAAAAAGGCCCAAAAATCAAAATCGGCCGATATATTTGTTTTTATTTTTTTTTATTAAACCCTGTGGGTACCCGTGGGTACCTGCGGGCTTTAAGAGCTAGGTAGGATATCAATTTTGGGACCCTAGAGTAAGAGTAAGGGCTTGAAAATTAAGCCCGTTAATAAATAGGTAGGGCTAGAATATTACTACTATTTGGTCCTACTTAGCCCATGCTGAGGCCTACTGTTAGATAACATTCTGCAACATCGACTCTTACATGCTACCCATCTTCTCTCTTACATTAAATATTTCATTTATTTACATTATATATTAATACGAATAAAATGTTTCTGTAAAGGGGCATCCATGAATAACATTATGTACCCCCTCATAGTAGCGCTTGACCCCTCTACTATATAAAAAATTTGTTCAAAATCCATAGGTTTATATATAAAATTTTACAAAAACTTGAATATATTGTGACATAGTGATCCAATTTGGATAATTTAGGTACCATTTGATTCGTCTCAGTGAGACGAATTCAATGATACCAAAATCATTTCATTTGGATCACTGGATCAATAGTTATTCACAAAAAACTATTAATTTTATAGTCATTTTATAAGAAAACATAATAAACAATAGTATTTGGCCAATAACTTTTGATCCAGTGATTCAAATGAAATGAAATTGGTACCATTCGACTCCTTTCACCGAGATGAATCAAATAATACCAAAATCATTAAATTTGGACCACTGTATTAGTTTTTAGACGATTTTTTCTAAAAAAATTGTATTATATTTTTTGACCCCCCTACTTAAGAGGAAAAAATGTTATATTTTGTTAGACCCTTCCCCCCTTGTATAACGTTATTTCTGGATGCCCCCTAAATTGAATTATCGAATTTAAATAGATTTACAATGTGCCGAAAACTAAACTTACACAACAGTGTAATAATAGAACTAAAGCTTAAATGAATATTAATTTTTTATTATTAAAGAGCCACTGCACTAATGAAGAAAACTGATCAGACAAGTTTGCAATTAAGGATTGCATATATGAAAATCAGCCAATCTGAATAGTAGAAACAATGAGCCAACATCATAGTTGTACAAGAAATAAAAACTTAGACTTACAGGTTCTTAAATTCTGAAACAGCTAATAAAAATTTAACTGATAATTATTCTTTCAAATTCGATAAAAGTTTTGATTTCAGTATATAAAAGCATAGTACAGTATCGATAGAATGATTTAATCACAATATTTATTTCTTATTATAAGGGGCGTGCCAAAAATCACGTAATATTTTTCTATTAAGAGCCTTACCTATCCATGTATAGTGTGATCATAAATAATAAATAGCAAAAAAAATCAAACCAAACTTAGGCCTGTACCAATAAAATTGCAGATTA
Source organism: Gigaspora rosea (assembly GCA_003550325.1). Taxonomy (NCBI): domain Eukaryota; kingdom Fungi; phylum Glomeromycota; class Glomeromycetes; order Diversisporales; family Gigasporaceae; genus Gigaspora; species Gigaspora rosea. The sequence goes on from QKWP01000673.1 coordinate 42,363, forward strand.
AAATATATCAATATTCTAACTGGCTAAACTAAATTTAAGCTAAAATTTGCAAATGCCCGGTATATTGGTACTTGGCTAGGCACTAATCCCTTATGCCCATGCCTGTGCAAATATGCCAGATACTATTAAAGGCATAGACCGAAGTGCTATGAACAAGGTGTCGAGCAAAGTGTTAGGCACTAATCCCTTATGCCCATGCTCATGCAAATGTACCAGGCACTATTAAAGGCATAGACCGAAGTGCTATGCACAAGATGTCGAGCAAAGTGTTAAGCAAAATTAATAAATTTCTGTACCAGTACACCCATGTTTAGACTTTTTGTTATATATGGGCATGAGCTCGAGTTGCAAATCTCTAATTTATACAATTTAGTATAAGATTATTTAAGTTTTACAGCCTATTTATTAAAATACGTAGCTAATAATTTTTCAATGTATTTGATTAAATAGTACCATTTAATATTAACCTGGCACTAAAAATTCTAAACTAGAATTTGAAAAACTATCCCCATAAAAGTTATTAGCACAAGATTAGCAGGTATTTAGTAGCTGTTTTTTCCTTTTTTTCTTTAACGCTTTTCAACAAAAAATAAATAAGGTAAAAAATAATGCTAAAAAAAGCCATGCAAGCTCAAATAAATATAAAACGCCAAGATATCCACTAGGGCTGTGAGAACTACCATGGTTGGACCAAAAAAGCCAATCCTGCGAGAAAGAAAGAAGGGCCTCTAATGATTAATAAAATTGAAAAAAACCTTCAATTTACCTACCCCACTTGCTTTTCAGTGTTCCAAACAAAAAAGTCCATTTTCTGGGTTTATATATCAAACCCTAGTTGGCTTACCCGAATTTCCAACCATAGCCCGTTCATTTAAAACATTTGAAAAATTTTTTGATGCCCGAATTAATAAGTCACTTAGTGAGAATCAATTAAGTTACTGATGTTAACTGACTTCAAAAACTTATCAAATCGATTGTCATCAATTTTTCAAATACCCCAAAATAATAAAAACAATGAGCACTCGGATCATATTCTTCTTATACATAATAGCTTACCAGTAATCTACATTACAATGCCTACAATTATGAAAACTCAATTCTAAAAAAATTAAGAGTTTTCAGATAAAAGACTTAATTAAATTAAGCAATAAACAGAATGGTATCAATGATACACAATTCTACAATTGAAAACTATCAAATGATATAAGAAATATATCTAATACAGTTGGACAAAAAATTAACAAGCACAAAAAAAAAAAGAAAATGACTATATAGTATTGGGCAACAAAAAAAACAATACGCCAAATGATAGTACTATGGACATGAAGTTGGGTAAATGCATAACATATGCATATACATACATATGCACGTCTATTTGTTACCATTGTCTATTCTATTGTTTCAACTTTCTTGACTATCCAGTAAAGTCAAACAAAACAATGATGCTACTTACCATATAGCTATGGAATAACACTCATGGGCATTATTTCAAAAATAAAAACCTCTAAATAGCATATGCGATGTCGAATTAGCGCCCATGGGCATTCCAAATTAACGCATATCTCAATATGCTCTACATAAGTAAAAAAACCAAAATGTACTTTGGAACTAGATTCGGTACTAAGTAAGCTACTTCCAAGTCTAAAAAAATTGTTCTTCACATTGAAACAAGTAGGTTTACTTAGTGCCTAACTAGATCTGGCACATTATTTTAATCTTACTATAATTAAGGAGGTACGAAAAAAGTTAATTCTGATTTCGAAATAACACACATGGGCATACTCGAAGTGATGCACAGGTTAGTGTTCCAAATCGTTAGTTGAAAAACCAACTAGTTGGCAACTTTTCAACTAATCGATTTAAAAAAAAATCAAACAACTAATCGATTTACTATCAACTGGTTCGATTTCGATTAATTGTTAGTTATCAATTGGTTATCAACTATTAATCAACTAAACAACTATTACTATTAATAGTAATGATGTACGTAACATATCACAACAACGTATTGATTAGTAACTAATACGTTATCGTTACCATTACATATCAGGTATTGCATACATAGCATTTGTACGTATGTATGTAATTTACATTACCATTTTAATACGCATTTGTAATTAAACATGCATAATCTTTAAATTATTTAAATTATATAAATGATTTTTTTTTCGATCAAAATGGTTTAAGTATGGTTGTTGCAATTAATAGGTGTTGTTAACAGAGTGAAGGGAAGAGTAATAATCGAAATCTAAAGTCATAATTACACTAATTTGAGGTAAGACGAAAGTATTCTAAATATTAAATACTTTACCGCTACTTTATTTCTGGTTTTTTAACTAGTCTTGCAATTAAGGGTTATCATTATTATATTTGAGCGGTGTGAATAATAAAAGAACGATAATGCATGATTAATCATTAAAACAATTCGTAAAAATTAAACGTTGTTATATAAAAAAAAAGGATACAACAAGTAAAGTCAAGAAATTACGGAACTGGCATAAAAGTAAAATTGAGAAGTAAATTTAAGGCTTTTTTTTATCATCAAAAATCCGCTTTTTTGCCTTAAAAGAACCCATATATGTAAGTACCCACGATTTGTAAAAGCCAAATATATTATATATATCATTTAAAATAAAAAACAGCCTCAAGTAAATTTTAATTCTATTTTTGTCTTGTATAGAACCTGTATAGTATTTTAACGCAAGTTATGAGTATAATAAAAAGGTGAGATTTCCATCTTGGTAATATCAAAACAAAAGAACCTACAATGGATAGTGCGAATGATGATGAATTTGATCTATCTGATAATGACGAAGAAAAAAATAGTAATAATGATGAAGTATTAGCTTCAACATCAACATCAACATCTACTTCAAATTTGGGTCGTGTCAAGAAAAGAAAAAGAAAAAGAAGAAAGTCAGGAAGTTTCGTATAGGAATTTTTTAAAAAGTATGACGATACTAATGAAACCTTAATGCTTTCGCATTATCTAATTTATTTAAATTAGAAAGATCTTCATACAAGTGCATTTTGATGTAAATACATTATTTGGCTTAATTTCTAAATCTGCAAATAATTCAAAAATTTGCAAGCAGTTATATACTTTAAAAATTATATTGTACAATATTGAAAATTTAACCTTCAGCACTCTGCTTCAAGGTTATTTCCCAATTATTTTAATATTACCTGTTTGTGCGATTAATAGATTGATAAAAAAAAAATTCGAATATTACCTTTATTATAAATTTAAAGTTAGAATATTTTTTGAAGCTTCCAAAGTATTATGCAGGTATATTTTTTGCAGTAAAATCGATTTTCTTTAATATCAACTATACAACTTGTAACTAAACAACTAAGCAACTAAACAACTAAACAACTAAACAACTATTTCGTCATGTGATCCCATAATCGATTAGTTGCCAACTTTAGTTGCAACTAATCGATTGGCAAAATTTTTACCAACTTGGAACTCTAGCGCAGGTAAGTGTTATTCCGTGGCTATATAGTATCAAGAAATGTAGTATAGAAGGAAAATAGTAACTCTTCCTACTTTAAAAAGTAAACTATCGACAATTCTTTGTATTCATTGTAATTTGCCACGATCCTAAAATTCATTTCTGTATAAAGAATACGTATTTGTTTATAATAAAAAACTTCAATATGCTTAAAATTAATAAATTATATTTGAATTCGAACTACAAAAACCAAATATAAAGCATTAAATTTGCTTTTTTACCATGAAAAAAAATGCAGAGCTTTTTAAAACTTCCTAAATTTGATACACACCTATTTTATAAGTCTCCAACCGATTTGTACCAAAAATTTTCCAATGCTTACACCTATTATAAGCAGGCTACTCTTTGTAACTCTGCTCCCAATAAACAAAAATTATGAAGTGAAGCCCGAACAGCATGGAAAGAAATAAGAAATGAGGATAAAACCATCATTCGCAAAAAGATTCAATTATATTTAGCAACAGAACCTAGTATAATTCATTCCCATCATAATTTTATAGTAAATACTGACTCCAGAGCTTCTACATCCATATCAGTTTCGCTCTCATCCACTTTATCAGTAATTTCATCACAACTTGATAACCCTGATATCATTGCAAAAAATGCAGTAGGTCAAAACGATGCAATAGCTAAAATTAAGGAAGCAACTCAACAAAAATCTGAATATGAGCAAGCAATCAAACTTATTAGTGATCCTAATGCAAAAAATGAATTATTAGCCAAAATTGAAAAGAATCAAGTAGTTATAAAAGTAAGTAAAAAAAGACTAGGAAAGCTTAAACGTTATGCAAAAGCTCAAGCTAAACTTAGGGCAAAAAAACAAAAACAAATCGACAATGAAGATATTGTTGAGCAATATGACAAACCTGGATGACTATCAGCAGCTATATTAAATCCAGATCTTTGGAACAAGATTCATAATTGGGTAGAATTTGGATCTGCTTATACTAAAAGACGAAAGACAGTAATTAAAGTTCATACTATCAAACATTTGCGTGAAGCACTAGAAGAAAAATACAATATTTATCTCTCATGCTAGTCTACATATTTGGAACCTCGACACAAGTACACATTTGCAGCTCATCGTCACCACCATCCCGCAAAAGTCGGTCTGGCATCAGTTGCAAGAACTGATATGAAACTAGAGCTGTTACCCGGGTCACATTGACCCATACGGGTCAAAAATTCGACGGGTCACGAGTCAAATTTTAGTCTAACCCGGGTCAAACGGGTCAAAAATAAAATGGTCAAATTTATATTCTAAAACAGGCAAATCTGCATATTCACTTTATTACGATTGTCATAAATATGTCATAAATATGTATTACATTTTATAAAGTACCAATTCGTTAGATATAAATATTGATTAAATAAAAAAAAAGTTTTTTACAAATACACATTCTTCAAATCCTTTACAACAAATATTTGTATTGTCCTTAAATCAATACTTGATTTCCAATGATTTATTTAAACCTTCGAGTGATTCTTTATATAGTCCATTATATGATAAGATTCTTCTCTAATTTTTAGCATCGTTTGACTCAATTTGAAATAAAATTTAAATATATAAATACTACTCTAAATTATTCTATAATATAATAGTTTTTTCACAAATTCTAATTATCTTGATTTTGATTTAACTTGTATTCGCTTTGAGTATTTAGCAACGGCTCCTGTCTAATAAAAATTATAATTATTTAATTTCAAAACTAGTTAATCAAACATTTAATATAAATTTTAGTACTTACCCAAAAACCTGTGAAGCTGGCCAAAGTTTTAAAGCTGCTTTGAGAAACAAGATCGATCCAACAAATTGAGGATCAAGGCTTGTACGTTTTTCAGTAATGGTAAGGCCTGCTGAAGAAAAGAGCCATTCAGATGGTACAGAAGTTGCCGGGATGGCTAAATATTTTCGAGCGAGTTTTGCAAGTATTGGGTAGTCAATTTTTCTTGATGCCCACCATTCAAGTATATTTGTTTCGCCTGGAGCTTTTGGTAATAAAAGGTATGATTCAAATTCATGATTAGCACTATCTTGATAATTTGAATACTCTTCTAAATTGGTATCTACTGAAACAAAAAAAATATCATCATCTTTTATTTTGTTACTAGACCCTGTTAAATCAATTTGACTTCCCGTATCAGATAAAGTGTTTAATTCACCAAAAGCTAATTCATACTCTTCACGTGCTTCTGAAATAGTAAGATTTTTTTCATTTTCAGTAAATATTTGCATATCTTTGGTTCGTGGATCAAGAAAAGCAGCAAGTCGAATCGGTTTGGTTGGTTCTAAAAACCATGCTTTAATTGATTTACAAAGAGAATCTCTAAAATTTTGAATATCAGTATTATTTTTTATAGTACTATTGAGCTTTACTTTAATATAGTTGATTGCAAACCATGCTTGTGAAAGTGTTGGATACTGTGAACCAAATAAATTTTTTGAAATAACCTCATAAAGATGTAATAATTTTACCAACTCGGTTACCTTTTCCCAATCATCTAAGGACAGTTTCTTTTCTTCATAACTTTTTAATGAACTATTGTCATTAACTTCAACTAATATTGATTTATATTTATACATTGCAGTTTTAAGAATAATTAATCGTTTTAATAAGTAAAATGTTGAGTTTCATCGAGTTGAAACATCACGAACTACTGTAAGAAATTTATTCCAGTCATCTAATTCTATTTGGGCTTCTAAGAGAAATTGTTTTTGTTTTGGGCTTCCACTAAAGTGCGATACTAGATCTTTACATTTTTTTATTAAATTTGTAATTTCTGAACATTCTTTTAATACATCATTAATTGCAAGTTGTAAAGTATGTCTGAAACAAAAAACTTTATACATGCCATATTTACGTCCTAACTTTTCTAAACATGACTTGACATTTGATCCATTATCAATCGTACTACAAACAATTTTGCTTTTAAGTTGAAGATTATCAGGAATTTCGACTATTTTATTTACAAGACATTTGGCTGTGTGAGGATATGAAAGGTATGAAATATTACCAATTATTTCCTTTATTTGAAAATTATTATTTATCCAATGTAGTGTAAGTCCAATATATGGATCACCGTTATCCGATGTCCACATATCGATTGTAAATAACACACAATCAATTTTATTATTGTCAACTGCACACTCACGAATATTTTTTAAAATTTTATCTTAAGAATTAATTAGAATTTCTTTTAAACGGTCTTTGCTAAGTACATTTGCTTGAGTATCAAGTCCTTCTATTATTTTTTTAAATGCACGTGATTGAAGAACAGAAAATAGTTGAAGATTCTCTACGATAAAGTTAGCTATATTATTATCAAGTTGCTTTTGTTTTGAATGATTAACTGTATATTTTTTTAGTTTATTAAATGTTTGTATTATTGTTTGTTGCGCAGATCTGAAAATTATAAAGAATTCACATTTTTCATTGTCTTTTTTTACAATTTTTACTCGATTATTTTCTATTATGGCCCTAGAAATATAGTGTCTATTTCGCATATGCCGCCATAAGTTTGAAGTTGAACCATCTTTTTGGTATTTCACTTTTGGAATGCAAGTTTTGTGACTGCAAACCCAATATTCTATATTATTAATTAACATTGTTTTATAAAAGACTTTAATAGCACTTCCACCTAACTTTTCAACTCTTTTTTTTCGCCTCTTAGTTAAATGATGTTTACTAGCTTGTAATAATGTGGAGGGTTGTGGTAATGCTTCATTACTTTTTAAACTATTTGTACTACTAAGCTCTGATATTTCCATGTTAGCATCTTCACGTTCTAAATTTTCACACTCTGCATCTTCATGCTCTGCATATTCATACTCTGTATATTCATGCTCTGTATTTTCATATTTTGTATCTTCATGCTCTACATCCTCATCTACATTCACATGCTTTACATCTTCATGCTCTACATCTTCACGCTCTATATCTTCATGCTCTACATCATACTCTACATCTTTACATTCTACATCTTCATGTTCTACATTTTCACGCTCTACATTTTCATACTCTAACATCTTATCATCCAAAAGTTCATTACTCATTATTTATTGGCTTCACTAATTCAAAATCCGAGACCTTCTTTTGTCTTTGATACTTTGAATGCCATAATTATTATTAATTTATTAAATATTTATAATTTAAGCAATTTTTATGTGAAGACATGCGATGTAAACTTACAAGATCCTGGTGAGTTATAAAATTCTTTAAATTATACTATTATTAAATCGTTTTAATTCTTAGACATCGTAGTAACATTGAATTTATATTAATTTAAGAAATTGATCTCAATTTTATAACAAGCAGTTGGAAGCATTAACAAAGGCTGATCAGAACTTATTTTTTGATTTTAATGGCAACAATGCGAATATTTAATGGTGAGATTTTGGTCATTAGAAACAACTTTACAATGATTACCAATTAGGCGTAGTATCCAGACTTGTACGATTTCAAAGATTTTTTATTGTTCAAACAATGAAAAATTTGTAAAATTGCATAAGTCTGGACATTAATTAGACGACTGTTAACTTTATTTGGACGTTAAAAACTACTTTACAATTACTACTAATCAGACGTAGTGCTTAGATTATGTGATTGCAGAAATTTTCATTGTCAAACCAAAGAAAAATCTGTGAAATCGCATAAGTCTTGACACTAATTAGACGATTGTTAACTTTATTTGGGCGTTGGAAAATACTTTACAATTACTAATAAGATGTAGTATTCAAACTTATGCGATTTCGGAGATTTTTCATTGCTCAAACAATGACAAATCCAGAAATCGCATAAGTCTGGACACTAATTAAGTTGTTACGCCAACTTTATGTAAGGATCATTACACTAAACAACTCTAAATTGCTTATTGTTGTAGAATGCAAATTGGCTGTGATTTGCATATTTTCTTGTATAGCATGTTAACCCGGGTCACGACCCAGGTCAGTATTTTATGACCCAGGTCAAACCCGGGTCAGTATTTTCTGACCCGGGTTATAGCTCTATATGAAACAACACATAGATGAATACTATTGTTTGGCATTTGTTAAGGCAGCTTGAGTTTTTGTGGAGGTATTTGCAAATAATTCAATTATTGTCTCTCAGGACAACAAAGCAAAAATCGGTTTAGGTATTTCCATGGTGGGCCGTACGTTTAAAACCATGCAATCAATGAATAAACCAGTTATTATTGAAGATCATGATTTTCCAAAAGGAAGTAAAATGAAACTTATACCTTCGGTATACCTTCTTATTGACCCTGCAGATTCAAATACTACGCTTCGCTCTGGACAAGTTGCTATTTTTATTTGATCTGAATATTTCATGAGCACATTATCATCGACGCATATGAACAACTTACTAAGCCTTGTTGACAACCAAGAATTTGCCTCCATTCTCTTGTGTGAAAATAAAGTTAGACCCATCTGGGTCCTTCTCGTTGACGGGGGCCTGATGAGAACCCAAAGCATTTTAAAAATATCATTGAATATTGTAACTTATTTCAGACTCTAGATTTTGATTATTTAACTGTCCGCACTCATGCACTATATCAAAGCGCTTATAACCCTGTTAAAAGAAGTATCACTTAATTTATTATGCAGGCATATTTGTTTGTGAAAATTTTAAGATTTTAAATTTTTTAAATAAAACCTTAAATATTAATTTTAGCTATATACTTTCTAAGTAAAAAATATAATATTAGTTCTGTTTTATTAACTTTATTATAAAATTTTTTTAAAATTATTAAAAAACTTTAGTGTAATAAAAGTTTAAAGTTTTTGTTTTGGAACTTTTACTATAGAATATTTTCTTTAGGTTTTCTCAAATTTTATATGTTCCCGTCTATAAAAAAAATTTTCACTTCTAATACAAGTTCTAATTTTTACAAGTAAATCATTTAAAGTCAAATAATGAAGGTTGTCATCCTTTATTTAAACTACAAAGTTGTATAAGAAACTATATTTTAAAACCAATATTTAAAGAATTCGCCAAGATATTGTAAAATATTTTTTTGGTTAAAAAATTTCTTTAAAATTTAATATTTTCAGCTTATAAGCAACGTAAACTTTTTGTTTTATAATATAAGTTTAAATAATTCAAAAATATAATCCTTGTTCTTAAATATTATAATATCAAATTTTATTTAAATATCTTAAGTGATAATCCATGAAGGATCAGCACTATTTTTATATTAGAATTTGGGGCAAATTACTATGATCTTTTATTATATGCTGAAATCTGAAGCTGTTCCAATAATAAGTAATTTTTTTATTAAGTTAACAGCTCAAGTCAATTAATTGAAAGTTGTAGAGCTCACTGAGATGCACCTATTAGTGGTTAGATCATTCAAATTGGCACAGTGTACGCTAATATATCAATAAAAAACGATTGGCTGACTATATAAAATTTTTAGTTTGTTTACATAAAATTTTATATAGTCAGCCAATCGTTTTTTAGCAATATCTTAGCGTGCACTAGGCCGATTTGAATGATCTAATGACCATTAGATGCGTCTCAATGAGCTCTACAACTTTCAATTAATCTATTTGAGCTGTTAACTTAATAAAAAAAATTACTTATCATTGGAACAGCTACAGATTTCAGCTTTATATTAAAAGTTTATATTGTACTTATCCCCAAAATTTACTATTGTTCCAATATGGTAATAGTGCTGATCTTTCACGGATTATCACTTAAATGATTAAAAAACTAGATCAGAGGTTTATTTATAGCAATTATACAGGCAAATTTGCCTGCGAACCTCTACAAAGTAAGGGATAGCTTCTCTTTCAGAAAAACTTGCCGGTATTACTTTACTCGTAGATGAATATGGTGTGCATCTGGATTCTCAAGGAAATGTTGTAGATGAAGAGTTAGCACGGCGTAATTTTGAATTTTCTGGAAATAGATTATGTGAGCTTTGGTGTAAAAATAACATATATGGTAAACCTGTAACAGTTCACTATATTGATCAAAGTAGTCAACCATTTGGTGATATTGAACTACCAACATGGGATTGAATTGAACGTCATGCTCAGTTATATCGATATTTATTAAATTTAAAAAATGTAAAAATTGTAAGTGTTGTCGTGAATACAGAGCTCCTGACACTGCACTTTTACTGGACCAAAACAATGGATTTTCTCCCCTATCGCCAAAGGCATGGATGGTTATTTTATTGATCCAATACACGCTCTCCAATAATTTGACAAATTAAAGATTCAGCTATATGATCGCTCATGCCTATCGAATTTAAACGAAATGTATCAGTGCTTATACTATAGCAAGTGTGGTAAGTATTTCCCTACCTTGAAATTCATCGCAAATTATAAATGTCATAAACATTCATCCAAGCGTGGTCGACCTCGAAAACAAGTTGGTGAGTCTTCATTAGAAGCAGAGTTGTTAAACTTTAGAGTTGCTAAGGACATTGTTGGTTGTGATCGTGATTTGTTAGAGAAAGAGATTTCAAATCTGCGTAATTTACAATCTGACAATGAATAGGAGGTAATAGATGTTAGAGTATATAATTAACTTTGTTTAGTTATAAACGTGTAAAAAAATTAAATGAGCCTTTTGGCTAATGATCTATGTAACTTTGGTCTTTAATATACATGCAGCAGAAGTAAAATATGCGAAATTATATTTTTTGCATACAGTATTATGTAACAAAATTTTGTATTACACAAATTATATCGGTGCAACAATTTTATATTACTACTATATAAAAATACCCTGTATTAGGGACCCTTTGTTTCACGCTTGCACACATAAAGACAACCTGTGATTTCAATTTAATGTTGCTATTCTTCATACTGCTATATTTTTATATATCTTTTAAATATTTCGAATGTTATTTGATACATATTCGGCCACCCAAATATCTGTATATCTGTGATTAATGATCCTAGTCGATCAAAATTTTTTGACCGCCCGAGTTGATAAAATTTTATCGGCTTAGTCGGCTTAGTTAAAAAAATTTTAAATGAAATTATAGTTTCCACTATTAAAGTACTGAAAACTTATAAAATCAGCTAGCCGATTTTAACCGGGTTAAAAAATCGGCTTAGCCGATTTTTTTAATTTCGACTAGGATCACTATTTGTGATAATAGTAATATATATATTATATATATATATATATAGACGTGATCACTAGCCAACTCCATGTATCTATGGTAAAAATCACGTAATTTCTGGCACACTCCTAAAGAAACAAGAATAAAAGAAAAAAACTATTAGTTAAATCAATACAAAAAAAAAAATAAAAGAAAAAAAACCTCACCAAACAAGGCACTTTGAGAAAATATAAACTATACTATAAAAATGCTAGGAAACACACAAGACCACCCTACATGCACAAGACCAATAAAAATACATACAAAAAACAAGACTGCCCACAAAAATGCTGAAAATCAAGAAATAAAAAAAACTGTTAGTTAAGTCATCAGGAAATTTTATATATAGATATTAATCGATATATGGGGTGTCTTCAATTAAAAGGGCCCATTTTTACATTTTTTTGAAAAATGAGTTTTCGTTAAATTCATATAAATTTTGACATGATTGACTTTTTTTAATTATAAATGAAAGTCGAATTACATAATAAAAAATCAAGATAATGTAAAAAGAAAAATTACATGAGGCTGCGTAGAGCCAACACGTCACGAGTTTACCCGATAGTCACCTGCCGTCTTTAACCAATCAATATCGTGAAATTTGATTGATTCCGGATCAGTCCGAAAATCAAAACAAATAATTAAACTCAAATATCTCAAAATAAAATATATGTAAAAATGGGCCCTTTTAATTGAAGACACTCCATATAACTGTTAATCGTTTTATATCAATTAAAAAATAACGATATATATCAATTAGTGATGCCACCGAAATTGATTTTTGAAAAAGGCCTATTTCGTCTTCATTAGAAAAAATTAAAATTTTTTATAAGGAAGAGCAAATAAAATTTATATAGATATGTTTCTTATAATTTCGTCTATTCAAAAAAAGTATCAAATAATTTTGTCTTTCAAGTAAAATAGGTCAAAAACAATTTCGTCTTCAAATTTTAATTTCGGGTTTTAGAACCCGAAATGCTTTCGTCCTCATGTATAATATCGATTAACCAGTTAAAAATCGATATATATTTTAATTGATATATATCATTTTTATATTAAATCATTATATATCTACAAATCGATTATAATCGTAATTATTTGAAACGATATATAACGATTAACAGATCTTTGACCCGTCACGAATAAAAAAAAAACAGAGTTCAAAATTTCTTAAGCTTATTTGATTCGTAAGCTACTATAGATCACAAAAATATATTCCACAAAATGTGTAAAAAAACTTAAAAAAAAAAAAAGTCCATTTCGACCTATTTTTACCCCTCTCTCTTTTACTCCTTTTTCCCTTTTACCCCTCTCTCCCTTTTATCCCTCTTTTTCTTTTATCTCTTTCTTCCTTTTTCTTTTTTTTTTTTAATATTTTGAATACTTTCGAAATATTTTAGGACGATCTGTAACCTGATCATATCAAGGACGCGTTTGACTAATATTTTCAAAATGTTTTGATAATTTTCGATGATTGTACTACAAGATCAGATTGATTTTCTATCAATTTTACATTGTTTTTTCGTTTTCCTTTTGTTTTATTTAGTTTTGTTTAGTTTTGTTTTGTTTTGTTTAGTTTAGTTTTGTTTTTTTATATATATACTAGCTGTAAACCCGTGCATAATGCACAGGGTGTTTTTTAGTTTGTTTTTTTTTTAAATAATATTAAATAAATTCATGATTGGTTTAAATAAAAATTATTATAATGACCCTTATATAATTGGGCAATCATATTAAAAATTAATAATCATATAAATAGAGTAAGCCGAATTAGAGATTAATTCCCTTAATCCAATTTGATCTAAATTTTAGTTGTTTTTTTTTTGGATTTGTAGTCTTAAGGAAGCGAAATATCAAAGTGACATTTCAGATAAGATACTCTATTTTTTCTTTTTACTTCACTTTTTTTTTTTCTTGTACTAATTCTATTCTTTTTTAGCATAAATTAGTATTAGCAAAGGGTTTTAAATAGCTTTTTAAGTATATTATTTCCTTTTTTTTGCTTTGGTTGTGAATTGTCTTGTTTTGCTAATCTTTTTTTTTTTTTGGATTTGCTAGATGCTGCTTAGTGCTAGGCAAATGTGTATACAACTTTTTAGATAAGATATTAATTTTTTTTGGTTTTCTTTTTTTTTTGCTTGTTTGTCTAGTTACTAATCTTGGGGGTTTTTTTGAAGAATGTTAGTTTTCTTTTTGGCTATTTTCTTAGAGAACGTCAGTTTTTATGTCATTTTTTTTCTTGGAAGTTTTTAAATATAAAATATGATTTTAATTTTTTTTTGGTTTTTTTTTTGTTTGTCTGGTTAGGGGCATGCCATTTATTACGTAATTTTTACCATGGATACATAGTCAGAGGTAGTGATCACATCTATATATTATATTAATCAATTAGAATTAGATAAAATGATTACACCATACATGGGTAGAGGTGGCTACTAAGTAAAAATTATTACGTAATAAATAGCATGCCCCTTACTAATTTCAGGTTTTTTTTTAGAGCATGTCAGTTTTCTTTTTTAAAAATATCACCTTTTTTCTTAAAGGATATCAGTTTTTTTACATTAGTTTTTTTTTTTGGAGGTTTTTGAACGTAAAGTGTGATATTAATTTTTTTTGTTAGTTTTTTTCCTGTTTTGTTACCTTATTACCTTATTATTAATTTTAGTTTTTTTCTTGAGGTTTTTAGACTTTGCTAAATATGAATCCACACCAGGTAAAGTGCATATAGTGTTTTGGATAAGATTTTTTTCTGTTTTTTATTTTTTCTTGTTAGTTTTGTTACTAACTTCTTTCTTAGAGTTTTTAGACTTCGCCAGATGTGAATTAATACTGAGCAGGTGTTTGTGCAGTATTTT
>QKWP01000673.1:73161-113387 GCA_003550325.1 Gigaspora rosea
GCTAATACGAATTCGTGATCACTGCCTGTTATACAATCAGCTTCTTGTATTTCTGCCTTCTTAAGCCCATTGAACAAATCACCAGATGTCCATATCATATCAATTCTTGATTTACTTTCATTCCTTGACCACGTATATGCTATCTTGTTTGGATTTAGCTCTCTATATGTATCATAAAAATTTTGATTCTCTAACTATCGGTATAATGGCAGCTGTTTTTTTCCTGCTCTTTCTTCCCCTCCAAACTGATCCAATACTTCATCTAGTACGTGATTAAAATTCCCTAATATAATAAACTGTGTCACTGGTTTCCTCTGTATATATTGTTTCACTATATATTGCTGTATGTTTTTGGTTTGTTCTTTGTCATTTAGAGGGATATATACAACAATAATCACATCTCTAATTGCCTAAACAATAGCGATATTTCCATTATGTACTCCGTAATTGCTCGGGGCTTTGCAACATGTACACCCCAATCTTTCCTTATTAATACTCCAATACCTGATCCCTTCTTTTTCTTGACATTTGCATCTGCCCAAAAACTCAAATACTGTCTATTTTTTCCAACCAGCCACTTTGCCTCCTTATTTGAAACGTTTGTCTCAACAATCCCAACTACACTAATTTCCTCTTCTTCTGCCCAATCCAATAATGCTTCCATTCTATAACCATTCTGATTTTTTAGCCCATTAATGTTATGACATGCTATTCTAAAGTCCATTTTACGTTTATCTTTAACAATATTAATAATTTTCTTCTCATATTGTTCTTTACATCTCCTCTTTCCTTTACTCCTACCACCTTCCTTCTCCTCTGTCCTTCGTTTAGACAGCCCCACCGGCCTGTCTTTGTCCATTGGGATGCCAATAGCAACAATCTTAGGAGTGACATGGAGTCACCCCTATACTATCCCTTTCCTTGAGTCTTACTAATCTTTTAAGTATTTCTTCTAATAACTTTTGACTTGATAACACCATGCTCTCCTCTTCTGTTTCTTTTCTCGTCTTTTCTTTCCATTTTCCTGTCGGTCTTCTCTGTAATATGTTTATCTTTTCACTCTTTATTATCGGTTTTCTCCCCTGTTCTTCCCATCTTTTCCTGTCTTGTTTTCCAAGTTTCTCCCTGTTCTTGATTTCTTTATGTTGCCTTCTTGTTCTTTGGTCTGCTTCTGCTAGTACCTTTCCTTTCCTGTCTCTCATGTCTTCACTTCTTTGACTAGTACGGTACTTCTCCTCTTGTTTCCAATATAAATGTATATTGAAGTACGATGCTCTACTCTCTATTGCTTTTTCCTTATCGTCCCCGTTTTTAAAATATACAGTAGCCGACGTCTTTGGATTCCCATTACTATTGATAGGAATGAATCCCGTCTTTGCATTAAATTTTCTTAACTGTCTCAATAGTAATACTTCTTGCGCGTATTGGGGTACGTTTGTTACTACTGCCTTCCACTGTGCTCTTTCTTTAACTGTTAAAAAACCATCTTCTTCTTTCGAGATTCTTGTTAGTTTTCCTGCTATGATTGGAATTGACCAACTTGATTCTAACATCTTTTCATCCTCTGACCTGTGGAATTGTATCTTGACAACAGCTGACTTCACTTTTGCTCTTTTAACCCATCTTTTAATTTCGACTTTCCCAAATCTTTTAACTGCCAAAATTATATCTTTAGCAGTACAGTATTGTGGGATATCCCATAATACATAATCTCTGTAATACTTTCTGCTTAGTGCTTCTATTATTGGTCTTCTCTCTTTTTCTTCTTTATTTACATCTTTGGTTTCAGCTATCTCTTCTTGTATTGGTTTCGTTACAGTATTCTTCCTTTCTGACAATTTTTTTTCCCGTTGAAATGTGCTAAATGTTCATTATTTATCGAGCACTCCAATATTCCTGTAACTCGTTCCTCAATTTCTCTAATATCATAATCTGACGTTCCTTCCTCCTGGATTCCTATTGCAATTTTCTTACTCAACATAGCTATCATCTCTTCTCTCTGCTTTCCTTCTTCTACTGGACTATTTCTATTTTCTCTTTCATCCTTCGTCTTCCTTCCTAGCGCCTTCCATTCTGCTATTTCTGATATTCTTTTAACTACCAGAACCACTTCTGGGTATTCTATTCCCAAAAATTCTGCTACAAATTTATCTCTCTCCAATACAATATTTCTTTGTTCTGTTAAAGCCTTAACAATTTCGCTTTCTTCTTTTTTAAAAATATATTTATACTTTTTGAACTGCTCCATGTTGATCTGTACTTGCTTTGATACTTCTTATTATTATTATTATTTATTTTAATTATTTTATTTTTTTAATTTTATATTTTTATTTAGTTGCGCTTATTAATTAGAGGTGTTAGAGGATCGCAAAAATGTCGTGAGAGGCTAAAGTTAATGTGTCAACTTTAGGGTGTAAGTCAATTAAAGCCAATTCTTGACGTTAGTACACAATGGAACTCCACATTCGAGATGTGTAGTCATGCTATAGTGCTACAAATAGTATTAGATACAGTTGCTTTAGCTGAAACAGAGTTGCGGCAGTATATTTTTAGTGAGGATAAATAGGAAACAATCAAACTTTTAGTTAAAGTTTTGAAACTATTCAAAAAGGTTAGTAGGTTATTTTATAGACAGTAGTCTATATATTTTTTATTTTAAAAAATAAGTACTAATTCGTATATGTATTAACCGAGTATAGTAACAACTATTATGTCATCATCCGAGTATCCGACATTATCAATGATTGTTTCTCTTTACCATATGTTACTTAAAACGCTTGAGAAAACTCAACAAAAACAAAATACATTACGATGGCTTGTACAAGGATGTCAGGTTGCAGCTGCTAAGCTTCTTGGATATTGTCAAAAAACCAACATATGGCATATTTTGGCAATAGCATTAGATTCACGTCTTAAATTTTAATACTTTGAGGAACTCTGATAGCAGTCCCAACTTATTACTCAAATCAAAGATGTGTTAGTTTGTGATTTATAATGTAAAATGTGTAATAGATATAATGTATTAATTTATACATATTATTTTATAGTGTTAAAAATAAATACGAAAGCCAATATGCTCCTATTCCTGGTCAATATTCAGCAGACTCGGCTATTGAATCTTCTACATCAAATATAATGTCACGAATTTACAAAGAGCACAAACTGAACATTAGAGCGAGTTTGATTTATACATATCCATACCACTTGCTGATCCTGATATAGATAGCTTAGAATGGTGGCGAATCAATGAAGCTAGTTATCCAAATCTTTTCAAATTTGCTAGAGACTGTCTCGCAATTCCAGCTACTAGTGTTCCTAGCAAACAAATATTTAGCATTAGTAATAATATGATCACAGAAAAGCAAAATCGATTAAATGAAAAGACAGTTCGGATGTAAATGTGTTTAAGATCATGGTGGAAAGTATTAGATGAATAGTATATATATAGTCTTACATTTATTATTATTATTGTTTTAAAATTATACTGTACGATTATTTTTTAAAAGAAAAGTACGTTGGGTTTTTGCTAACAAAATAATGACTGTGAGAGATTATTTTGTTTGCAAAATCTTATTTTATACTAATGAATTATTTTATTTTATTTGTATTTTTATCTTTGATAATTAATAATACAATTTTATAATCAATATTACTTTATATCTTATAGTAGAACTGAACTTGCCTAGAACACTTTATTAGCGAAGATGCCTTGAAAAAACTAAACCTTATCACAAGATTCTTAAAGAAAATATATGGGATGATATTAGACCAAAGTTAATTTCGATATTCATTAATTTTACCGTTTTGTGAAAGAGAACGGCACAACTTCCAGATCGCAATCGAACATTGCTAGAAGATGGTATTTTATAAATTTTATTAGGTAAAAAAAACTTACCTAAAACTATTTGGTTTTATAATAAAAATTTGTGTAAATTGCGGTCATATTTGCTTCTAAAATTCCTGATTGTTTATATATGTATATTTTGACAATAAGATTAAGTAGTGATTTGATTAAGTGAAAATAACTTGGTTTTTATTGGGAACTATTACTTCAAATATTTCTTTGAAATCTGAGAAAATTTTTTTCTAACAACTTTATTAGAAGTGACTCTGGTTAATGCATTGTATGATATAAATATTATATATAGTTTTATCTTTTTAAAAGGTAATAATTAATGCGTAAACCTATTTTTTTTTAAACAAATATTGGAGGCAATGCATAGCGTATTAGGGTGATTATAGATGGTGGTGAAATTCATTTTAATTTTTTTTAATTTCAACAATAATTTCAACAAAAATTTCAACATTTTTAATATTTTTATAAATTAATTATAAAACAATTATTGTATTTGATTGAGTTTAGTTTTAATTAATATTTTATATAATTTAAATTAATTTTTAATAGTAAAAAATTAATTTCACCAATTTCACCAATTTTAATATCAAATCATTTTAACAATTTCAACAAAAAATTTTCATTAAGAAAAGTAATTTCACCGCCATCTATAAGGGTGATAAATCAATTAAGTAATCAAAGCAAATTATAGAATTTTATATATTGCAGATTTTTATGTTACACAATGATGATTATACTATATATATATTTTACTAACGTTTTAAAATGTTCTATTATTAAACGATGATTCTAAATGTTTCAACACATTATTGAGACATGAAATTACCTTGAAACTTTCATAGGTTATTTAAAAAGTATCTAAAAAATAAAGCTATATTTCTAATATTCTCTATTAAAAATATAAGGTTTATGCATTCATCTTGCAGAATGTTAAAAATTTTGTCGATTCGAGCAAAAAAGCTTTATCTTAAACATGCAAGTCAATTTAATTAGAACTTTGCAAAAAAAACCAATAGTTACTTTGAGATAGTTTTGCTGCAGTGTTTTCAATTGAAAGAAATTAGATAAATATGTACAATATTTGTGTGAAAACTTTAGAATTTTATGCTTGGAAATTGCTAATTTACACCACAGGTGATTATCACCTGTAGTCAATTTACCAATTAAAATTCAGGATCAGGTGTAACATGTAGATAAATTTTTGTATAACAAAAACAAAAATTTTTTAAAAAATTGCTAAAATTGCTTCTAATCTAAAATTTTGTCTATGAAACTACTTTTTTTTATGCAAAAAAAAAATTCCTCGCTAAATTTTGGTATAAACTATGCCCCCTGCCCTATCCCAGTTCCCACCCTTACCCTAATATTAAAGAGATTTGATTTTTATTTAATAAAAGTTGTTTGTTTTGTTTATTTTTTTATGCATTGTAGATCACAGGTGATAATCACCTATGGTGATTATTAGTTATTTTCTTTACGCTTTTCTTTATAATTAAAAGACAAAATAATTTGATCGATTATTTTTTAATTTTACTGATAAAAATCTGATCATAGGAAAATGATCAATATAACTAACATAGTTTTGATTACCATATATGTCCGAAATTAAGCTACCTTTTTTGGCCAAAAAATTACACAAAAAATCGTAAAAAGTAGCTTATTTTCGAAGGGAATTTCTAGGCATCTCTAGCCAGAGATATATAACTTATATATCTCTGGCCTTTCGGCAAATCAAATCGCAAAAAAGTCACGTGATTGCTATTTTTGGTGATCACGTTATCACGCTGGATGGGTCGGCTACTTTCATATAACCCGGAACTACAAACTAACAAGACGGATAGAAAATCTAACTAACTACTGTATTAAAATAAAATAATATAAACACTTTAAATCAAAATATCTCCACGACCACTTTATTTTACAAATCTAAAAAAAAATTTATTGAGTTTGGCCAGGTGGTTGTGGACCAAATAACCCGACCAATCGGATACATCACTATTGTGGCACAGCATTTATCTTTAAATTTTTTAACAAATAAAACAAAAGTGTAATACGAATAGAATACAACAAACTATTATTTTTATTAAAAAAAAAAACACTAAATACTACAGAAAAATTAAAAACTTCACAAAACAAACATCTAATCCACTATCAACGCCACCCACTAATTCAGCAATTAAATCCACTACAAGCAAAGTATCCCATTACAAGACAATGCGACATCTCCAATGGACTCCAATAATGGCAATGACTCTACCAAAAATTCGAACACTCCAACAAAGAAATACACTCAGAAAGTAAACAGTGACTCCAACAACAAACCCATACCGGAAGAAAAGGTTAGTAATCAAAAAAAAAATTTCAACGTAACGATTCGTATACTGACTCCAACAATGACACACCTGGAAGAAGAATGGCGACTCTAATGATGAACTCATACTGCAGTACTGGAAGAAAAGAAACGTTAGTAATATCAAAAAAAAAAACCCCCCGTAACGACTCGCATAACGAAATCGCACTTGAAAAAAGAACAACGATTCCAACTGACTCCAACGACGAAGTCATATCTGGAAGAAAACGGTGACTCTAACACAAACCAATATTGGAAGAGACATTAGTAATATTATTAAAAAAAAAAACAACATAACGACTCGTACACAAATCATACCTAGAAAAAGAACGCCGACTTCAACCGACTCCACTTCAATGACAATACTGGAAGAAAAGTGCAACTCGTACACTGACTCTAACGACGAAATCACACCTGGAGACTCTAACAACGAACCTTATACTAGAAGAAAAGAGCGTTAGAATATCAAAAAAAAAAGAAAAAAAAAATGAAAACAACAGCAACACGAAGATTTATTTAAACTTACACTGATTCCAACAACGATGCGACTCCAATAGTGAAGACACCAACGACGACGTGACTCCAATAGCGACGACTCCAACGACGACACAACTCCAATAGCGACGACTCCAACGACAAAATCATACTGTAAGAAAGAAGAGTTAGTGAACGAAAATAAAAAAAGAAATGCGAAAAAAAAAAAAAGAAAAAAAAAAATAAATAAACTGATCTATACTTATCTATCTATATCTATCTGGATCTGGCGATGCATCCGATCTTGCATCGGAAATCAGTTTAACACATGAACTTTAATCACGTGATTTGTTCGTTCTTTGATTGGCTAAAGAGGCCAGAGATATATAAGTTATATATCTCTGGCCAGAGATGTCTAGAAATTCCCATTTTCGAAATATAGCATTTTTTAAAAAAATTGAAAAAATTACTAATAAAAAGTTATCCAAATGACACCAAAATTTACTATAGGGGTATTTTAATGCGCTGAACAACTTTACTTAATCGAACTTTTGAAGTTTACTTAGTAGAAAAAAAAGTTTTATATGTAGCAACTGCTAATGAATTTTTTAAGATTTTTAAAAAAAATCAGGGGGTAGCTTATTTTAGGTAGTAGCTTATTTTCGGACATATACGGTACTTAGTTGATTTATCACCCTAATAGTGTATCGTACAATTAATTTTGACCAATTAGAATCTTGTTTATTAGCCAATAGAAGTTTTATATTTATTAGTCGGATTTTGAATCGGACTCGGATCTTTTTATTTAGATCCGGATCTGAACTTTGGACCCAATCCGTTTTTCGGATTGGGTCCGGATCTTTCAAAATATCCGTCTAATCCAATCTGTGCAGAACACTATATACTGTAAGCCCAAACCCGGCCTGAGCTTAGTCCAGCCCAACCCAACCCAACCCAAGCCCACCTAACCCAAGCCTGGTCCAACCCAAGTCCGGCCCAACAAGCCTGGCCCAATCCATAATTTGCAAATAGTACATTAGCTAATTATATATATGTAATCTTATATAAGATATTACGGCCCATAATATTACAAAAATCTTACGATTGATACGGCATATTACGCAATATATTACGCTATATTACGGTAATATTACGGTTATTATTTCGAAATATTTCGAAATATATTGCAAATAAAAAAAATGCAAATTACCCTCTTACAAGAGTCGCGTACTCATGCAGATCAATAAACTAATGCGCGCAGGAGGTAATATTTTGATATTTTCGCATTGTTTCGCAATATTTTGCAAATTTTCGCAAATTTTCAAAATTTTTTAAAAAATAAATAAACGATATACATATTCACATAATCATGCTTTTTTACAGGTTTTCGCAATATTTCGCATGGTTTTGCAATTTAATATAAAATTTTTATTTTTTTATTTATTATTATATATTATATTTTACATTTATTAAATATACATTTTTAATTAATATTACATACTTTATTATATATTACATATTATTTTTACATTATTACAAATATTTTAAACATCTAATTCTATTACTATATACAAAAAACTAGCCCTATATACTTATTTTCGCTTATCCCACAGTTAGCTATTATCTTCGCTTCTTTGTTTTCTATCGTTTTTGAAAGTGTCGGAAGTTGTCGTTGGAATGCGCAAGGTTTCGAATAGTTGTTGTTTTTCTCGCAAAGTGCTGAAAAAAAATAAATTAATAAAAAAAATTAAAAATAACCAAAAAAACAAAAACAAAAAACACGAAACGAAAAAATAAATGAAACGAAACTTTGCAAGAACTTGCAAAAACTTGTGAAAACTTGCGAAAACTTGCGCCCATTTCTCTAAAAAAGCGTTCTTGAAAATTTAAAAATTGCTGGTATATGTTCTTGAAAGTGTCGAAAGTCGTAGTTGGCATGCACAAGGTTTCGAAAAGTTTTAGTTTTTCTCGCAAAGTGCCAAAATAAAAATAATTAAAATAATTAAAAAATAAACTAAAAAAACAAAAACAAAAAAACGAAACGAAAAATAAATAAAGTGAAACCTTGCAAGAACTTGCAAAAACTTGCAAAAACTTGCATCCGTTTCTTTAAAGAAGTGTTTTTGAAAGTTTAGAAATTGCTGGGGTATGTTCTTGAAAGTGTTGGAAGTTGTAGTTGGCATGCGCAAGGTTTCGAAAAGTTGGTTGTTTTTCTTGTAAAGTGTTGAAATAAAAATAAAATAAAAAAATTAAAAAATAAATAAATAAAAAAAATAAAAAAAAAATAAAAAAAAACCAAAAAAACGAACGAAAACAAAAATAAAAAACAAAAAAGTGAAAAAAATCAAAATAGAAGATTTAATTATAAACAAAAGATCTAATCTGATCTTGTAGTACAGAATTTGAATATCATCAAACTATTTCGAACTATTTCAAAAAATCAGTCTAATGCGTGATTCAGGTTACAGATCTACTGATCCAGCTTGGTTTTCTAGTTCTAAAATATTTTGAAAGGGTTCGCAATATTTCGTAATATATTTCGAAATATTTCAAAATTACTTTCGTAATATTTCGAAAATTTGATATTTCGAAATATTTCGCAATATATTATGTAATATTTTGCTTATATTACGGTTCGTAAGAGCTTATGTAAGATTACGCTATTATAAATTTGCTGATGTATTACTAATCAAGAATTAATTAATTGTCCAATAAAATTATTATTAATTAGTTGGCAACTTGACAACTAATCAATTTTTGATTTGGAACACTAAGATAATTATATTTTTTAAATAACTTAATTATTAAAATGTATATTCTTGAATCTATTATATTATGCTAAAAATTACACACTTTACCAAATTAACTAAAATATTATTTGGTTAATTTTTATTAGATATTTCAGGAATTATAAAAATAGCTAACTAAATTAAAAAACTATAGTTCAAAAGAAATAAAGTTTTTAACATCTAATTTAAATACAATAGGCCTGTTACTAGTAAAAACTATATATTTTTAATGGGTATTGCCGGGTTTTATCGGCCTCTTTATAAAACCCGGGCCCGGCCCATTATTTTACAAGCCCAACCCAAGTCCGGGCCAAACCCGGTAATTTGTGGACTGGGCCAAATTTTAAGCCCGTGATTAATTGGGCCGGCCCATTGCAAACCCTAGGTTATGGTTACCTTTTTGATGCAGTTAGAAGGTTTTTTATATATTGATATCAAGAATTCAATTTATGCAGTATGTAGATCATATATTGAGTCAACTCCGCTTTAACCGACCTCTAAATTTGGCAATTCTACGATAAGGATCTACAAAAATCGCAAAAATCGGCCCATATATAAAATACAATGTGTTTTTTTAACACCGAAATAAAACTTACGAACTTGACCAACTTTTATCAGTTGTCCCATGATTTGAGACAATAATAATATAAGAGTTATGTTTATTATGTCAGGAACATTCTGGTAAAGTTTTGCATTAAACTAATTACCAAACGATTATTTTCTTATATTATAACATAATAACTAGACCGCAAAAAAAATATTATATATTGAGAGCACTTTTATTACACTAATAATGTAATAATAAATTTCAATAATTCCAATATGGATAAATATTATACAAATCAATAGAAAAATTCATTTAAACAAAACATTTAGAATCTAAATACTGTAATATTTTTAAAAATAAATCGCTGTAATTTCTTTACTAATAGCTTACATAATGTAATGAGCTCATAACCTTTCTAAACCATCAACCAATGTTACCATATCGTTTTTAATGTTTTGTGCATATCTTAAAATTTTCTCCTGAAAAAAATTTTGAAATTAATTTTAATAAAAAAAAATGTAAAAATATCATGCGCATATATGAGATGCAAACCTGAGTATCCAATACTTCAATCGATTCTGTATAAGGATTATATCGTACAGAAAATGGACGATCTAATGTATTTGAAAAATCACGAACTTTCTGTTGTGCATCTTTAAAAGATTCAGCAACAAAATAGATCTTGATAATTTTTCAAAGAAAAAATTAATTATTTAAAATAGAAATGTATATATATATAACCAAGTGAAAATTTTAATTCTAACCGGTTGATATTCAGTTACAATATATTTTTGCTCCGACGTTTTATGCGGATCAAATGGTCTTTTTTCAGGCTTGTCAGATAATGAATACTATCAAATGAATAAATAAAGGACGTATATGTTCATTATAGCCTTGATCCATAGGGTTTCAACATTCATGTAATAATTTTATACCTCTAATTCACCAAACGAAGACAATAGTCCTGCACCATACGCTCGAATATCATTACCCTGACGACAAAGACCAAATTCGACAGTAAACCAGTAAATCTAAAAAATTATTCGTAAAATAAATGAGAGTTTACCAATGCTTATAAACCATAAAATAACACAGATAATGGTTAAAAAACGATGACATACTGTTGAAAGTTTTTCAATGTCACTATCACTAGCACCTAATGAGGCCAGCCCGATTTCCTAATCGAATAACAAGTTAACAATCATCAAGTATAAAGAATGAATGAAATGCAAAAAAGATTGTTACCTGAGAAAAATCTGCGAAATCTGGATCGCAAAATAAAGGTACCTTATATATGTACATTAAATAAATATTTTATTAACTATTAAAAAAAAAAAAATTTAAATAAGCATGTAAATGATAATGAAATGATACTAACGTGACCAAGAAGTTCGTGACACACATCTCTTGAATATAATGAAATGCATTTCCGAATTAGTTAACTGCGATAATCGCGAATAAATGTTACAAAATGTAAGCTTACGGTTCTGGTGTATAATGAGGTTTAGAATGGTGACGAATGTATTGGGTTGAATGAAACACGCGAAATGCAAGGCCATTAAGGAAATCGCGTGATGTAAGTAATCCCATAACAGGGCGAAGAGTGAACCCAGTATAATCTAAAAAAAAAAAAAAAATTTTTTTAAATATGAATATCATCATATATATGCATGAAGATAATGACGACATAATAACCTTTTAAAAACTTTGACACATCCTCCAATTGTGGGATATTGTCTTCACTATAACCACAATTTTTTTCCAATAATGGGAATACCAATTGATGTTCTCTGCATGCGTGAGTACCATATAATTTTTTTAAGCTACGAAAAACTGTACCCCATGTTTTGATTTCCTGCTCAGTATATTTAACCTTTGGAATTGGATGGCCATGACGATGAGTTTTAGCGAGTCGAGTGATTTCAGCTCGACGCGCTCTGTAAACCGGATCTAACGCGCCTGGATGATCGGCATCTATACATTCATACATTTTTTTTTTTTTTTTTTAAGAAAAGTATTTTTTATTTATTTAACAGGAAATGCTTGAATATAAAATTAATTACCAAGTTCTTCACCCATTTCCAAGACTTTATCGGCGAATGTATCAAGATCATACTTTCTGCGTGGAAACCACGGCATTGAAACACCTTGAGAACCCCCAGAACTAATGACTTTAACTTGTTTTGTAATCTCTTTCAAAGATTTGATTGCAGCAGAAAGTTGTTCATCATCAGCACTAAAATCAACAAAGAAATCATAATCCCAGCCAAGATCTCTACTTGGACGACTATATTTTAAATTCGATAATATGTAAAAAATCATTTGGTTATTTAATGTTTGGCAACTTCGCGAAAAGAGATTATTTACCTTTCAATCCTAGTTAAAGAAATATTCAAATTCCTAATAGCTGTCAAACATTCGTCCAGAATACCTACTCGATCATTAACACTAAAAAGAAGTGTGGTAAGAAATTGGCCTTCGTTCGCATCACTAGTGTTTTTCACTTCAGAATACATTTTTATTCAAATTAACAGTTGTAATTTGGAACTTTGGATATTATTCGTTATTTTGGTATTCTTGAGCGTTTTTGAGCGTTATTTGATAATATGATAGATCGCTATTGTTTGTTAATTTTAAGGTTTTTCCGATTTATATTAATATTGTTAATCGTGTGGCAGTGACATGATACAGTAACAGGTAATAAGCCTCAATGATAACATTTTATTTAAAATTTCTAATTTTCCCACGACCGATCCAGATTTTCCTATTTTTACCCCTAACTCTAATATTCTTAGCTGGCAATGGAGCCAATGGAGCTCAAAGAACTAGTATCCATTGGCTCCATTGGCTCTATTCGCAACCCCATTGGGCTCCATTGAGCTCCATTGCCAACCCTGACTATAAGGGTATATACAGGGTTTTTAAAAATAATTCATACTTGGTACTGTATTCTACATAATTTAATTTATTTACACGGATAATCTGGGTAAATATAGTAGTAATCCGATTAGTAGATTAACCACGTACGTACAGTACATGCGTGCGTGCGTACAGTATATAACAGATAAGTATATTTAACAAAAATATAATAATATATTAATAATTCCGATAATTAGCATTAGAACACTAAATTTAGTAAATTTAGTTTAGAAATTTTCTTTGTGCATTATAAAACACGGGCCTATGTTTGTGCGAAATAATGCCACGGGCCGTTATTTGAGACACACAGCCAATAATTAATTTAACCAACTGGAACTATTATTTTAAAAAATCTTTGAATTATTAATTATTAGCATTCTTTAATCGCACTTTTTATTGGCATTTTAATTCTTGATACTGTATATCTGATATGATCAATTTTGACTAATTTTTGCATAGCAGTTTGATTAAGTTTGATTCGATACTTTAAATATTCAAAAAACAAGACTTACAGGTTTTTTCTTGGCGTCACTCATACTGTATAACGATAATGTCAAACGCTTTATTAACGTTAAACAAGTTCCAGTACCTAATCCCATGATACTAGGGAGTATGGCACGATGGTCACGGGCATGCCACCATGACATGCATGCATTCCTTAAAAGAAAATATAATCAGAATACCGTAAATTACCGTGGAAAATACCCCCTTGATCGGTACCCCCTTAGTTAATACCGGGTCTATTTCAAGTTTATCACAATTTTATTGGCTGCTTTGTGGAAAAAACCTGTATAAACCTGTTTTTCTATTTTTCGTTTAAGAATTACTCGGGTATCTTGCACGGTAAATTACGGTAGCGGATAGTCTACGAACATAAAATATGAGCAAAGTTGCCAGAAAATTTCGGGATTTGTGAACTATCTGGGGTTTTGGATGAGTTGATATGATGGTGTACCATTGGCATGCCAGGGTGGCATCCTGGCATGAAATTTGATAAGTGGCATGCTCTATGGCATGCCAAATTTTTTTGCCATGCCACAATCCCTACATGATACGTTTAAAGATTGGAACTGCTTAACAGCATATTTTCATAATGCCGGGACGAATTATGTTGATCATGAATTAATGTCGGCCAAATTAAACGGTTAACAATTAAAATAGGTAAGAAATTTTGAACGATTTCAATTCCTAGATACATTAAATAGACCAGTTTTGTTATTTGTATAGTTACAGATTTTGATATAAAATAATCCATTGAAATAATCGGCTTATATATTATTATTAATAAATATATAACATATAAAATAACTTTAAGTAAATATATTAAAAAGATTTACCGGTATTCGAAATTACACTAAGGATGAAAAGTTTTACTGACATATAAAAAAAGATTAGAAACGACTTTGACAACATTGACATGAGTCAGAAATAACGGGTGCTCAACGATTAACTTTTGCAAATTGACATGAGTCCCGGTGCTCAACGATTAACTTCTGCAAATTGACATGAGTCCCGGTTAACTTCTGCAAATTGACATGAGTCCCGATTGACAAATTGGGCAATTTATCGATGCCATAACGGGTGCTCAACGATTAACTTCTACAAATTGACATGAGTCCCGATTGACAATTGGGCAATTTATTTAACGGATTAACTTCTACATTAGTTCGTACGTGAAACATCATTAGATTGATCACATGAATTTATAAAAAAAACGCGAAATTTTTTTAGTGTCTATACTTATCAATTTTCCCTTTCTTTCTCCAGTTTAACGAAATCTTTTTAACTAGTAGATTATCGCTATCGCTTTTTCTATATGAATTAAATATACTGCAGTACTGTATTAACTTTCTGTATAAGTTTCTTGCTTATAGGCCATGTGAAGGTGGAACTTATTGACATTCCTTTGGAGATACGGTCACGGTGCAATGTAAGCCTTTGTAAGTACGTAACCTAGGGCGTAAAGGTCTGTAGTTTTTTAATATTTAATTTATATTATCTGTTATACCCAATTTTTCGGCAGGGTTTTGGTTGTTATTTTAGCGTTTTCTAGCGTGATTCTACCCAAGAAGTGAGTCTGCCCTTACTAAAAGATGGTTTTAACCCAAGAAGTGTGTTTGCCCTTACTAAAAGATGGGTTTCACCTTGATGCGCGTTTTCGGTGGGAATTTTGTTTTAAATTAGAATAGACTTCGTATATTATTTTAGAATAGTATATTTTTTTTCCCCTTATTATTATCGTCTTCTGGGCCATCATTAGTACCGACGTCCCTGTCGTATGGCCTGGGCACTATTTAATAGTGGCTAACGGGTACTATTTTATATACTTATATTTGTATTAGTTATTTAATTCTTCAATCGATGTATTTTTTAGAATATTAATTAGGTATTTACAATAATATACATTAATTATATTGAATAAAAATGTTTATATTTTTGACTGCTATTTAATAAATATCAAAAAAAGTACAGAAGTATTCGATATTAAATATCACATTCAGGAAATCAAATGACTATCTGTCCTATTGCTGTATTATCAACCTGGTACACATTATTGCATTATTTTATTTGACAATTTTTATTGAAAAAAAATATTTACTTTTATAACATGAAGGCAAATGAAAATCTAATTATCGTGCTATACAATTATATGCTTGGTTTTCATATCATGAGATGGTGATCAGCGACTCAGCCGCATAGCTTTTCTTTTTTATAATAGAAAAACTTTTTTGAAATAAGGCCGCATAGCTTTTTTTTAAGTAAAAAAAAAAAAAATTTTTGTGCAAGCAATTAAGAACTTCGTAGATCATGAGATATCAGAGAATTCGCAGAAAAAACTTCATAATTTAATGATTTTATTGGATACATTTTGCTCGGAAATTAGGTTCGTTTCTGCCACCACTAATTAAAATAAATCATAATCATCATAAAATTAGACCCGGATACACCGTGAACATAGGGTAGGAGTTGAAAAAGATGAACACAAAGCATTCATTTATTACCAAAATCGCTGATATGGGTAATGCTAAAGGAATATTTAAAGTTGGGCAATGTAATTATTATGGAATCGGATTTGATAAAATGAACGCAGGTATTTTATATACATCAAAAATTTGCAGAGATGGACGCGCTGCTGTAACAAAAAAGGAACTGGTGTTGAAAAGATGAACGTAAGGCGTTCATTTATTATCAGAAATCTGCTAATATAGGGAGTGCCGTTGGAATAATGATAGTTAAGAGTTGAAATTGACGACTAAGGCATTCATTTATCATCAAAAATCTGCATAGATATGGAGTGCTAGTGGAACATATAATGTTGGATTGTTATTATAAAGGAATTGGAGTTGAAAAAGATGAACATAAGGCATTCGAATATTATCAAAAATCTGCAGAGATAGGTTAATGGAATATATTTTGTTGAATGTTGTTATTAGAATGGAATTGAGGTTGAAAAGGATGAACATAAGACATTACAAAATCTGAAGAGATGAGTCACGCTGTTGGATGTCATCAGTTGCGGAATGCTATCGAAATGGAATTGGAATAACGAGAGATCTAGATAAAGCCAAATATTGATATCAAAGATAAATTTTGAGATTAAAATTGAGCAGGAAAATTATACGTATCACAGTCCAGTCACAAGATCAGGTGTAATTTAAAAAATCCAAAATCATACAAGAGGTTAGATATCGATAACCTAAAATTTTTAAAAAGGGTAATTTCGTATATGAAATTTTGAGTTATAAACGATTTTAAGGAAAAATGTTGTTACATTTCAGGGCAATATTTTTTCATAATATATTGATACTATATATATATATATATTTAATAACTTCATATATTTAAATCGCCGATTATAAGAATTAACATTAGGTATTATCATAATTAATTTTATATAAAATATATTGTTATTAATTTATTTATACTCTGATTTAAATTACAAATAATTATTAGTAGATACATAACTCAGAAATTGAAGTTTTGAAAAAAGTAGTGAAGGAAAATAAATATCAGCTATCTTGGATTTCTTATGATGAATTTAAAAATATTAAAAAAGATAGGTAAAGGTGGATTTGCAACTGTATATTATGCTAGATGGGATGATAGAAGTCAAAATGTTAACAGGCACATTGCGCTTAAATTACTTCTTAAATCAAATAATTATTATTAAGAACTTATAAGAGAGGTAATCTTTATTTTAATTATATTATTTGTGATTTATTAATTATATTAATAATTTGAATATATACTTCATTTTAATAATAAACTAAAAGCATGTTGTAATATTGATTTTAAAAATCTAACATTTTTATAAAGTTTCTAAAGATTATATTCTTGTCATGAAATATGCATCATTAGGTTGTTTGCGCAAAAATCTACATGCAATAGCAAAAATGAATTGGAATTATAAATTAAATCTGCTACAACTTATTGTATCAGATCTTCAGATTCATTCTCATGATATTATTCACCAAGATTTCCATGTAATCAATACAAAATTCTTTCAAGTTTGTTTATATTAAGTTAGAGTTAGGGTAAGTACTCAGTTAGGGTTTGGATTTAGGTTATTATATAGTAAAATTATTTAAAGAAGACTTTTTGTTAGTTCAAAAAAGGTTTCTTATGCAAACTTTTGAAAAATAAGCTTTTTTTAACAAAAGAAACATTTTGAGACATTTGTTTAAATTTTTCTAATCATGTTACATTACATCAAATTATAATCATTTATGGTCAATAATTATGTAAGAGAAATTTTTATAGCGATACTAAAGTACATCTAAAATCTGTATATTGTCATGTGATAATGAAAATTTTATTAGCATTTGTTGGTGCATCTGAACTAGTTGTGAGACTGTTGTAACTTAAGTAGCCCTCTATCCAATATAGCGCCTGACTAAAATTAAGCCCCTAAAATTAGATCTTAAGATGTAATTTTAGTCAGGAGCTACTTTAGATAGGGGCTACTTTAGATACAACAAGACTTTAGGGCACTGATATTTATTATCTAATATCCATTTACTATAGAGGCCTCAGTTGCAATACTTTATTTTAGATAATCTTATTCATTGTTATGTCTTTTTTGTACTATCTCATTTGCAAGCTTTAATAGTTTTCAGATATTGTGACAGTTCCTTTTATTTCTTAATTTCTGAAAATTTTTATTAGCTTCTTCCACCAATAACTGCAAAACAAAAAGTAAATCAGTAAAAGAAATTTTCTTACAACAGCAGTGTGTGGCTTACTGCCTATATATAATTGCCCTATAAAAAGAAGTGAGTTGTAGGGTTTCATTCTAATCCAAAGGTATTTTACATGTTTCGATCTCAAAGATACAATATTGAGCTTTTATAAAAAGAATAAAGTTAATTCATAATTTTTTTAACATATTGGGTAACAATATATACATACTGCGATAATCCATCAAATAGAATCGTAAATTAAACTTAATAACTTGAACCATAAATGTTCAAAAGTGAGATGGAAGTGGTTATTGTGTAATACCTCTTGGTATTATAGCAAAGTTAATCATATCCTTCACTGCTTGTACATTTTGAATGAAATCACTAGATTCTTTATTTTTGTCAGTAACATATGGTTGGCTTCCTTCTATAATAGTGTATGCTATTCTATCCACCTGATCTGCAGCTTCTTTTTGATTCATTACTGTTTTAAGATAAGTAGAGACTTTGATATTCTTGTTACCTCTACAAGAGTATGATAAAATTATATACATTGGTAACAATAAAAACCAATGACAATCTATACTTATAGAATATATCTAATATCAAAGAACTGGATCAATGCTTTTTTTAATATCATGTGAATATAGATATTCATATATTCCTCTTCACTCATTTCTTTATGTTTAAGTGGATTATCCAATATTAATTTGTAGAAGATGAAACTAGAAATTGTGAAATATTAGAGTATATAGATATATAAAGCATTCTTTGAATACTTACAATATCAGTAATATTTCTATTATCAATCTTTTTAATTTGATAATAAATTTATTTTGTTCTGTCGATTTCTATTAAACTTTTGATTTTATCTTTCCATTGTTGCTCGCTTAGTTTCTGTAAATAAGACAAAAAATTTAATATCTATTATCAAAATCGAACAGATCACATATTTATCTTTTATATTTTTTTAATTTGCAATATGATATTTATGATTTATATCCACTAGTGAAGCACACTAGTTGAATAACATCATCTTCGAAAAGAAATCAGTTAAAAATTCATTAGCTTCTTTTGAAAAGATTTGGCTAATTAGATCAAAACTTTTTTTATCAATATATCATACTCTGCTTCTTCTAGATACAAAAAAACAAATTCAGAAATCAGACTTAATTAGCAATTCACGTAAGAACAGGACAATCTATAAAATTTTATATAATAAAAATAAGCAAATTTACTATAACATTTCGAATGTTGGAATCCAGTTTGCCTACAATATAAAGTATTAATAGTTTAAATATAATATAAAATTAAATTATATAGGCATAAAAATATGGTATTTGTCTTTCTTTTTATTAAACGTCCGGTAGAATTTTCTAAAAATAAAAGGTACTTTACTAAGAGCTGAAATTTTGAATTTTAAAAAACTCTGTCTTTTTACTATATAATTTTGGGAAATTGGATTCCATATTACTATTAAAACTATATAAATACCTATCCTCGACTTTTGTCCTGTTCTTACGTGAATTGCTAATTAAGTCTATTATTCCATTGTCTAAAAGAATATTATTTACGTTACTTTAATAAATTCTAAAATTAGCTAAAATTGTACTAAATTCCTGCAAACAGGTTTTTGATTCATTTAATAGATTTTTAACTTTGGTATCATATATTCAATACTTGGTTGCCAAGTCCATCTTTATTTTCTTAATTGTCAAGTATATTAGACTAACCAAGAAATTAAGTTAGTCAATTGATTTAATGTTTTTATTTAACAATGTTAATTATATGGGCTAATTTTTACTGATTTATGTGATATTTTCAAATGATCTCCTTGATTTTGTATGACAGAATTTGCTAATCATACCAAGCAGATTTATTTATGTAATAATTAAATTTGTTTTTTTTTTGTTTTTTAACTCGAATAAGTTCACTATAAGTCTACTATGAGTTCACTATGAGTTTACCATGAGTTTTTGTAGGTTAGAAAATCCTTTAATATTAGTTAGAAATGTTTATATAACTTTAAAAACAATTTTTATGTATTTACTATGTCCTTTGTTTAGGCGAAAATCTTAAATTTTAAGAACTTTGTTGAAAGACCATTTTATTGAACTACCCAAAAACACTATTATATACTGTAGACCATTAACAAATAAAGATAACAAGAAGCATTTTTTGTTAAAAACTGTTTTTTATTAGATTTTCAACAAACTGTTTGTATGAATAACATTAAAATGCAGTTGTCTGATGAAATAATTACTGATACTTTTTCTACACTTCGCTTTACGTAATTTTTTTTGTATGTTTACAATTTTTTATTTTTTTTCTTGCGGGTTTTGTTTTTTATTTTTTCACTATAATTATTGCAGTATCGTAAAGTGCTGAAATTTAAAAAATTAATTAATTTGATTGGTTAACAATCACATATAGATCTACAATTAGAGATATCACATTTTTATATCACTCAAATTAGTTAAAATTGGCCCATATGTTAAGAATTTTTGTATCTTATTGTTTTTTGTGACACATGTTTGGGGCTTGTAAAATAATTAGAATAAGTTATATTAATAATATACTATATTATCATAACAAGGATTTAATACCAACAAATTCACTTATGAAATTGCTTTCATACCATATATTTCCAAAAATAAGCTACTTTTTTTTGAACAATTTTGACTTTAAAAAATCAGTGTAGCTTATTTTCAGTATAACCAAACTTTTTTTTAATTGGCCATCATATCAGATGATCTTCATCAAATATGATTNGGGTTTTGTTTTTTATCTTTCCACTGTAATTATTGCAGTATCGTAAAGTGATGAAATTTAAAAAATTAATCAATTTGATTGGTTAACAATCACATATAGATCTACAATTCAGTATAACCAAACTTTTTTTTAATTGGCCATCATATCAGATGATCTTCATCAAATATGATTGGCTGATTAAATATCGATAAATTTGTTAGTTTAAGACTTTCGATATATTGAAATATAAAAAATCTTCAGTGCTCAATCTATGTTATGTAAACTTATCAAAGGACTTATTTAATAGCTCTTATCATTATAGTTAAAAATTATGATATGTAACATGATGTTCTAGAATTATTGATTATTAATAACATTAAATACATTAATATTTCAACATTATAATCTTTAATATTGACACTGTATTTTACTCTTTTTTTAACATGAATGCAATTTTTCAAATATTAATACAAATATTATCTATTCTATAGATTCTATTGTTATAGTAAATATACCTATATGTGGTGTCTTCAATTAAAAGGACCTATTTTTACATTTTTTTGAAAAATGTATTTTCATTAAATTTATATAAATTTTGACATGATTGATTTTTTTTAATTATAAATAAAAGTCTAATTATATAATAAAAAATCAAGATAATGTAAAAAGAAAAATTACATAAGGATGCATAAAGCCAACACGTCACGAGTTTACCCAATAGTCACCTGCCATTTTTAACCAATCAATATCATAAAATTTGATTGATCTCGGATCATTCCAAAAATCAAACCAAATAATTAAACTCAAATATTTTAAAATAAAATATATGTAAAAATGGGCCCTTTTAATTGAAGACACTCCATATAATATTATTACAAAATTTAATTATTTCGCATTTTTTTAAAAAATTACAAATTATTTAGGAGAGTGACAAGAATCAGGTGATTTTTTAGGAGGGTAAAAAAAGTTGAAATTATATATAAGAACCTGACTATATATAGTATATATTAAGAAAGAGGGAGATGTAGGCCTTTGATAAAAAATAATCAATGACATGGCCCTTAGTTCCTGTATATATTGATTAAAAATTTATAATTAATTTAAAATATATATATAATGTATAATAATAAAAAATATAAATTTTTAAATCTCTTTAGCAGTTGATTTTATCGCCACCTTTATAAGTTGATTACCTTGATCAGTTTGACCATCTTGATCAGTTTGATTACCAGTTTCTTGGCTAAAATTGCAAGATTTTGTAAAATCCTGCAAATCTTGTAAAATTTTGTAAAAACTTTTAAATATTTGCAAAAAGCATAAGGGCGTTATTTTATAGCGACCTATCGCCATGGTGACCCCGTGATCAACCAATCAAAAGTGATCACGTGGGTAGCTTTTTTTATTAATTTTAAGTTTTATAATTAAAAATACAATTATTTTATTATTTAAAAAAAAAAAATTTTGCATAACATAAAAAAAAAGTAAAAAAAAAAACTTTGCAGAGAAAAAAAAAATTTTTTTAGGAACTCGTTGCGTAATGAACGTCATTTTTTATTATTTAAAAAAAAACATCGTGAAATAATAATTATAATAATAATAAAAATTGAGCCCGAATCGCCAATACAAAACTGACGAAATTATATCACCAGCATGGCGGGGAGGAAAAAAAAATCGAACTCGAATCGGCAACGAAGTCATATAACCAGCACGAGGAGGAAAAAAAGTCAAGCCCGAATCGTCAACGCCAAAACAAAGACACTAAAAATCGAGCCTGAATCGCCAACACAAAACCAACAAAGTAATATCACTAGCACGGCGGGAAGGAAAAAAATCGAACTCAAATCACCAATGAAATCATATCACCAGCACGAGGAGGAAAAAAAGTCAAGCCTGAATCGTCAACGCCCAAACGAAGCCACTAATACCCACCCAAAAGGTCCAATCATTCCAACTACGCACAGAAAACGACACCGAAAACCTGTTAGAAAAAGTTAGTGAGTGTGTTAGTACTGTAGTAAAGCGAAGAAAAATTATAAAATTATACAAGAAAAAAAACAAACCCACCTGAAGGATCTATTCCGTCTAACCATGGCCAAAATCGACACCGAAATCTGTCGGATAATTGGTGGGTATTAGTAAGAGAGAAAAAAAAAAAAAAAAAAAAAAACCAAGAAACTTGGACCATACGAAACATCCAACCAAGCACCAAAAACGATATGAGAAATCTATCAAAAAAAGTAAGATTATACAAGAAACATAAGTTATATAAAAAAAAAAACTTTATAAACAAAATCCAAAAGCTCCGACGACTCCTACAACATCGGCGGCAACGAAGAATCTACTTCACGGCGATTCCGAAATGACGCACCAACGAAGCAATTACACCGAAAAGAAGAAAGAAACGGCAAGCAAAAAAAATTACCCACCTGAACGACGTTTACAAAGTCGACGACTCCAAGGCGATTTCAAAATTACAATACAAACAACGCAATTACGAAAAGAAAAAAGGTTAAAAAGAGAAAAAAAAAAGGACAAGCAAAAAAAAATATATATTTACTCGAACGCCATTTACAAAGGCGACGACCCCACGGCAACGAAGAGTTTACTCCAAGGTGATTCTGAAGGACGACACACAATTACACTAAAAAAAAAAGTTAAAAAGAAAAACAAAAAAAAACAAAAAAAAAACTCACAGCAAAAAAAACAATAAACAATGATTATCAGATTATCATTGTTTATATATGATCGCTAATCTCAAAAATGATTGGCCGATCATATGGGTCGCCATGGCGATGGGTCGCTATCTATAATTTTCCAAAGCATAATTATATTATTAAGAAGTGTTTTTTCAATATAAAATTTAGATATAGATTTATATAAAACAACTTACTTATTCCTACGTTCTTTAAATAAAAAAAATTTAAAACAATTATGAGAACTATATATCTACCAATTATTTTATTCGAATTTTTAGCTTTAATAAACAAAAATTATTGTAATGAATTGAATAATTTAAAAAATAATTGATTTAATATATTTTTAATAATATCGTATAATTTTGAAATGTTTTGAAATTAATTAAAATATATTGTAAGGTGAGCACCATTTATCATCTGATTTTTAGGATAGGGAGGGAGGTCAGACAAGTATCAGGTTATATATATATATATATTATATATATATATATTGCTACGTATCTCCACATAACGTACCCTATACCATACAAGGTATCTGGGGGTACAAATCAAAGTTTATACTACGTAAAATTAAATTGTACCCAGGTACCTTACATGGTAAATTACGGTATATATATCATATAGGCAAGATTCTCCACAGTAATAGATTTAGCGATTTCCTATAGTGAATAGATCTCGCAATTCTATAGATCTCACAATTCCCCAGGGCGAATAGATCTTGCAACTATACCTGGTCCCAATATATCTCGAGAGCAACATGTACGAGCTAGCTTTAATCATACTTCTAAGTGGTGAAAGCTAAATGCTATAGTGCCAAAGTACATTTGTTAGGATAGAACCCGTGTTATTGCACCAGGAGTATGTGTGACTTAATTTTTATTATAACTTTTCAAAACTAACTTAATTTTACTTTATTTTCTCTAGTATAAGACAATTTTTAAAAACCTACGAATTTAACTTTTCGAATCAATTATGTCTGCTATCCCAAATTAATTACAATAAATTAAAAAGTTTATTATGAAGTCTTCTAGTACCTTTATTTCTTACTTATTATTAATTAATTCATTTTTTATTTTATTTTTAAATGTCACTTTCGTATTGCTATTCGGAGAGATGTTGGATTATAGCCGATATTTGAATATTCGATTTGGCTTTCGAATTTGTAAGTTTTATATATATGGCAGTATTTACAAAAAAATTATAAAATTTTTTTTTATCTGGAGTAAAATAAAGAATTTGAAACAATAGACAGAAATTGTTAATTTTATTGTATAGTTATTTCGATTGACTAATATCAACATATTATAATATTTCTAGTCCAGTTGGGTTCTAGATTCTGCAAATTCTAATTATATTATTAGTTTATATTTAAAACATGATAAGACAAAATTCTTGTATTCTTCAAAGATAAATTCCAAATATTAATTTTCATGAAGATGAGTACTTTCTTTACTTCCGTTCTTTTTTTTCTAAAATATTCTAATATCAAGATTTCTATTAACTTAGATTTTTATATAGTAAAAAAAAAAAAATCAAAAAAACCTACTACTCAATATTCAACTGCATTTCACACCACTCAATAACTACATTAGCAAAATAAATATGCAAAATCTTTCGAAAGAAATTGCATACCAAAATCTTTCGAAAGAATTGCGATCGACACGAAATCTTTCGAAAGAACCGCAATCTTTCGAAAGATTTCGGTATATATTTTTTTCGAAATATTTCAGAACATATTGCGAAATATTGCGAAATAATGCAAAATATATTGTGCAATATTGCGAAATAGACCAAATAAAACAATGCAAACCCTATCTAATTATCTCATTTCGGGGTCACAGGAGGTAATATTTCGCATATTATCGCGTAAATTTGCAGCTTTTCACATCAAAAATTTTTAAAATTTTCACATTATTAAATTTTATATTTTTATTTATTATTATTTTTTTATTTATTATTATTATATATTATACATATTACATTATATATTATATTTTAATTATTATACATTTTTTACAGTATTATTTTTATATTATTACATATTATTTTAACTACTTTCGCACTTCTTCGCATCTAATTCTATTACTATATACAAAAAACTAGCTCTACACACTTATTTTCGCTCACCTCAAAGTTAGCTATTATCTTTGCTTCTTTGTTTTCTATTGTCTTCGCTTTTTTGTTTTCTATTGTCTTCACTTTGGCTATTTTTTTTGGTTTGGTTATATCTTCATTTCGCTCTTTTTTTCTAAATACCTCCTAAAAATAGTAAAGAAGTGAAAAAAATAAAAAAAACCATTTCTCAAAAGTGTTGGTGTTCTTGCAAATTGCCGGAGAAATTTTGTAAAGTGCCGAAAAAGTCGCTAAGTTTCGAAAAAGTCAGGAATAAATAAAAATAAATTAAAAATTAAAAAAATAAGTAAAAAAAAAAAACGAAAAAACAAAAAATATAAACAAACTAATAAAAAAAATAAACGAAGCCCCAAATCTTCATTCCTCTAAAATAAGAGTTCACGTTCTTGCAAATTCAGAAATTTGAAAGCCATGTTAATGTTCTTGCAAAATGCTAAATAAGTCACAAAGTGCCGAAAAAGTCTGGGCAGGTTTTCTTGGAAGGAAGGGTTCTGTTCTCTCAAAGTGTCAAAATAAAATAAATTAATAAAAAAATAAAACAAAAAAAAAACAAAAACAAAAAACATGAAACGAAAAAATAAAAAAAGCGAAGCCTTGCAAGAACTTGCAAAAAACTTGCAAAACTTGCAAAAACTTGCGCCCATTTCTCTAAAGTAGCGTTCCTGAAAATTTAGAAATTGCTAGGTGAAATTTGTTGTGTGTTCTTGCAAAGTTTCGGAAGTCTGAGTAGGCATGCACTAAGTTCCGAAAAGTTGTAGGTTTTCTTGCAAAGGACTAATATTCTTGTAAAATACAAAAAAAATTAAAAATAAATAAATAAATAAAAAAAAGAAAAACAAAACGAAAGCAAAAAAAAGCGAAAGTAAAAAAAACAAACCGAAATAAAAAAACAATGTGAATAGATCTAATTAATAAACAAAAGATGTAATCTGATCTTGTAATACAGATATGCTGATTAATTTAGATATATTCGAAGTATTTCGAAAATATAGTCCAATGTGTTCTTGGTATGACCGAGGTTATACATATCTACTGATCCAGCCAGTCCGCTCAAAAAATATTTCGAATTTACTTTCAAATTTACTTTCAAAAACATTTTCGAAATATTTCGAAACCTGCAATATTTCGAAATACATTGCGAAATATTTCGAATATATTGCATATACGAAATCTTTCAAAAGATTTTGCATGTTCACAAGATCTTTCGAAAGATTGCGCTACTATAAATTTGCTGATGTACTTGCGGAATTAGCTGCACTATATCTTTAGCATTATTGGAAAGAGCCACTTGTTTGAATAGACATCCATGTTCTGAAGAATGCCTAGTTTGTTTGTGGTTAGTCATGTATTTAAGAGTAGGGAAGTATTTACTACATTTGTTATAGCATAGTTTTTGATAAAGTTCTCGGGTGATCGATGGGCAGCAATGATCATATGGTAAGATTTTAAGTTTATTATAATATTGTAGGGCATGGATGGAATTAACAAAATGCTGATCCTTGGCTTTCATAATAGGTAGAAGAAATCCATCATTTTGATCTAAAAGAAGTGCAGTATTTGGTGCTCTATATTCTTTACAATATAATAAATTTTTACATTTTTTTTATATCTAACGAGTAATGGCATATTTGTGCATAATTTTCAATCCATTCTCATGATATTAAAGTCACCATTTCAGTATATGGATGTCTAATTTGATTTACATACTCCATGGTAACAGGCCTACCATGTATATTGTTTCTTTTCTATATTTCACACAAGCTTCATGCTAAATCTTCATCTAATACGTTTCTTTGACTATTTAGATATGATCCAAACTTGTCAATAGGAAATGTAATTCCAGCAGCTTTCCAAACAGAGTAAACATACTTCTTTCAACAGAGTTAAAAGCACTTTGTACTGGAGTATGTATACAGATGGTTAGGTAGTCAAGATTAAATTTACGAAAAAAATTGTAGTATTGGATTATGTTTTTTATATGTTTTGAATTTTTGTCGGGCCCCTGTCAACAAGAAGAACCCAAATGGGTTTAATTTTATTTCTTTTATTATAGCTGCAGCAAACTGTTAATTTGAAGATAAGACTTTGAAGATCAGAAATATGAGTTGGTGACGAGGTACCAATAAAATATTTTGGTCTAATAAAAATTGCAAGTTGTCCTAATCGCAAATTTTCATTTGAGTTGGCTGAATTAATGACGAGATAAACAGAAGGTATAAGCTTTATTTTACTACTAATGGGAAAATCGTAATCGGCAACTGAAACTGGTTTATTGATTGTTTGTATGCTTTTAAATGTATGACCAACTGCGCAAACACAGAACCCAAAACAATATATATAGAGGTTATATTAGGTTTAATATAAGATTTTTATAAAATTTATCCAAAATTTGAAAAAATCTGCAACTCTGATTGGTTGAACCTTATTTGGGCCAATCAGAATTGCAGAAAAGTAGATAATGCATAAATATAACCTCGACTTGCATTGTTCGGAGTCCTGCAAACACCTAAACCAATTTTCGTTTTATCATCTTG
This sequence comes from Gigaspora rosea, assembly GCA_003550325.1. NCBI lineage: Eukaryota > Fungi > Glomeromycota > Glomeromycetes > Diversisporales > Gigasporaceae > Gigaspora > Gigaspora rosea. The sequence continues at coordinate 101,391 of QKWP01000673.1, forward strand.
AGAGACGATAACAGCATCATTTGCAAAAACTTTAGCAAAAACCCGGCAGCTTTAACTGAAACTAGACAATAGTGTTCATCAACATGAGTTTCATATCTGTTCATGCTATAGAGGCAATAGAAACTTTAGTGGGATGATAATAATGATGTGCAGCAGATGCACGGGAATGATGAGGTTCAAGATATATTGAGCCATATTGGTGAGATAAGTATATGTTATATTTCTCCTCTAACGCTTGCCAAAGATGTTTTATTGTTTGCACTTTAATGGTGTATTTTCTCCTTTTTGCATATGCAGCTCCAAATTTAACACATTCATGAATTTTGTCTCAGAAATCTGAATGATTTATTGCTGCTGACGACCTTTCAGGTCTATCATACTTCTTTACTATACCTTCTTCAAGCAATCTTGTTTTTTTTGCCTCAAGTCTCGCTTGTGCATCATCGTGATATTTAAGTTATTCAAATATGCTTCTTGTTCATTGATCAATAATTTTTTCTTAAAGATATTTGGTTCTAGCGTTTTTTTAAATGACTCATCTGTTGAAATTTGATACATTCTTTCGTATTCTGATATCTTTTTGTTGGCTACTTTGATTTTTTCAATTGCATTATGTTGGCCTACTGCATTCCTGGGCACTTCAATGTTATGTTGCAGATATATATTATTAATTTTAAATGAAGGAAGAGATGAGATAGAATTAGAATTATTTACTCTATTCTGAATAAAATTCGATTAATGAGAGCAAATATGTGAAGGAATAGTATTAAATATTTGCATATGTTTTTCTCAATTAATGTTTTATTTTTATGTTTAATTTGTTTCCAAGTCAAATTATTTTTGAAAAAGCTTTTGACGATTTGAAGTTGGATTACAATGGAATACTTGCTTGTAATATGCATACGCGTTACAAAACGATTGGTACAAATCTTGAGGTTCTTTGTAAAAAAAAGTTTTATTAAAATTGGGAGTCGTTAAAAAACTTTGCATTTTAGTTTATGAAATAGTTTTGTGTGTTTAAAGTATTGGATGCGAATTTATGAAAGGTTATGAAGCTTTAACTTTCAGGAAAGTATCGCTAGTATATTAATTTTGCTTGTTCTCACTATATGGGCTAACTTTTTTAATTTACTAATAATACGTTATTTTTAATAGTTTGTTTTATTTAGTTAAATGTTATGAATCAGGTATAACTACAATGAGAATAATTGCAAGATTGGGAATTCATCATAAAAGGTCACATGATAGTTTAATAAGAAAAAACCTAGAGAAGAACTATTAGATTCGTTCTTAGTTTAATACTAAAAATTCAATAAAATTTATAATCGATTTTCATATCTAAATACGATAAATTTCTTTATATTTGATTTTTGATTTATTTAAATCTGCAAGTGAGTATTGATTTTAAGGTTTTAAAACAACTTTATGATCAGAATTCACCTCAAATTTTTTTTTTTTAAAAAAATTAAAATTTGTTGAAGTTAGAAGTTAAATTGCTTTTCTTTTCTGCAATAAATATATAGATGGCCAGTCTATTATAGATCTTATATGAAATATAGATATTTATTGAATAACTATTGTTTTAATAAAGATGTACGTATGAAATAGATATATTTGTACATATGTACGTACATACAAGGCCTGAAATAAACAAAATTTTTTTGAATAATTAATGTATATATATCAATATATACAATTCGGTATGTAGAAGTATATGTAGTACAGTGTACATATGTATATATACAGTATTTAAAATTTTATATATGCAATATGTAATATATTATACGTAATATGCTATACATATAAGTTGTTATTAATGCTTTGAAAAAGATATGATTAGGTAGAGGGTGGGGGGTATGCTAATAGTAGAAAAATATTAGATGATAAATAGCGCTCCTCTAATTGAGTCAATACAATACATATGCTAATGTAATAATTGAAAATTAAGGGAATTATTATTTAAATGAAGTTTTATTATTAAAATTTTTATACTTTTTGTCTTATTTGTCTAATTGAATTTTATTTTAAATGTTTTTGAAATATTTTGAAATATTTGAAATATATTTATATTTAGCAAATTTTAGTAATATTTTTTAAAAGTTATCATTCAAAGCTATAATAATTTCAAATACACTAGGAATGTGATTATTTGAAACCGGGTTAAGTTCAAATGAACCCGAAGGAATAGATGCATTTGAACCACAAATTGGATTATTTGATCCTGGATTAGATTATTTTAATCCCAAGTTGGAACTCGAAATAATATTATTAGAACAGGTTAAGGGCTTAAATAAATCAAAAATGGCATCATTTGAACATAAGTTGATTCAAATGACCCAGAATTTGATCTTTAATCCTGGGTTGGTTCAAATATAACTAGAACATAATCATTTGTTTTAGAAATTAAATATAAAAGGTATTGATAAGATTACTTTTTTGTAGGTCTATAGTACATTATTTAGAAATTATTTAATATTATTTTGTGGTTTCAAATATTACTTAATATTTTCGCAATATTTCAAAATATATATTCAAAATATTTCAAAATCGAAATATTTTGAAATTATTTTCAAAATATTTTAAAGATATTGTATATCGCAATTTTTTTCAAAATATTTTGTATATATACCAGTAAATTTGCTGATATTTAAAATAGTAATTTTATGAAAAATAATTTAATTTGCTAAAAACTAAAAATTTTGATTTTTTTAAATAATTTTTAATCTAGTAATTAAAATTAAATAAACTTTTTTTATTAAATATTTTACTAAAAGCTTTTAATTTAAAAAAGATTATTAATTAATAATTTGTAAGTAAATAAAAACTTAATACTAAAAGAATTTTTATAATAAATATAGCAAAAAATATTAATACAAAAATCATAATTTCTATAGTATTATAAAAAATTTTTAATTTAAATCACTTATTTGTTATATAATTTTTTATTTATTTAACTAATTTTACCAATTTTACTATTATTAGAATTACAAAAACTAGCTTTACAACTTTCATTAGAAGCTTACAAAATATTAGCTTAATAAAAATTAACTTAGTCAAAAATGCTAATTTTAATATTTTATATGTATTACTATTGATTTTATTAATACAAATTCTTATTTATTCGTGGATTATCAATTAAATTAAACTACTAGTTAGTTGCCAAATTATTATAATTAAGAAATCTTTTTAAATTTTAAATTTTAGAGTTTTTAATAAATATTTTGTATAATCTATATTAAAAATATTTAAAGTTTTTTTTTTATTATATTATTAAATTTAACAAAATCTAGAAGCTTTATTTTAAACTTTTATTATACAGTCAATAAAAAGTGCGCCACTTGCGCCCAGGGGGTATAAAACCCATCCTGGTTTTNTTATATAATTTTTTATTTATTTAACTAATTTTACCAATTTTACTATTATTAGAATTACAAAAACTAGCTTTACAACTTTCATTAGAAGCTTACAAAATATTAGCTTAATAAAAAAAAAAAAAAAAAAAAAAAAAAAACTTTTATTATACTAAAGTTTACTAATAATTTTTAAAAAAATTAAATTATTTATTTAAAAATATATAGCTAAAAATTAATACTTAAGATTTTATTAAAAATTTAAAACAAACCAAATTTATTATATTATTATAAAATAAAAAATAAAGTTTTATTTAACTCTAATTATTAGTATAATTTAATACAACAAAAAAATAAAAAATAGAAATAATACTATAGATTTTTTAAAGAACTGTATTAAGCATATTTGCAGCTACTATAGTATATAATACTACTAATATATAATTTAACGAATTTGTTGTTTAAAATAAAAGTTAAAAAAATAAAATTTTTTATAAATTAATATTTTTTCTAATATTCAATATGAGAAATAAAAAAAAAAAATTACAAACCATTGTGATAAAGCATTGTTTTTAAAAAAAACTGCTCTTGCTCTGTTTAATCGCAAAATTTGAAAATAATAATTTGTAAACGAAAATAATAAGAGGTTTAAATTACTATGATAAATAATCATATCGACATGTGTATTATTACTGTTTTGATCAACCACGTTTTATCGCGGTAAATCAAACAAATCAAACATAATCAAAATGATTACCATAATATATATATGGCGCATAACTGATATCGTAAAAATGATTTATGAAAACTATTCCGTCAACTTTTGCCAACTTCTGTTAAGTTACTTTTGAGCACTTATTTCTCTAAAGTATATATACATAATTTGTTGTAACGAAGCGTGTGAGAATAATTAACACGTTAATCTAATCAAGTAGCAGTAAAAATGCCAAAAGTTGAGAGAGATACTGGAAATAAAAGCAGGATAACGCCTTACCATAGCACACCAAGGTAGAGATATAATTAATTTTTTACCTTTGATTAATATTAATAGATAGATTGTATTATAGGTATTAATAATATATATTCAATCAAACATTTATTTAGGCATATCGAACAAGTTGCCCTTTCTGGTGCAAAAAAAACATTATCACCTCCGAAAGATCGTTTAATATCAAATCCGTTTGATGAACCATTAATGCCGTTGACCAAGAAAGAGATTATGGAATTGTTAAGATCAGAAGAATTACTTGATTCAGCGGTTCAAAATGATAGTATGTCACGCGGGTATATTCCATTTATGTGGCAAGTCGACTATTTCTTGACGCTGTTTGAAAAGTATGAAGGGAAAGCAAGACAGAACTCAAGGAATTTAATGTTCAATCATTTAAACCACGTTAACGGTAATAAACCAGAAATGTCGAAGACGAATTTATGGCCACCGGGTATGACAAAATATAAAGAGGGAAGGTAGATTTTATGAAGAGTGCTATAATCGACGCGTAATTTGAAGACCGGTAATGTTGAGTTGAACATATAATTTTTAATTGAAAAGTATGATTAATGATATTTTATTAACGAAAATAATATAAATATTTATATTTTTATGTATTTGTAGATACGACGCGCCTTATATCATCACATCAAAATCAATATTTTTTTCTTATAAAGGCCTAAGGTCTAAAATTATCAATTTATATAAAGATACTCTTCATTTTTAATACAAGAATTTAAGCATTCGAAGCTTGTACGTGTATATAAGATTAGTATTTCGGACTAAGCTACTTTCCAGAAATATTTCGTAAACCAACAAATGTGTAGTAAATATTTCGAAACAAAGTGTAATTTATATTATTCGCGTCAACTAGAACCAATACATATCTTTTCGTTCGTGAAATATTTAAATAAAGATAACGACGCCCGAACAGCTTCTGTGGAACTTAAGAGATCGCTATCATTCGACAAAATAGTGTTTAAATCTTTTAATATAATAATTCCATTCATATGCAAATTAGAGGACGCGTTTTCGCGAAATATTGCAAGAAAATTGACACTGAAATCTCAATATTCTCTCTGTGTAAAAATCCGATTGGCTAATCATTATATTTAATTGATAATCAAAGTTTAATCACAGCTTGAATTTCTTATCGTTATTCTCAAAAAATGTCAACTACAATTACTTTACCGGCAGCTTGTGATTTTCATATTCATGCACGTCAAGGTGTTTTAATGGAAATGGTAGTTCCACAAATCGCTGAAGGTGGTGTCTCGTTATGCTATGTTATGGTAGAGAATTATATTCACGATTTCAAAATTTCTTTATTCTGAAGCAAATAATAACAATTCACTATTAATCTTGTTAGCCAAATCTTAAACCGCCAATTACTTCTACAGAACAAGCACTTGCATATAAAGCTCAACTTCAAAAACTTGCTCCAAATGTCACCTTTCTTATGAGTTTGTATTTATGTCAAGAACTGACACCTGAAGAAATAAGAAATGCAAAAAAACACGGAATTGTTGGTAATATATAAAAGTTAGTGTTTCTTTATATCCTTGGATTTTTTCTGAATACAATGGGTTAATCATCTGTTCATAGGTGTTAAATCTTATCCAAGAGGGGTTACAACAAATTCAGAATCAGGCATCGAATCTTATTCTATTTATTATCCGGTTTTTAAGGCAATGGAAGAGGTTGGGATGATCTTAAATCTTCATGGTGAACTTCCGAGTGATGTTGATCAGGTTTGTTCATTTAACATCTCATTGGTGCTTAATGAATTAATAAAAGTACAATTATATATTTTTTGATTTAGGATACTTGCGTTATGAATGCAGAAGAAAAGTTTTTAGTTCATTTGAAACAATTACATAATGATTTTCCAAAGTTAAAAATAGTTCTGGAACATGCTACTACCAAAGCGGCTGTTGATATGGTAATTTATTAATTTATTATTTATTAAAAAATTCGTCTAGTCTATTTATTAGCTCTTTTTGTTAATTAGGTAAAATCTCTTGGGGATACTATTGGTTGTACTATTACTATACACCATCTTCAACTTATTGTAGACGATTGGGCTGGACAATGTCATAATTTTTGTAAACCAGTTGCTAAATTTCATCATGATCGTCAAGCTTTGCGTGATATTATCCTCGAAGGTATTTTTTGATCTTTTTTTTTTGATACATGAAATTATGTTACTATTAATAATTATTGTTCATCATATTCATCATGTTCATCATTTTAGGACATCCAAGATTTTTCTTAGGTACTGATTCAGCACCACATCCTGCTTATCTCAAGGAATGCTCCCATTCTTGTGCTGGTGTATTTACAACTCCTCTAGCTATTCCATATCTTGCCACAATTTTGGATTCGTTCGGTGCACTTGACTGTTTAAGAAAATTTGCATGTGAAAATGGCAAGAGATTTTATGGCGTTAGTGAGGAAGAAGGCAAATATCGCGAAATTACATTGATCAAAGAAACCTCATTAGTCCCTCATTTATATTCTTTCGATAAATCTCTTGAAGAACGTGAGGGTTCTGTTGTCCCATTTTTGGCTGGAAAAAATTTAACTTGGAAGATTATAAACTAATATATATATATAATTTATACACATACGAGTAATCAGACAATTTTGTTTTCTTATATATATTGTTTACTTGCCCAACTGCGATGTCATGGTGTCATGTGAAATATAATAAACATGCATCCGTCAAAATTTAAAGTTTGTGAAACTCACAAGTAAACAGCAATACAATGAACACAAATATGCAGAATTAGTACATTAATGGTACATGCCTACCTACGTATTGTTGAATTATGCAGATATTCAAATACGAATATTCGTATTGTTTCTTTTTCGCTTTATATTCTCGAGGAAATTTTTTTTTTTTAAAAAAAAAAAAATAAGACAAAATGGCTTGTCCAGAGCAATTACCTTTAGAACTTATTCTTGCAGTATTTACCTTTATTCCTGCTCGAGACCTTTGTAGATATTTAAGTCTATCCAAAGCACTTCAATATGAAATTCGAAAAATAATAGTTGAACGAATTCAACGTGAATTTAAAAGTGGGAGTAATTATTTACTGGTGCGTTTAATAATTGATCAAATTTTTACCCTCTTTTTTCTAATAATAATTAACTAAGATTTCACATTAATTATAAAAGGCTACAATCGAACCTATAGATACTCATAGTTCTGGTCCCACTCATATTTTTGATTTAATGCTTTGTGGTGTTGATCTCTTATCACTTAATACTAGATTCAGAAAGACTAATGACGACAAGACTAATGACGAGACTAATGACGAGACTAATGACAAGACTAATGACAAGACTAATGACAAGACTAATGACAAGACTAATGACGAACATGCAAAAATTATAGGCAGAAAATTACAAGGCACAGATAGATGGGAAACTATCCTTCATAATTCTCATATAAGTATCGGTTCTACTTGGTTTTCCTTTGATCCTTCTCAAACAATCAAACATGTTTCATTACATGTTTTCTCCCCTCTTGACTTAAAACATAAGACTATTTTCGTTTCTAAAGGTAGATTAACATTTGAAATCAATTTAGAACCAAAATCAAATATGTGTTGGGACAGTGACATTAACAAATATTCAAAAATTGTTGTTAGTAACATGATTAGAGAATTTGATGATTTTCAGAGTTTAATTGTAATGTCCCTTGTTGAAGAGGTCATTGTAAATGCTGGAGTATTATTAACGGCTATTGAAGAAAAGTGGCAGGATGATGTTGAAAGTGTGGTAATTGAAGATTTTGAAGAATAGAAAATTTGACTTTTAAAAAAAAAAAATTAATAAAAAAAAAATTTTTAGAATTAATAAAAAAAATTAAAATTGTTTTAATAAAAATTTTTAATAATATTTATACTACAAATTTATTAAACTTAAGATTGACTACAGTATGTATATGTACTAGTAGAATCTTAATATTTTACAATTAAACTATCCATTTATTTATAAAATGACGTGTCGTAAAAAAGCATTCAAAAATAATGTTTATGAAAAAGCATCAATTGTACAAGTGCAACTTTACGACACAGCCCAAATGTAAAAACTAAATACCACTACTTCATATTAACAAAGAGTACAACTCTTTTAAATGCCCATCAAAAAAAAAAAAATAATAAACTAAAAATCAAATTACATTATTGAGGAACGAAAAAATTATATACTTTTGGCATAAAAAAAAATAACTACATAATGTACTAGATCAAGGGTTTTTTCGTTCTTGTCGTAAACCATTACCAAAAAAAATGTATATATATGTCATAACATGATCTTGGAACAAATGGTACCATTATGGCAAACTTTTGTGTCCAAAATCGACCCAAACAAAGCAAACTATAAAACATCAATTTATAAAAATAATAATAGTAAAATAAAAAATAATAATAATTATAGTTTGAATATGTAATACTTCATTGTTGCTGGACTTCGACGTGACCAATTGATGATGGCGAAAGCGATTCGGAAATGACTCCTTGAGGAGATGTATGCGCCTGCGCATCACTACCAACAGATGGCGATCTTTGTTCTTGCGGCTGCGAGTGTTGCTGTTGCTGCTGTTGTAATAATTGTTGTTGTTGCTGCAAAAAGGCAAGCATTTGATTGTTCGGCATAGAGCTACTAACTTGTGTGTGTGGCGTGGTGCCCACAATTGGAGGTGGAATCGCACCACTTGCTGCGAGCATATATGGATAAGCCGCAGGATTAAACATCGCCGGATGCCCATACATACCGGCTGCAACTGCTGCCAAAGTGGACGGATGAATGAAAGGTGTAAAAGGACTCATGTGCGGATATGGAGATGTAGGTGGAAAAGGAGAATGTGGGTGGGGAGACATTGGCATGTTATTCATAAACATCGGTGCTGATGTAGTATAAGTTGCCGTTGGTGTTGAAGCCATCGGTGTGGAAGATTGTGTTCCTGAATTTAAAGTAGAACCTTCACTTGAATTCTGTTGCCCTGCCGATTGAGGAGCCAATTGCTCGTGAGGAGAATTGCTATTTTCTGTAGTAGTATTACTGACTGCAGCCTGTTGCATTTGCTGATTTGCAAATGCAGCAGCGTAATAAGCAGCAGCAGCGGCAGCAAAATCTGGCGGCAAAGGAGTAGAAAACACACCTTGTGGAATGCCAACAGGAGAAGGACCAGAATTCATAGTTGGTGCACCCAAAGCAGGATCACCCACCATTCCCAATTCTTCCATTAAACGTTTGTATCCTTGCACTTGTTGAACTTTTAACTTGCCCAAAACAATTTTAACTTTTTCTGCCAATCTCTGTTTTTCATTACTATCAACGTATGGGCTGGCCAAAACTTTTTGTACAACTCCAACACCATGAACTTGGTCGCTCAATACATCTTCTAAAATTTGATCATTTGCAGAGAAAAACAAGGATGTAATGGTCAAATCGCGAGCATCTGATTCTTGTCGTTGATTGATAATCTTAAGAACAGTTAAAGATGCGAGTTTGTGAGTGCATAAATGAGCCAGATGAGGAGCAAGACGTGGAGCAAGAATACGATATCGACCAGGGAAGGATGAAGTGTCAAGCATCCATGTTAATAATAAAGCACCGTTCGGATTAGTGGAAAGAGGGACCGCATTCATTACGATAGCAATAGCAACTTGTTTCTGTATATAATTAAGATTTATAATAAAATTAATAAAATTTAACAATATTTTTTATAATTAAATTTCAGGTATGTTTTTTTTACCTGTTGCTTCTTAGTAACATGTTGACTTTCTAAGCAAGCTCTCATTGCACGCGCACCAAAACGGCCTTGTGCTATTTCCCAACATCTATCTACCATTGCATCAAATATAAATTGATTTCTCTGAGGGCTTAAACGTAGACAACATTGTACCACATAGTTTCCAAATTGATCCAAAAGAAGTGGAGGAGTGTACGGCTTAACATTAGACGTAATGAGTTGCATCTAAAAACATAAATATGAAAATAAATGATATATTCAAATTTAAAAAATTAAAAAAAAAAACCATACACAGTTAAAAATTAATATAATACCTGAGCAGGAGTTTTAGCACAATCAATTATCTTTTGTGCAGCCCATGTTCCATTTTTATGAATACCAATAGTTGCTAAGTGTGGCGCAATCTTTTCCAACATTTTGGTTTTGGTATTTTCGGAGCAACGTTCAAATAATTTTTGAATTACAGTATTACCGATGTAGTCTAAATTTATAGTAATTAACGAAAACATTTTATAAGTTTCATTACTTATCTCCTATTGCTTTAATTGAAATGGATAGATACTTACCACTTGACAGTTCAACGCATTCTTCTAAAACTTCAGATGCGATTGCCTCCACTTCTTTTGCAGAACAGTGGCCACTGTCTAAACGTTTGCGAATTTCTCTCAACCTTGAAGCATCAGGTTTACGATTTGGATTTGGATCACCGACAGGAGGAATAGATGTGAAATACGTCGTGGGAGGGCGGTTTTCTAAAAATTAATAATAGCATGAAAGTCAAATATTAGTTATAATCGCTATAATTGTTATCAATAATATAATATATATCCTATTATGTGTATTGATTCCTAATTAAATTTTGATTATACTCAATAAATTAAATGATGAAACCACTTTTCACAAAATCATATTATATAAATGTAACGAATCATCCGAAATATTTTATAATAAATGCTATAAAACTTAATACTGAATGATAAATATATTACCATTGACGTCATCAATATCATCATCAACACCACCACTCAATTCGCGCATCATTAATTGCTTTTCTGTAAGGCCACCAGAAACATTTGCTGCACCAGACATCATCATTCTCATCATACTATTATGATAATTTTCAACTTGTCCGTTCCATTGACCAGAGTTCTGATTGTTGGAAGAGGAGGATGATGAGGATAGATTACGAATATGACGGGTTGCAGGAGATCCTGGCTCTGGAGTCGAAGTTGGTGATGGTTTAGGTTGTACCTTGGCAAATCCTATTCTGACAGGGCCAACAGCGCTTCCAAGAACCTCCTTACCATGTAAAGCTTTTTTAGCTTTTACGGCATCATCTAATTTTTCAAAATTGACGAAACCACAATTCTTGTGCGTTAAGACTCTAGCCGATTCAATTGGACCAAATGGAGAAAATATATTCTGCAAAATTTGTGGTGTAGTCGAGGTGGGAATGTTTCCAATCCAAAGAGCACGTGTAGGTTGAAGTTGTGTTTGTGAAGATGGAGACAGATCATGGCTATTTAATGAGTCTGCTTTACCATAACCTACACGAACGATACAATTTCCAACTCGACTTCCCATTCTATTCATAATATCATCTTTAGCTCTAACGGCATCTTCAACTCGAACAAAATTAACAAATCCACATTCTTTATCAGGTAAAAGTCTTAAACTTTCAATTGACCCATAAGGTGAAAAAAGTTGCATAAGATCTTGAGTGCTAAGGTTAGGATCGATGTTTCCAATCCATAAGGATCGAGTTGGTGTTTGTGGTGGAGGAGTACTTTGTTGAGAATGATCAGGTGTATGGTCATGAGGGCTTGACACGCCAGAACGGGCATGCTGAATAAATTACAAACTCAAATTAGAAATGATGCACTATATAAAAA